>CM035840.1:319961794-320391162 GCA_020510985.1 Pholidichthys leucotaenia
CAATTTTACAAAATCACAATGAAAACAGTTGCAAATTTTCAAGAAAAAAAAGTTGCACATCTGAGAGAAAATATGCTGCAAAGCTGCAAGAAAATAATAGATTTGTGGTAAAAAAAAAAAAAAAGCATATTCGCATGAACATTTATAGAGTAGCAAATTTTTTGGAAAAACTTTCAAGAAAAAAAAATGTCATAAATTCATGAAAAAGTAGCTAATTTACAATAACAACTGTCATGTTCGGGGTCGTCACCCTGTGCATGACTTGTGGCTGTAGAGTTTGATTATTGCTTATTAATTCCAGCTTGCAGATTAAGCCTTGCTCTCCGCCAGTCCCACAGCCACCCCTTCTCCTCTCACCAGGCATTCACCAGCTGTATGGTTCACCACATACACACTCACACACTCATGCACACACACAAACTCATGCATGCACACACACTCATACACATTCATCCAATTATCATTCATGCACCTGTTTGCCACACGGCTGAGTCTACTTGCTGTCATTAGGGCTTTGTACAAATAGCCAAGCAGTTCGACCAGCTGGCGTGGCAGCTTAACAAGTCAATTCAGGACATCCAGGCTCGCGACTGTTGGTTCCACTGGACTAAACTGTGTAGTGTCACCATGGGTTGAGATGCCGTCTCGGCACTCAGCCCATGTTTTCCCTCATCCCTGCTTCCCATTGAGCAGCGTCTCAGCTGGCCCCCAGCTGGCAGCATTATGGACGGCTGGGGCCAATTAGTCTTCATCAGCTGGGGCGCTGCCAATGAGGATAAATAGGAGCAGCCTCGATGACTCGGGGCTGCGACATAAACACATTGCTAAGCTGAAGCCCCTTCGTCTGGTGTCAGCTTATACTCCTCTTGCAGCATTCCTGTGTTTGTATCCCGCTGTGAGTATGTACGTCTTGCTACCCCCACGTCCGGTACGAGCTGCTTACCTCTGCGCTGTGCAACCTGTGAGTGTACGTCTGCATGAGTATCTGTGCTCTCCTCATCCCTTCCCCTTTACCCTGAATAAAATATCACGACTCACTGGCTTGCCCCTGGCTCTGATTGCCCGGCTCCCTAGAGCCGGATATGACAGTATGTCGCAGCCAGAAGAGTTGCCGGCGGCCGTGAGTCGCCGTGGAAATGTACCTTTCTGTCCGGGTGTCAGCGCTGCTAGCATGCCGTTTCCCAGGAGTCACTTCCGGTGCCAGGGCGACGAGCTGAGGTCCATCTCGGAGGCTGTCGACGGGACGTTCTTCACCCTGCACGACGCCTCCAACGCGAGACGCTGGCATCCGGGCCGTGCTGAGGAACTCCTGGACTGTCACCCTTACTCTCTGTACCATCTGGAGGACAGTGCCAGGATAGACGCTGCAGGTACACAGCGAGAGAAGCTCCACGGGGTGGATGGAAATCCCGGCAGGGAGTCGAAGTGGGCGACGTCTTTCCCCGCTTCGGAGTCCCGTTCCTGCCGCCATTCCAGTCCGGGAGTTCGCGCCAACCAGAGGACTTCCCCCGACCTGCGCCACGTCACTCGGGATTCCCTTCAAGGAGCCGCAGCTGACAGCAGTTATGTCCGGGGTCGAGTGGCTGTCGCGAGCTCTACTGTGTTTCCTGTCACCACCTTCAGGCATGTGGCGGCGGCAGTGAGATTGATGGTGAGGACTTCAGGGCTACGAAGCTTTCCCGTGCTCGACGCCTTCCTCGTCTCGATCTCCGATCTGGAGCGGCGAATCCTGGGTTTCCCCCTCGCTTCGTCCCCTGGGAGTAGTCGTCATCACATCGCCGAGTCACCTCTGCACGAACCTCGTCCGGACCCAGTTCTGGGTCATCGTCAGGACCGTTCCTCCCACGCAGCTGTCATCCCTTCGCCTCGTCAGTGTGGAGATTCTACAGCCTCGTCCCCTGAGCCTCGTTCCCCCGCTGTCATTCCTGGACATTCGGGCTGGCTCACCCCGGCTGTTTCCCCCTCCTCCTCGACGCGCTTCCTGACCGCTGTGTGTGCCTGGAATCCCGGCCTGGTGAGCTCTCTGCTGGAGACAACGCGAGCGACCCTCAGACGAATTCCCGGGGGGTCCTCCGTTATCGCCGGGCGGGGAGAGGAAGAAGCAGATTCCACTACAGCAGGCGATACTCAACCTCCAAGGGGCAGGCAAGTCATTGTTTTTTCACACCTGCTTAATGATTTGCTCTGTCACATCCCTGGAGGAGAAGTTCAGGGTTCGCAGCTCCCTGAACTCTCCCCACCTGCTGTAACTTGTATGCCTAATCCCGCATCCTCTGTGTCTCTCTCCGCCGAGCGGTCCCCGGCTCCGGGTCAACGTGGTGGGATATGGAGAGGGCCTGTGGTTCCGCAGCTACATTGCGGACGGAGGAGGGGGACTGACTGCTGCGTGGAGTCTACGCCGACGACTGAGCGTCCCCGGGTCTCCACGGAGGAGCGGTTCGGTCCGGCGGGACGAGATTCTTCTGGCTTCACGCCGAGTGGATCGTCGGCGGGGTTACCTGAGCTGGAGGGATCTCAAGCTGCGCTGACCATCGTGCTGGCTGCGGGGCCCGACGCGGCTAGATGGGAGCCTGACAACGACCTCCTGACGACGGATCCTGGATCTTCGCAGTCCTGGACGGCGTCAGAACCCGAGATCAGGCGAGTGCTCTCCTTTCTTTTCTCTCTTTTTATCCCCGAGCACTTCAGCCTATCTCCAGGGGAGACGAGCCGGGTGCAGCCGTCCGCTGCGTCTGAGCTCGTCTCGCCGGGTTCTGGCGCTGCCGGTGATCCTGATCCCGGTTCTGTTTTCTCTTCTGAGCCTTCTTCCAGGGTCACCGGCAAGGAGTTGCTGTTCCTCGTGGTGCTGGAGGGTCCGGGTTCAACGTTGGAGGTCGGTTCTGGTGCAGTATTCAACGTGGGTTCGCCCAAGACCCAGTCGGGGTCCAACGTGGGTTCGCCTGAGGCCCGATCGGGGTCCGACGTGGGTGCTGCCCCAGTATTGTCCAGGTCCGGTGAGGAGGTGGCCGTTTTCCTGCGGCCTGACGCCCGCCGCCCTCGTCATCGGCTCTCCCCTGAGCCTCTTCCACCGGGATCCGCTCTGATCCTTCGCCCGTCTCAACGGTCCTGGTGGTTGAGTGATGCGGGTCGACGACCCGACCCACAGAACTTTCGGTTCGGTGATCTGGTTCCCCCCACTGGTCTGTGTTTCCCTCTGGGCAGCCTGGTTCGGCTGCCGGTGGACTGGATTCCTGGGATCTGGGTCCAGAGTTCGCCGTCCGAACACTTCTCTTTCCCTGATTCGCCAGCTGGACAATGGGCGGGGAGATCTCCGGAGCCATCTCGGCCATTTTTGGACTCTGCCTGCCATTCACCTCGGGTGTCACTTTTTCTTTTGTTATTAAGGTCACTCGGGTGTAATGTGTTGTCCTGTTGGTGGATTCGTTTTTATAGTGCTGTTTTCCATCGCTCATGCTCAGCATTTTACTTTTTGTGCCATGTTTTTAGCCTCGTTTTTTGTATTGTAGAGTTATGTTTTGTTTTCCGTAACACCATGCTCTGCAGTTATCCATTTATTCCAGTCACTTTCATTTCTTTAGGTGACTGGGTATTTATATATTCGTGTGTGTGGGTTTTTCTTTGCCTGCACTCAGTATTTCTTTTTTGTCCTGTTGGTTCATTATAGAGTCATGTGCCTTGTTTTCCGTAACACCATGCTCTATAATTGTCATTTGTTCCAGTCACCCTCACTTTTCTTGGTGACTGTGTGTGTATGTACTTAAATTAGCGCTGTGTATAGGTTCCCCTTTATTTAACCGTACTCAGCATTTTTTGCCCTGTACCTTTTTGGTGGTTCTTTTTTCCTTGCTCCGGGTCACGCATGGTTGGTACTCTCTGGGTAGTATGTAACCGGCGTGCTGACCCAGTTCTTCTCCCCATCTGTACCTGGGTTAATTATTCTGTTTTGTCAGTATTGTATTTGGGTTTTTCTTTCCCGCTACCCTACATTGCCCCATTGGTGTTGTCCTTCCCTTGGCTTCTTCCCCTCCGGTCCGCCTCCCTTCCTCCCACCCTAGGTGGGGGTGGGGGGGGGGGGGGCTGGGATGTTCCTGGTCGTTCAGGAGCCCGACCTTGAGGGAGGGGCTCTGTCACCATGGGTTGAGATGCCGTCTCGGCACTCAGCCCATGTTTTCCCTCATCCCTGCTTCCCATTGAGCAGCGTCTCAGCTGGCCCCCAGCTGGCAGCATTATGGACGGCTGGGGCCAATTAGTCTTCATCAGCTGGGGCGCTGCCAATGAGGATAAATAGGAGCAGCCTCGATGACTCGGGGCTGCGACATAAACACATTGCTAAGCTGAGGCCCCTTCGTCTGGTGTCAGCTTATACTCCTCTTGCAGCATTCCTGTGTTTGTATCCCGCTGTGAGTATGTACGTCTTGCTACCCCCACGTCCGGTACGAGCTGCTTACCTCTGCGCTGTGCAACCTGTGAGTGTACGTCTGCATGAGTATCTGTGCTCTCCTCATCCCTTCCCCTTTACCCTGAATAAAATATCACGACTCACTGGCTTGCCCCTGGCTCTGATTGCCCGGCTCCCTAGAGCCGGATATGACATGTAGTTTCTTCAGAGTCTTTCCGCTCCTACACATATGTAAGTCCCGTTATTTTTGCCTTTCCCTCCGCTCCGGTTCCGCCTGGAGTGCGCAAAGCATTCTCCCCTGCCAACGGAGCTTGAAGCCGGTTGTCTACCCTTATCCACTGTCACTATTGTTGGACATTTTATATATTTTTTCCACCGTAAATAAACACGTTACTTACTCTGTGTTTTGGGCTCACTGCCAATTTCTATGTTCACTGCAGTTTATGCAGCGGACATGACACTAAGCTACCACCAAGAAGAGCCCAAGCAGTAAGTAACGTGGTACTCATTTTTTGTGTTTTTTTTCACTAACCTGTTCGCAGCATGATGTCCTGGTCCAGCCGTTTCCACACCGGCAGAAGTGGACGGTCAACGGGACATCCCAGTATGGAGGAGGAATGGGCAGCCGCGTCTATCCAGGGCTTCCTGTACGTCGCCAAGGATGCCTATGGCCCCAGAGAACAGTGGGACTGCCTCAGTGAGGCTCAGGATATTCTGGCAGCTCACCCGGGTCTCTGGAACTATCCCCAGTACAGCGAATTACTGTCCTCCATCTGTGCGCTCGAACAGGCTGCCCCTGACCTGACGAGGAGGGCTCTCCAGACAAAGTCCAAACAAAACGCTCTTCTCCACTGACGGCCATCTTGTCCTCTCCTCCATCTCCTGTTCCAAGATGGCGCCCACCAGGTTGGCAATGTCAGCGTCACCCGGAATCCCAGAAGAATGTTCCAGCCCCGCAAACTGCTCCCGCTCCGACACCGAGCCTGGTTACCCCTGCAGCGGATCATCTCTAGTCCCGAGCAGTCCCATCTGCAGGATCTCCCTCCGAATCCGCTGTGAGGTCTTCCTCCTCAGTTTGTTCACCGGCAGCAGTGGGGCGCCTGCTTTTTTCACCGGGGTCTCCTGTTCCTGTGGTGAGAGGGGCGGCTCCCATACATTCTACCAAGGATCCTAGCACTGCCTTTCCCAGATGAATGGGTGAAGACATCCAAACAGCAGCAGCTGCAATCCACACCATAAACCGTGAGAACAGACAAGTACATTTTCATTTGACTCATATTAATAATGAAATGTCTTGCCTGATTCCCGGTAGGGAGGCTCAGGGAAAGCAGTTCCCTGAGCTCTTCCCACTTGCTGCTGTTAAAAACTGTTCACCAGCCCTCTCTCCTCTCCCCTTTGTTTACCTGCTGGAACTGGAGCCGAGCAGTCAGGATCAGGAGGAGCCAGCGGTCCGGGAGGATTGTCCTCCCGAAGTAGTGGTGAACCAGGTCCCAGCCACCACACTGGAGAAGTCACCAGCGTGGATCATGGCAGCTGGGAGGGATGAGACTGCAGTGACCATCATGCCTGCTGTGGAGGCCGCCACAGCAGAGTCAGCGCCCAAGCGGAACCTCTTGGAGGCCAAACCTGGGAAGACTTCGCCCGGATCGCCGAAGTCCTGAACAGCGGTAGAGCTTGAGCTAAGGCAAGTGCTCTCTTTTGTCTTTCTCTCTTTCTATTATTTAGCATTTTTGCCTAGGTTTAGGTGAGGAGAGCCAGCTGCAGCCAAACACTGCACCTGAGCTCACCTCGATGGGCTCTGCTGCTGCCGGCGACTCTGACCCTTCCCCCTCTCTTTCTGAGTCCATTTCCAGAGTCGTCAGAGAGGGTCTTCCATCACCGGACTAGTCTGTAGACCCAGGCTCACAACCGAAGGTCACCGAGGTTCTGGTCGAGGTGGTTGTTGGGGGCACCCAGTCCCAGTCCAGGGTGCTGTGATCGATCGGCTCCTCGCTTGGGTGCTCATACGGGTCGGCTGGCCCGCTTGGGGACACCGAGGTCCCTTCCTCCCTTCCAGAGGTCCTAGGGGTGTCCCTTCCTCTTCCGCCAGGCTCTGCCGTGACCCGCCTGGCCCTGCCTCTAGGAACCACAGGGGGTCCCCTTCTTCAGTCTGGCCACCCACTTTTCAGTCTTCCGGTGGGTAGGCCACTGTCTTGTCTCGCCCCCCTGGCCTGGTGGCTCAACTATGTGGGCCGGCCGCCCAAAGGACTAGGTTCCTGGGTCAAGTGGCCTTTTTTCTCTGGCAGGCCGCCTGATGCTGTTCAGCAGGTCACCTGCTGGCCCTGGGACTTGGGTCTGCCCCCTGGACTTATAGCCACCCGCTGGGCCTTTGACTCCGGCCGGCCCCCTGAACTGTGGGACTCTTGGGGGTGGGGTGGGTTAGTTAGTTTGGGGTTGGGGAGTGTTGATGTGTTGTATTGTGGTGGTTTTCCTTTCTTGATTTATCCCCCCTAACCTGTTTTCCCCCACCTCCCACCCTGGGTTGTTGTATGGGCCTTTTGAGTGTGTGTGTGTGGGGGGGTAGGTTGTTTTACTGATGGTACGGTGGGTGTCTGGTGTCCACCCCTTGGGGGGGGGCACTGTCATGTTCGGGGTCATCATCCCGTCCTTGACTTGTGGCTGTAGGGTTTGATTATTGCTTATTAATTCCAGCTGGTGGATTGAGCCTTGCTCTCCGCCAGTCCCACAGCCATGCCTCCTTCTCTCACCAGGCATTCCCCAGCTGTATGGTTCACCACAAACACACTCACACACTCATGCACGAACATACACTCATACATGCACACACACACACACATTCATCCAATTATCATTCATGCACCTGTTTGCCACACGGCTGGGTCTACTTGCTGTCATTAGGGCTTTGTACAAATAGCCAAGCAGTGCGACCAGCCAGCGTGGCAGCTTAACAAGTCAATTCAGGACCGCCAGGCTCATGCCTGTTGGTTTCCCCTGGACTAAACTGTATAGTTTCTTCAGAGCCTTTCCGCTCCTACGCATATGTAAGTCCCGTTATTTTTGCCTTTCCCTCCGCTCCGGTTCCGCCTGGAGCGTGCTAGGCGTTCTCCCCTGCCAACGGAACTTGAAGCTGATTGTCTACCCTTATTCACTGTCACTATTGTTGGACATTTTATACATTTTTTCCACTGTAAATAAACACGTTACTTACTCTGCGTTTTGGGCTCATTGCCAATTTCTGTGTTCGCTGCAGTTTATGCAGCAGACATGACAAAAACAGTTACAAATTATAACGAAAAGGGGTGTAAATTTACAGGAAAATAAGCTGTAAAGTGGCAAGATAAAAGTTGTGAGACAAAACTGCAAATTTGCAAGAAAAAAAACTCCAAATTTAGAAGATAGTTACAACTGTATAAGAAAAAAGTAACAAATTTATTAGAAAAAACTTGCAAACAATTTAGTGACTTATGTGTTTGCATTAGGATTCTCTATTTTGTCTGTTAAGACACCAGTAGGAAAAGAGTCAACGGTACAAACCATTTATCAGTAATGCTGAAAATAAAGGCTCATTTTAAAAAAAAAGTAACCAAAAACAATTATTTTATTTACTGAAGACTGTATTGTTGGATGTTCCAGTGCAGAAGACCCTGCACACTTAAGTGATAGTACAAGTATATGGAGGAATTCTGTGCTGTATTGATATCTGTATTTCTTAATAATGGGTTAGGGGAGGGGTGTCCAATCATGTGCCATGGAGGGCCAAGACCCTGCAGGCTTTACCTCCAACCAGTGTCTTCAGCAGCAGATTCTACTGAATTTCTTCCCACTGATTGCTGATCAGTAAAAACACCTGCTGAAAAGACTGGGTAGAAGAGAGAACCTGCAGGGTCTTGGCTGTCCATGGCACATGATTGGACACCCTTGGGTCAGAGTTTAGTGGGATTGGCATTTGAACACAAACTGCTTTATGGTTCATAATTCTGTTGACAGACTTGCACCAAACCAAAAGTGATTTCTCAAACTGCTGGATTGTTCTTGGACAGCTTTTCCAGTCTTTCAGTATTTAATTTATGTCACTTGGTGGTAACCTTCACACATAAAACAAAAGTGGAGACAGATCTGCAAAAAGTACAAAGGTTTATTGTCAAAATTCCTAGTGCAATACTAAATGAATACATGTATTGTACATTGTTGATGCAGAGAATATATATTTATACAGTAGCTACATGTATCTATCCAGTAAATCCACGTATTTCTCCATGTAACCTTGTGACTGCATTATTTTAATTGCTTTTAATCATAGATCAAGTTTGTTTTGCTTTAAAAATGCATCATAATTGTTAAATATATCTTATTATACCTAACTCAGTACTGTTTACCTGTTGAAATATATATTTTACGGCTAATACAATCCCATAACTACTACTTGGCAGCTGATCACTTTTTGCCACATGACCACAGACTCAGTGTTGCTGGAGCAGTAAACCCATGATGTTGCAACAGTCTCTCCGTGATTTTCACACAGATCAGAGCAATATGTTGCACAGGAAGCTAAACGTTTCTACAGACATTCTGAAGTACTGCAACCACTGTCCGTTTGTGAAGGTGGGATGACATCTCATCACTGGGAGGCTCCGTTGAACGACCAGACCGATGGTTTGAAACGATTATTTTGCCACAAGAGAGCCATCTGTGTGGTGATCCGAGCGCTGAACTCATCCGCGCTCGGGTTACTCAGTATTTTCTCTTTTTTCTCCCATATTATTTTGTTTTGGTTATTATTGTTCTTCCAGGGCTTTTATTGTGACAGCGTCGTGGCCAAACTTCCGGCTGTCAAAGCTGAGCCGGCGCTGTCACAGCTGACCTTGATTTCGGTAATTACGTTCCCCCTTTCCTGTTTGGTTCTTTTACTTCTGTTATCAGCATTTAAGGAAGCAGCTGAGGCTTACTCCTCGCTGCGACCTATATCTGTGTACCAGGACTGGAGTCCCTATCCCCAGCTCCAGTCTCCCTTCTATGTTTGATTCATCCTCGCTTCATCAGGCGTAAGTGTTTATTCTGTAGTGTCTGGTTCCACCCTCGCTACGCTGTAGCACTGATGTCAGTGTTCTTTATTTTATGTCCTAGTTTAATGTATGTGTTTTGCACCATGTGGCTCTTTACTTTGTTCTTTTGTTAATAAACAAACAAACTCTCTGTTGGCATCTGGCGCCTCATTAATGCCCTGAAAGGGGCATGCATGACAATCTGAAACACACACACAGCATACATATTTTAGTACCTAATAACGATAACTTGCCGACATTACAATGTAGTACGGCAGACTTAACGCAAACTAGCATTAGCAATCATTAGCTTACCCTCATTTGTGATCTAGTTCGTATCCTCACGTCTTCGGCTTCTGCTTCATGGCTTTGTAAACGCTCCAATACTTTTCTAGAGTGTTTCGTTTCGCCGCCTGTAGCCTTCTCTGGCTCTCCTTTTTTGCCTTTACTCTGACAAAAAGCCAGAAACCGAGTAGTTGGATCGTAACCCTCCATCTTGTGTTTTGCTTGTGTCGTGCGTTTTATGTCACGGGAGAGTTGGGCCGCCTTGCTGTAAAAAATCCCACCCACCTCAGGAGGTACTCAGCTGTAATGGAAAACAAAGAAAGCTGAGTTAAATAAAGTCAAGTCAAGGTGAGTCAGGCTCAGTAGGTACTAGTGGAAAAGGGGCTTAAGGCTGCATTCAGACCAGGATAGTCTAGGGGTCTTAGATCGACTAAGCAGGGAATGCTGAGAATTTTCACACCTTCATTTGATTTGGTTTGCATTCACACTGCAGCGGACCAAACTGCCTGGACAATGTCACGCAATTACAACAACTGCTCGTCTGGGGTGCTGTAGCCAAAACCATCACTGACCAGGAAGAAAAAATCTTGGTGAAGAAGAAAAATCAGGCTCATCGATTGGCCAGGACCAAAAATGGAAATCCGTTCCCTTCAGGTTGTTTGTCCACCACAAATGAGACATTTTTTAACTTGTCTCCTTGGCTTTTACCGGTAAAAGGATTTCTCCACCGGAGTGGTGGCCTAGTTGTTAGAACATCCACCCCACAACAGGGAGGTTGGGGGTTCAAGTCCTGGCCAGGTCATACCAAAGACCATAGGAAAGGATGGTACTTCCCACCTTCTAGCTTAGTGCTCAGCGTAATAGAATGGGGGAAGGAGAAGTTGTTTGTGGCAGCGACCCCTCTGATTCTACATGTGATTAACATTGTAGATAGGAGAAACGTAATTTTGTTCTACTGTACATGATTGGCTGTATGGACTGAATGACAATAGAGATGGCTTCTTCTTCTTGGATTCACGCCGTGGCCTTTATTATTTTCTAGCCAAAATGTACTATGGTAAACACCACTTCCTCTTCTCAAACTACGTGTTGTTATGGCTATACGAATGCTGAGGGGCACTTCCGCCCTTTGGTCCGCTGGATACTCCGGTTTGGATTCACACTGCAAGCGGAGTGCGCCAGACTTTGTTTGCAAGAGAACCGAGACCCCCGTTTTCAGGGGGACCAGACTTTAGTTGTTTGGTGCACATGAGAGTTCCAACGCGCGTTTAGACTGCACCAAATGAACCAAACTATCTGTGGAAGTCACTGTTTGGTCCTTTGGTTCGGACCAAACAGTGGCAGTCTGAATGCGCCCTAAGACCCAGGTAAGATCTGAGTTGAAGAAGATCAAGGCAAGGAAGGCTGCTGGTCCAGATGGCATGAGCTCAAGGCTCCTCAAGTCCTGTGCAGACCAGCTGGGCGGGATTGTGGAGCACATCTTCAGCTTGAGCCTGAAGCTAGATAGGGTACCACAGCTGTGGAAAACATCCTGCATGGTACCCGTGCCGAAGATTCTACACCCCAAGGTCCTGAACAGCTACAGACCACTGGCCCGCACATCACACCTGATGAAGACCCTGGAGGGGCTGCTCCTTGCCAATCTCTGCCCCCTGGTGAGACCAGTAATGGACCCACTTCATTTTGCCTACCAGTATGGCATTGGGGTGGAGGATGCAGTGCTCTTCCTCACTGAGGATCATGTTCTTTGATTTCTCCAATGCTTTCAACACCATCCAACCAGTGATCCTGAGGGACAAGCTGCCGTGTGCAGGGGTGGACCAGCACCTGTCATTGTGGATCCTGGACTGCCTCACAGACTGACCCAGTTTGTGAGGACCTAGATCTGTGTGTCTGACACCATCATGGGACCATGGACATTATGGGCAGCGTGATGGATGAGTGGTTAGCACTGCAGCAGCACAGCAACTCACCCATGGCCAAGAGATGCTGGGTTTGATCCCAGCCCCTGACCAACAGTGATCTGTGTGGAGTTTGCATGTTCTCCCCGTGTGTGTGTGGGTTTACTCTGGGATTTCTCCGGTTTCCTCCCACATGCCAAAAACGTGCAAGTTAGGTTAACTGGAGACTCTAAAGTGGTCCCAGGTATGAATATGTGTGTGAATGGTGAAAGGGTTGGGCACCACACCAGTGGCTACTTCATCCACTCATATGGATGGCCTGTAATTTCCCTATTGTGGGACTAACAAAGGAATCTAAAAATAATAAAAAAAAAATCTAAATCCAAATCATCTGCTGTACAAAGGCCCCGCAGGAAACAGTTCTGGCTCTCTTCCTGCTCACCCTCTACACTGCTGACTTTTCACACAACACACCACACTACCATCTACAGAAGTTCTCTGATGACTCTGCGATCGTCGGCCTCATCTATGATTGGGATGACTTGGAGTACAGAGGACTGATCCAGGACACTGTGGACTGGTGCCTGTCGAACTGCCTCCAGATCAATGCGAGGAAGACCAAGGAATTGGTGGTGGATGCCGCAGGTGTGGACAACCCCCCACAGCACCGGTAAACATCCAGGGAACAGACATTGAGATGGTGACATCTTACAAGTACCTGGGTGTTTACCTGAACAATAAACTGGACTGGTCACACAACAACAATGTGCTCTACAACAAGGAGCAGCGCAGGCTGTACCTCCTGAGGAGACTCAGGTCTTTTGGAGTACAGGGGGCACTCCTGAAGACCTTCTATGACTCTATAGTGGCATCAGCCATCATGTATGGAGTGGTCTGCTAGGGCAGCAGTGTCACGGCAGCCGACAGGAAAAGACTCAACAGGCTGATCAAAAAAGCTAGCTCTGTTCTGGGGCGATGCCTCGACCCAGTGGAGGAGATAGGAGAGGGGAGGATGGTGGCTAAACTGTCATCTCTACTGCAGTCCAAGTCATGCCTCATGTGGGACATGCTGAATGCAATGAGGAGCTCATTTAGTGTCAGGTTGTGCCATCCTAGGTGCTTGAGGGAGAGGTTATACAGGTCCTTCCCACATACGGCTGTCAGACATTATAATCTAATCTGTGCTCATCATAGAGGCCATACTAAACACTACTACTTTGCAGAGTAGGGATTTTCCCCTTCCAATACCATAGTAATTGTATTACTACTAACACCATTACAATTATTATTAATAGTGGTAACAACACTGTTCATTCAACTGTGAAATATATTCTCTGGATTTATATTTATATATTGCCATGTAATTTAACTAACTGTAATGCTGGAAATACCATTTAAGTTCAATGCTCCTTCACTGTGTATATAACTGTGTACATATGTACTGTATACTGTATATATTTACTGTTTTGGCTAACCAGTCCTTATCTTACAGTAGCTCACAAAGGTGAGTACACCCCTCACATTTTTGTAAATATTTTATTATATCTTTTCATGGGACAACACTGAAGATATGACACTTTTTTTTTTTTTTGTTACTTATTTGTACCCGTAGGTAGACTTGGTTTGCAGTCTAGTGACAAGCCACCGGCTGCTGGTCGCTGCATGCGCGAGCGCCCTAAACCTACATGTTTTTGGTATGCGGGAGGAAACCGGAGAAATCCCGGAGTAAACCCGTGCAACACGGGGAGAACATGCAAACTCCACACAGCTCACTGTTGGTCGGGGGCTGGGATCGAACCCACGATCTCATGATCCCTGCGGTCCCCCGGCCGAGGGTAAAACTGTGCTGCCACAGTGCTAAACCACTGTGCCACCGTGCAGCCGTGATTGATACAATGTAAAGTAGTCAGTGTACAGCTTGTATAACAGTGTAAATTTGCTGTCCTCTCAAAATAGCTCAACACACAGCCATTAATGTCTAAACCACTGGCAACAAAAGTGAGTACACCCCTAAGTGAAAATGTCCAAATTGTGCCCAAAGTGTCAATATTTTGTGTGGCCACCATTATTTTCCAGCACTGCCTTCACTCTCTTGGGCATGGAGTTCACTAGAGCTTCACAGGTTGCCACTGGAATCCTCTTCCACTCCTCTATGACAACATCATGGTGTTAAGAGTCCTTGTGCTCCTCCACCTTCCGTTTGAGGATGCCCCACAGATGCTCAATAGGGTTTAGGTCTGGAGACATGCTTGGCCAGTCCACCAATCTTTACCCTCTGTTTCTTTAGCAAAACAGTGGTCATCTTGGAGGTGTGTTTGGGGTCATTATCATGTTGGAATACTGCCCTGCGGCCCAGTTTCCAAAGGGAGGGGATCATGCTCTGCTTCAGTATGTCACAATACATGTTGGCATTCATAGTTCCCTCAATGAACTGTAGCTTCCCAGTGCCGGCAGCACTCATGCAGCCCCAAACCAAGACACTCCCATCACCATGCTTGACTGTCGGCAAGGCATACTTGTCTTTGTACTCCTCACCTGGTTGCCACCACACACGCTTGACACCATCTGAACCAAATAAGTTTATCTTGGTCTCATCAGACTACTTGGGTGAAGGATCGTCACTTCCTTGTGGTAACGTATCGTCACTTCCTGTTTTGCTGTGTGCCTGTGTGGTTTGCTTTGTGGTTTGCTCTCTAGCCATTAGCTATGGCTACTAGCTCTCCTTCCTCTCCTCCTCTGGTGTGCTCTCTCTGTCAGATGTTTAGCTACACCTCTGCCTCTTTTAGCGATAACGGTAAATGTAATAAATGTTGTCTTTTTGAGGTGCTCGAGGCGAGGTTGTCTGATTTGGAATCCCGGCTCCGCTGCATTGAAACACCGTCTGCGCCAGTTAATCTTGACGGACGCCCATTAGCTGCAACGGAGCTAGCTAGCTTAGGTCCCCCTGTCAGCGGTTCCCCGGCTCTCCTCAGCAGCGAGGAGACTGGGTGGGTGACGGTGAGAAGGAAGCCTAGTCGCAAAGCCCCGGTACACCACCAACCTGTTCACGTTTCTAATCGTTTTTCCCCGCTCAGCGACACACCCGCTGAGGAAAAAACTCTGATCATTGGCGACTCTGTAGTCAGAAACGTGAACCTAGAGACTCCAGCGGCCATAGTCAAATGCATCCCTGGGGCCAGAGCAGGCGACATCGAGTCAAATTTGAAAATGCTGGCTAAAAGTAACTGTAAATATTCCACAATTGTTATTCACGCCGGCATTAATGACATCCGTCTCCGGCAGTCGGAAGTCACGAAACTTAATATAGAATCGGTGTGTGACTTTGCAAAAACGATGTCAACCACTGTAGTATTCTCTGGGCCCCTCCCCAATCTGACCAGTGATGACATGTTTAGCCGCTCGTCATCCTTCAACCGCTGGCTGTCTGTGTGGTGTCCTACAAATGACGTGGGCTACATTGACAATTGGAGCTCTTTTTGGGGAAAACCTGGTCTTATGAGACGAGACAGCATTCATCCCACTTTGGATGGTGCTTCTCATTTATCTAACAATCTGGCATCTTTTTTATCCAAATTTCCAAAACCATGACTACTCAGAGTTGGGACCAGGAAGCAGAGTCGCAGTCTTACACGCCTCTCTGCAGCTCCTCTTCATCCGCCACCCCTCAGCTTAGCCCCTGTCTTCCCCATCAGAGAATCGTTGTCTGCTCCCTCCAAAGTGAATAAAAATATAATGTATAAGCATCCCAAAGTGATAAAGCAAAATATTGGTAAAACTCAAATTAAACATAAAGCCTCTAAATTGAATGATTTGGCCTCTGTTCCTCCTCATAATTTAAAAATTAAATGTGGTTTATTAAATATTAGGTCTCTAACTCCCAAGTCTCTGTTAGTCCATGATTTGTTAATTGATCATCAGATTGATTTAATTTCCCTTACAGAGACTTGGTTAGGACAAGAGGATTATGTTGGTTTAAATGAATCAACTCCCTCTGGTTATTTAAACTGTCAAAATCCCAGAAGTTCTGGTCGTGGAGGAGGAGTAGCAACAATTTACCATTCCAAATTACTAGTTAATGTAAAGCAAAAAACATGTTATAATTCCTTTGAGGGCCTGGTCCTCAGTATTGGGCACTTTAGCAATTTTGGGTTAAACCCAATTTTATTTGCCATAGTTTATCGTCCCCCATCAACCTACTCAGAATTTTTATCCGAATTTGCTGATTTCTTAGCTGATTTAGTGCTGAAATCTGATAGAATAATTATAGTAGGGGACTTTAATATACATGTGGATGTAGATAGTGACTGCCTTAATGTGACATTCAATTCAATATTAGATTCGATTGGGTTTTCTCAGAAAGTAGGAAATTCTACTCTTGACATATGGCATAGAAATAGAAAATCTTGTAGTGTCTCCTCATAACCCTGTACTGTCAGACCATTGTCTGTTAACCTTTGATTTTACTATTTCTGACTATTTGGCTCCTAAAGAAAAATATTATTACAGTAGATGCCTCTCAGATGATGCTGTTTCAAAATTTATGCAGATTGTTTCCTCTATGCCATGTGTCAACACAACGGAAATAAGCTATAGACAGCTTGCTCCTTCTGTAATTGATAACATGGTGGATAGTGTTTCAGCTTCTCTGCATCAGACTCTAGACTTGGTGGCCCCCTTAAAAAAGAAAAAGTCTAATCAGAGATTTCTAACTCCTTGGTTCAACACAGAAACTCGTACCTTAAAACAGAAGACTCGTCAATTAGAAAGAAAATGGCGCTCTACTAATTTAGATGAAATCTATTTAGCTTGGAGAAATCATCTTTTAATTTTTAAAAAATCTCTTAGAAAAGCTAGAACGAGTTATTACTCTGCATTAATAGAAGAGAACAAGAATAATCCCAGGTTTCTTTTCAGTACTGTAGCCAGGTTGACAAAGAGTCAGGACTCTGTCAATCCTAGCATTCCCTTAGAGCTTACTAGTCAGGACTTTATGAACTTTTTCAATAATAAAATTTCATCCATCAGAGATAAAATCAATCAGATTCTTCCCACAGTTAACTTAAATGCTGTAACTGCTACAACTCCTTCTATTGATGTCTGTCTTGATGAGTTTACTCCAATCGACCTTTGTGAGTTAGACAAAATAGTTTCCTCATCCAAACCTTCAACTTGTCTTTTAGACCCTATTCTTAACAGGTTATTTAAAGAAGTCTTCCCACTTATTGGTAGCTTTATTCTTCATATAATCAATTCTTCATTAACTTTAGGCTATGTACCGCAGGCTTTTAAAACGGCTGTAATTAAACCCTTACTCAAAAAGCCAACGCTAGATCCAGGAGCTTTAGCTAACTATAGACCAATCTCTAATCTCCCTTTCATTTCAAAAATCTTAGAAAGAGTTGTTGCTACGCAATTATTTGACCACCTGCAGGGAAATGGTTTACTTGAAGAGTTTCAATCTGGGTTTAGAATCCATCATAGTACTGAAACAGCCTTAGCGAAGGTCACTAACGACCTCCTCATCGCATCTGATAATGGACTACTTTCTGTACTTGTCCTTTTAGACCTTAGTGCAGCTTTTGATACTATCGATCATAATATTCTACTTGATAGATTAGAACACTATGTTGGACTTAATGGAACTTCGTTGCAATGGTTTAGATCTTATTTATCTGATAGGTTCCAGTTTGTTCATGTAAATAATGAGTTTTCTTTCAACTCAAAGCTTAGTCATGGAGTTCCACAGGGATCTGTGCTAGGCCCTACTCTTTTTAGTTTATATATGCTTCCGTTAGGCAACATTATTAGAAAGCACTGTATACATTTTCATTGTTTTGCAGATGACACACAATTATACCTGTCAATGAAGCCTGATGATAGTAATCAATTAGCCAAGTTAGAAGCCTGTCTTAAGGAAATCAAAGCTTGGATGACTTGTAATTTCCTGCTATTAAATTCAGATAAGACTGAAGTCATTCTTGTTGGTCCAAAAAACCTTAGAAATTCCTTTCCAAATCAAACTTTCAGTTTGGATGCGGTTACTCCATCTCTTAATAGCTCTGTGAGGAACCTTGGAGTTATTTTTGATCAGGATTTGTCCTTCAATTCACATATTAAATTTGTTTCTAAGACTGCCTTCTATCATTTGCGTAATATTGCCAAGATTAGGGACATCTTGTCTCAGAGTGATGCTGAGAAACTGATCCACGCTTTTGTTAGCTCGAGATTAGATTATTGTAATTCTTTTTTTTTTTTTTTTTTTTTTCTCTCCCGGCGCCACACGAGTCGGCTGCCTTTTGCAACAGCGGCTCGATTCCGAGTCTTTTTCCCTTCCTCTCTCTTTTTGATCCGTCCTTTTTTTTCACTCCATTTATATCACGGACACACAGATCGTCCCAAATGTCTCCTGAGCCGGTGGACAGAGCCACTGTTTATAGCAGGATACGATACAGCAGGGAAGAGCTGCTAGCATTCAACCGCCACCCGGTCCCATTGGAAAAACTCGACATACCGAGAGAACTGAGGCGAAAACGCCGCGGCTGCCGGGCTGGAGTAAGGCGGAGGACAAAAAATATAAGGTACAGACCCTCCCTTCCATCTGTTGTCATGGGAAATGTACGCTCTATACTGGGAAAGGCAGATGAGCTAGCGGCTATCTGCCGTTATGATAGCACATATCGTGAGTGCTCTCTCCTTTTGTTTACTGAGACGTGGCTAACTGAACTAGCAGCAGATGCTAACATTGAGCTGGAGGGTTTCCACATGATACGGGCTGACCGAACACCAGACAGTGGCAAAGCTAGGGGCGGTGGAGTGATAATGTATGTTAACAACAACTGGTGCAGACCGGGACATATCACTGTTAAACAACAACACTGCAGCAAAGACATTGAGTTGCTAGCTGTTAGCATGAGGCCTACATATCTCCCGAGAGAACACTCACACGTGATCTGCATTGTTGTTTATGCAAATCCAACGGCGAACGCTGGGACAGCGCGTGACGTCATCCATTCAGTAACCAGCAGGCTGCAGACAGAACACCCAGATGCTCTTCTCCTCATCTCAGGCGATTTCAACCATGTTTCACTGTCTCCCATTCTACCCACGTTCACCCAGTATGTCACATGCCACACTAGAGACAATAAAACACTGGACTTATTCTACGCAAACACTAAGGAGGCGTACACCTCATTACAACTCCCCCCACTCGGGAGATCGGATCACAACTTGGTTCATCTCCGGCCGGTGTACAAACCCCTGGTGCACAGACAACGTCCGGCCATGCGCACAGTGGAGTTATGGTCTGAGGAGACAATGGACACTCTAAAAGGCTGTTTTGAAGCCACCGCCTGGAAGCAGCTCTGCGATTCACATGGTGAGGACATCGATGGCCTCATTCACACCTTCACGGGCTACCTCAGCTTCTGTGTGGACAAATCCGTTCCCACCAAGACCATACGGTGTTGCTCAAACAACAAACCCTGGATCAACCCTGAGATTAAAACACTTCTGAGAGAGAAGAAGAGGATCTTCAGGTCGGGGAATAGGGAGATGCTGAAGTCCGTACAGAGGGAGCTGAGGAGAAAGATCAGAGAAGGCAAGGACAGCTTCAGGAAGAAGATGGAGGACAAGTTGCAACAGAGCGACATCAGCGGGGTCTGGAGAAACCTCAAAACCATCTCTGGGCTCCAGAATACCTCCTCCCAGGCCACGGGGGGCAGGGAGTGGGCGGACAACCTTAATCTGTTTTTCAATAGGTTTGACCAACCGCCCTCCCCCCTGACTGCACAACAACCACTGCTGCCTCTAAAGAAATCAAGTCCACTCCCCACTCCACCAACACCCCCCCACCCCCAACACACAGCCCCCCATCCTGACCCTGACCAGGACCCAGGTGAGGACTGAGCTGAGGAAGATCAAGGCGAGGAAGGCGTCGGGACCGGACGGCATCAGCGCAAAGCTCCTCAAGTCCTGTGCAGACCAGCTGTGTGGGATTGTGACGTACATCTTCAACCTGAGCCTGAAGCTGGGGAGGGTACCACAGCTGTGGAAAACATCTTGTGTGGTACCTGTACCAAAAACTTCCCACCCCAAAGACCTGAACAGCTACAGACCGGTGGCCTTGACGTCCCACTTGATGAAGACCCTGGAGAGACTGCTCCTTGCTCACTTCCGCCCCCTGGTGGAACCAGCGATGGATCCACTCCAGTTCGCCTACCAGCATGGCATTGGGGTGGAGGATGCGGTGATCTTCCTCCTTCACCGTTCTCTGTCCCACCTGGAGAAGCCCGGGAATATGGTGAGGATCATGTTCTTTGACTTCTCCAGTGCTTTCAACACCATCCAACCGATGATCCTGAAGGACAAGCTGCTGCGCGCAGGGGTGGACCAGCACCTGTCATCATGGATCCTGGACTACCTCACGAACCGGCCTCAGTTTGTGAGAACCCGGGACTGTGTGTCCGACACGATCATCAGTAGCACGGGGGCCCCCCAGGGAATGGTGCTGGCTCCCTTCCTGTTCACTCTTTATACTGCGGACTTCTCACACAACACAACACACTGCCATCTACAGAAGTTCTCTGATGACTCTGCGATCGTTGGCCTCATCTCCAATGGAGATGAAGCTGAGTACAGAGGGCTTATCCAGGACTTTGTAGACTGGTGCCATCGGAACTGCCTCCAGATCAACGCAAGGAAAACTAAGGAGCTGGTGGTGGACTGCCGCAGGCATGGGCAGCCCCTCACAGCACCAGTAAATATACAGGGAACAGACATCGAGATGGTGACATCCTATAAGTACCTGGGTGTTCATCTGAACAATAAACTAGACTGGTCACACAATACTGACGCACTCTACAAGAAGGGACAGCGCAGGCTGTTCCTGCTGAGAAGACTCAGGTCTTTTGGTGTACAAGGGGCGCTGCTGAAGACATTCTATGACACGGTGGTGGCATCAGCCATCACTTTTGGAGTGGTCTGCTGGGGCAGTGGCATTACAGCAGCCGATAGGAAGAGACTGAACAAACTGATTAAGAAAGCTAGCTCTGTCCTGGGGCAGCGCCTTGATCCGGTGGAGGAGATAGGAGAGAGAAGGACGGTGGCTAAACTGTCATCTCTGCTGGAGTCCGAGTTCCACCCTATGCAGGACGTACTGAATGCACTGAGGAGCTCATTTAGCAGCAGACTACATCATCCCAGGTGCACAACCGAGAGGTTTCGTAGGTCCTTCCTACCAACGGCTGTCAGACTGTACAACCTAAACAGGGCTGCTCGCAGAGATAGCAAAAAGACGTAACAAACTAATAGTTTTTAAATGCAAAAGATGCAATAGACTTACACAATGGTCCCCTCCGGCATACAACTAGGAAAATACCGGTCGCTATGGAGGGTGAGAATATGTATGGGCACATAATCATACCATGTAGGATAACTAAGTAGAGGGTTATGCTGTTTCATCCCATCTAGCAACAATGCTCTGCACTGTGTGTGTTTATATATTTACATATTTATTCCATCTAGCTACAATGCTCAGCACTGGGTGTGTTCATATTTATATATCTATATATTTATTCCATCTAGCTACAATGCTCCGCACTGTGTTTTTATATATCTATATATTTATTCCATCTAGCTACAATGCTCCGCACTGTGTGTGTTTATATACTTACATATTTATTCCACCTAGCTGCAATGCTCCGTACTGTGGGTGTTTATATATTTACATATTTATTCCATCTAGCTACAATGCTCTGCACTGTGTGTTTATATATTCATATATTTATTCCATCCAGCTACAATGCTCTGCACTGTGTGTCTGTGTGTGTATATATATATTTTATAGTAATATGTACATATGTATATTAGCTGCTCTTGCTTGCTTGTTTTTGTTTTCTTGCCTTCTGATTGTTGCTCTGAGTGTTGCTATCCCTGTGCTGTTGCAATCCTGGAATTTCCCCGTTGTGGGACTAATAAAGGCTTATCTTATCTTATCTTATCTTATTATCAGGCTGTCCTAAAACATCTTTAAAAAGTCTTCAGCTGATCCAAAATGCTGCAGCAAGAGTTTTAACAGGTACTAGAAAGAGAGATCATATCTCTCCGGTTCTGGCCTCCCTTCATTGGCTTCCTATAGAGTTTAGAATTAAGTTTAAAATCCTTCTTCTTACTTACAAAGCTCTAAACAATCAGGCTCCTTTTTATTTAAAAGATCTGATACTACCGTATTATCCTAACAGAGCACTACGCTCCCAAAATGCAGGATTACTTGTAATACCTAGAATCTCCAAAAGTACAATGGGAGGCAGAGCCTTCAGTTATCAAGCTCCTCTCCTGTGGAATCAGCTGCCAATCTGGATTCGGGAGTCAGACTCGATCTCTGTTTTTAAGAATAGGGCTAAAACCTACCTTTTTGATATAGCCTACAATTAGGGAGGGATCATGTGTTTCTGAACCCTCCCTTAGTTATGCTGCTAATAGGTTTAGTCAGCCGGGGGACCTCCAGTAATGCACTGGGCCTCACTCCTTTCCTCACTCTCAATGAAATATTTTTTTTTTGCTGGTCATTAACATCTGTTTGTTCTCTCCCATAGATTGAGTCCCCATCATGCTGTTTGCTCTCTACATGTCTGTTCTTTTCTTCTTCTCTATCCCCTCACCCCCCAGCCAGTCGCAGCAGATGACTGCCCCTCCCTGAGCCTGGTTCTGCTGGAGGTTTCTTCCTGTTAAAAGGGAGTTTTTCCTCTCCACCGTCGCCAAGTGCTTGCTCACAGGGGATCGCCTGATTGCTGGGGTCTTTCTGCAACTGTGGGGGTTCCCCCCTACAGTTGATAGTGCTATGAGATGACTGTTGTTGTGAAATGGCGCTATATAAATAAAGTTGAATTGAATTGAATTGAACTACAGGACATGGTTCCAGTAATCCATGTCCTTAGTCTGCTTGTCTTCAGCAAACTGTTTGCTGGCTTTCTTGTGCATCATCTTTAAAAGGGGCTTCCTTCTGGGACCACAGCCATGCAAACCAATTTGATGCAGTGTGTGGTGTATGGTCTGAGCACTGAGAGGCTAACCCCACCCCTTCAACCCCTGCAGCAATGCTGGCAGCACTCATACATCTATTTTCAAAAGATAACCTCTGGATATGACGCTGAGCACGTGCACTCAACTTCTTTGGTCGACCATGCCGAGGCCTGTTCTGAGGGGAACCTGTCCTGTTAAACCGCTGTATGATCTTGGCCACCGTGTTGCAGCTCAGTTTCAGGGTGTTGGCAATCTTCTTATAGCCTAGGCCATCTTTATGTAGAGCAACAATTTTTTTTTCAGATTCTCAGAGAGTTCTTTGCCACGAGGTGCCATGTTTAACTTCCAGTGACTAGTATGAGAGAGTGTGAGAGGGATAACACCAAATTTAACACACCTGCTCCCCATGCACACCTGAGACCTTGTAACACTAATGAGTCACATGACACTGGGGAGGGAAAATGGCTAATTGGGCACAATTTGGACATTTTCACTTAGAGGTGTGCTCACTTTTGTTGCCAACAGTTTAGACATTAATGGCTGTGTGTTGAGTTATTGTGAGGGGACAGCAAATTTACACTGTTATGCAAGCTGTACACTGACTACTTTACATTGTATCAAAGTGTCATATCTTCAGTGTTGTGTCATGAAAAGATATAATAAAATATTTACAAAAATGTGAGGGGTGTACTCACTTTTGTGAGATACTGTATTATCTTATTTACCATTGCTCTGAGTGCCGCTATCCATTTGCTGCTGCAATCCTGTAATTTCCCCATTGTGGTACTGAAAAAGGTTTATCTTATCTAATTTTTTATTATCTTATCTTATCTTATCTTATCTTATCTTAAAACAGCCAAGCCAGAAATCTGGGTGTGGTTCTGGACTCAGACCTGAATTTTAACAGCCACATTAAGACAGTAGTGAAGTCAACTTATTATAACTTAAAGAACATGGTAATGATTAAAGGTCTGATGTCTCAGCAGGATCTAGAAAAACTTGTCCATGCATTTACAGTACCTTCAGTCAACTGGACTACTGTAATGCTCTTCTCACAGTTCTCCCTAAAAAATCCATCAGACAGCTGCAGTTGGTTCACAACGCTGAGGCTTGTCCTCACTAAGACCAATAAAGTGAATCATATAACTCTAGTTCTCAGATCTTTCCACTGGCTTCCTGTCTGTCAAAGAACATATTTCAAAATACTGCTGTTGGTTTATAAAGCTCTGAATAGTTTAGGGCCAAAATACATTTCAGATCTGCTAGTCCATTATGAACCACCCAGAGCCCTCAGGCCATCAGGGTCAGGCCTACTATCTGTGCCCAGAGTTAGAACCAAACATGGTGAAGCAGCATTTAGTTTTTATGCCCCTCACATATGGAACAAACTCCCAGAAAGCATCAGGACTGCTGAAATGCTCAGCTGCTTTAAATCCAGGTTAAAAACTCTCCTATTCGCCACAGCCTTTCAGTAGCCTACGATGTACTGTAAGTTTTATTTCTGTCATATTCCATTTAGCCTGTTTTTGTTTCTCTTTAATCTACTTTTTAGTTTGCTGTTAAATTCTTGTTTTTGTAAAATATGTTTAAACTTTAAGAAGGCTTTGAGGCCCCCTCATAGAAGAAAAGGAATGGGTTCGAGGTCCCCCTGATTAAAGGAGTTTGAGGCTCCTTAAAGGGATTGACAAAACCTAAGGCTATTTGGATTAGTCAAAACATTGCCTGTGTTTTTTTTTTTTTTCTTTTCACCTATAAAAAAATAAAAGGAAAGGAAGTTCAAGGCCTTCTAATGTGTAGATTCCTTTTGCACCTTGCTGTAATGCTTTAATGTTTTTATGTTAAAGTACTTTGAATTGTCTTGCACACGAAATGTGCGATACAAATAAACTTGCCTTGTCTTGCCTTATCTTATATTTACAAGAAAAAAGTCACAAACTGGATTTAAAAATAGCTGCAAATTTACAGGAAGTAAATGGTTCTCCCCTTGTTTGCGTGGGTTTACTCCAGGTTCTCCGGTTTCCTCCCACAGGCCAAAGACATGCAGGTGAGGTTAACTGGCATCAACTGGGGATTCTAAATTGTCCTTAGGTATGGATGTGAGAGTGAATGGTTGTCTGTCTCTGTGTTGGCCCTGCAATGGACTGGCGATTTGTCCAGGGTGTACCCTGCCTCTCGCCCAAAGATGCTGGGATAGGCTCCAGCTCCCCCCCGCCCCCCCCGCGACCCAAAAAGGATTAAGTGGTAGAAGATGGATGGATGGAAAGTTTAAAAAAATTACATTGACAAATCTGAAAATTTATGAAAAGTCTTTAATTTGCAACTTTTTCATAAATTTGCTTATTTTTATGTAAATTTTTTCCTCTCTTCCTGTAAATTTGCAGCTCTTTGTAAATTAAATTTGTGACTTTTTTCTCCTAAATTTGCAACTTTTTTCATAAATTTGCAAATTTAAAAGAAAAGCTGCAAAATTTACTAAGAAAAAAGTTGAAGGAAATTTTATTTCTCACCTCAAAAAAAAAAAATCGAGTGAACTTGTAGCTTGCCTCCTAGTGGCTGAGGGGGCCCATAGTATTTGCATACTCTGCTTTATGACCAGAAATGGCCCTAGCCATATAAAAGAGCAGCACACTGGCTGCATCAAACTCTGTATAAACATATAAAATAAGCTCTCATGACAGCAGTAGGGCTCGTTGAGTGTTGAGTCTAATCTGCAGACTCCAGAAAAAAACCCAGACTCGCCTCCATCTGTGGCCAGCTGTTTACATTCACATTCACACACAGTCAATACGTACCATATGCACATATTTGTGTTGTGTGTTTAATATTCCCTCGCTCATGCATATCTGTCTCTGTCATCTTGTCACGGCATCAGCTTAATCTCTGGTCAGTAAATTACAGACAGAACTAATACAGCTCTTCTGTCCATTGCATAACCTGCCAGTTTTAACTGAACAACTGTGATACAGTTTTATTAGAACAAACATTATGTAAAAGTCCAAACAAACAGATTCATAGCAGTGGACTCATAAAAAGGTACAGCTGCAGTCTACACAGTGTTTAAACTATGAGGGTAATAAAAGAAGAAACACTCATATGGTTTCAGTCTTCCTGTCATGCGGTGACCCTCGCGGATCACCATAAGACTCCAAGAGTCCACCAGTGAGTTTTGCGAAGATGGTGATTTATTAACAAAACAAGACAGGACAAGACTGTGAGCCGCTCTCGGCAAAAACACACAAATCAGTACACAAGCTCGCAGGGCGAACCCCAGCAACTACGAGCTAAACTGTGACATGGCATGAAATAATAAACCTGACATGAAGGTCTAATGACGCTCTGACAAGGCTTGACAAGGTTTTGACAAAGTGTTGACAAGGTGTTGACACTACTCCTGCAACCTTACTGCCGCTAGTGCCCGCTTTATGAAGGCGAACACTAATGAGCAGTAATGACACACAGCTGACCAGCCTTGACAGGCGGAAGCCCCACCGAGCACCTTCACAATAAGAGCCTGGTGAGGCCAGAATACAACCCACAGCTGTCAAGGCCGGCAGCGAGTAAAGCTTAGCCCGAGCGCGAACAGAACCCAGCGCTCGGGTCGTAACAGTACCCTCCCTCAGAGGGCGGGCTCAGAATGCCCCAAGGACCACCCTGCCCCCGCCCCCACCCCCCAGGGTGGGTGGCTGGGTGTAGGTGCGGAGGACCAAACCCAGAAACAAAACAGAGACAAGAACAACTACATACAGGACAATGACAAGACTAACTACTCAGAATAAATCAAAAAATGCACATGGAGAGAACAAAAAAACAGAACTACTGGGTCAGAAATACTAAACACGAGACTATGACAAAATACCGAATATTCAAAAATCAGACAAAATACACAGAGAAAAACAAGGCAACAGTAGAACATAACACATACTAGGGCAACTGCAAGACATAGCCATAACACAAAATACACAGGACAACAAGGACGGAAAAAAAAAAAAAGACAGAACAATCACTGACGGATTAACCCAGAAAAACCACTACTCAATTCAGTTCAGTTCAATTCAATTCAATTCAATTCAACTTTATTTATATAGAGCCATTTCACAACAACAGTCATCTCATAGCACTATCAACTGTAGGGGGAACCCCCACAGTTGCAGAAAGACCCCAGCAATCAGGCGATCCCCTGTGAGCAAGCACTTGGCGACGGTGGAGAGGAAAAACTCCCTTTTAATAGGAAGAAACCTCCAGCAGAACCAGGCTCAGGGAGGGGCAATCATCTGCTGCGACTGGCTGGGGGGTGAGGGGATAGAGAAGATGAAAAGAACAGACATGTAGAGAGCAAACAGCACGATGGGGACTCAATCTATGGGAGAGAACAAACAAATGTTAATGACCAGCAAAAAAAATATTTCATTGAGAGTGAGGAAAGGAGTGAGGCCCAGTGCATTACTGGAGGTCCCCCCGGCTGACTAAACCTATTAGCAGCATAACTAAGGGAGGGTTCAGAAACACATGATCCCTCCCTAATTGTAGGCTATATCAAAAAGGTATGTTTTAGCCCTATTCTTAAAAACAGAGATCGAGTCTGACTCCCGAATCCAGATTGGCAGCTGATTCCACAGGAGAGGAGCTTGATAACTGAAGGCTCTGCCTCCCATTGTACTTTTGGAGATTCTAGGTATTACAAGTAATCCTGCATTTTGGGAGCGTAGTGCTCTGTTAGGATAATACGGTAGTATCAGATCTTTTAAATAAAAAGGAGCCTGATTGTTTAGAGCTTTGTAAGTAAGAAGAAGGATTTTAAACTTAATTCTAAACTCTATGGGAAGCCAATGAAGGGAGGCCAGAACCGGAGAGATATGATCACTCTTTCTAGTACCTGTTAAAACTCTTGCTGCAGCATTTTGGATCAGCTGAAGACTTTTTAAAGATGTTTTAGGACAGCCTGATAATAAAGAATTACAATAATCTAATCTAGAGCTAACAAAAGCGTGGATCAGTTTCTCAGCATCACTCTGAGACAAGATGCTCCTAATCTTGGCAATATTACGCAAATGATAGAAGGCAGTCTTAGAAACAAATTTAATATGTGAATTGAAGGACAGATCTTGATCAAAAATAATTCCAAGGTTCCTCACAGAGCTATTAAGAGAAAGAGTAACCGCATCCAAACTGAAAGTTTGATTTGGAAAGGTATTTCTTTTTTCAAAGGTTTTTTGGACCAACAAGAATGACTTCAGTCTTATCTGAATTTAATAGCAGGAAATTACAAGTCATCCAAGCTTTGATTTCCTTAAGACAGGCTTCTAACTTGGCTAATTGATTACTATCATCTGGCTTCATTGACAGGTGTAATTGTGTGTCATCTGCATATCAATGAAAATGTATACAGTGCTTTCTAATAATGTTGCCTAACGGAAGCATATATAAACTAAAAAGAGTAGGGCCTAGCACAGATCCCTGTAGAACTCCATGACTAAGCTTTGAGTTGAAAGAAAACTCATTATTTACATGAACAAACTGGAACCTATCAGATAAATAAGATCTAAACCACTGCAACGAAGTTCCATTAAGTCCAACATAGTGTTCTAATCTATCAAGTAGAATATTATGATCGATAGTATCAAAAGCTGCACTAAGGTCTAAAAGGACAAGTACAGAAACCAGTCCATTATCAGATGCGATGAGGAGGTCGTTAGTGACCTTCGCTAAGGCTGTTTCAGTACTATGATGGATTCTAAACCCAGATTGAAACTCTTCAAGTAAACCATTTCCCTGCAGGTGGTCAAATAATTGCGTAGCAACAACTCTTTCTAAGATTTTTGAAATGAAAGGGAGATTAGAGATTGGTCTATAGTTAGCTAAAGCTCCTGGATCTAGCGTTGGCTTTTTGAGTAAGGGTTTAATTACAGCCGTTTTAAAAGCCTGCGGTACATGGCCTAAAGTTAATGAAGAATTGATTATATGAAGAATAAAGCTACCAATAAGTGGGAAGACTTCTTTAAA
This sequence comes from Pholidichthys leucotaenia, assembly GCA_020510985.1. Taxonomy (NCBI): domain Eukaryota; kingdom Metazoa; phylum Chordata; class Actinopteri; order Cichliformes; family Pholidichthyidae; genus Pholidichthys; species Pholidichthys leucotaenia. The sequence continues at coordinate 319,990,441 of CM035840.1, forward strand.
TAACCTGGTAGGAATAGGGTCTAAAAGACAAGTTGAAGGTTTGGATGAGGAAACTATTTTGTCTAACTCACAAAGGTCGATTGGAGTAAACTCATCAAGACAGACATCAATAGAAGGAGTTGTAGTAGTTACAGTATTTAAGTTAACTGTGGGAAGAATCTGATTGATTTTATCTCTGATGGATGAAATTTTATTATTGAAAAAGTTCATAAAGTCCTGACTAGTAAGCTCTAAGGGAATGCTAGGATTGACAGAGTCCTGACTCTTTGTCAACCTGGCTACAGTGCTGAAAAGAAACCAGGGATTATTCTTGTTCTCTTCTGTTAATGCAGAGTAATAACTCGTTCTAGCTTTTCTAAGAGATTTTTTTATAAATTAAAAGATGATTTCTCCAAGCTAAATAGATTTCATCTAAATTAGTGGAGCGCCATTTTCTTTCTAATTGACGAGTCTTCTGTTTTAAGCTACGAGTTTCTGTGTTGAACCAAGGAGTTAGAAATCTCTGATTAGACTTTTTCTTTTTTAAGGGGGCCACCAAGTCTAGAGTCTGATGCAGAGAAGCTGTAACACTATCCACCATGTTATCAATTACAGAAGGAGCAAGCTGTCTATAGCTTATTTCCGTTGTGTTGACACATGGCATAGAGGAAACAATCTGCATAAATTTGGTAACAGCATCATCTGAGAGGCATCTACTGTAATAATATTTTTCTTTAGGAGCCAATTAGTCAGAAATAGTAAAATCAAAGGTTAACAGACAATGGTCTGACAGTACAGGGTTATGAGGAGACACTACAAGATTTTCTATTTCTATGCCATATGTCAGAACACGGTCCAATGTATGGTGGAGGTAATGAGTAGAATTTCCTACTTTCTGAGAAAACCAAATCGAGTCTAATATTGAATTAAATGCCACATTAAGGCAGTCATTATCTACATCCACATGTATATTAAAGTCCCCTACTATAATTATTCTATCAGATTTCAGCACTAAATCAGCTAAGAAATTAACAAATTTGGATAAAAATTCTGAGTAGGCTGATGGGGGACGATAAACTATGGCAAATAAAATTGGATTTAACCTAAAATTGCTAAAGTGCCCAATACTGAGGACCAGGCCCTCAAAGGAATTATAACATGTTTTTTGCTTTACATTAACTAGTAATCTCCCTCATGGATCGTCACCTTATCGTGGTGGGGGGGTTTGCGTGCCCCAGTGATCCCAGGAGCTATGTTGTCCGGGGCAATTTGCCTCTGATAGGGTCACCCAAGACCCCATCAGGGTTTTGGACGATATCTGGGGATATCGTCGGGCGGTGGAAGGAATACTTCGAGGATTTCCTCAATCCCACTGATATGCCTTCCACAGAGGAAGCAGAGTTTGGGGACGAGGGGGGTGACTCGCCTATCACAGAGGCTGAGGTTGCCAAGGTGGTTAAAAATCTCCTTGGTGGCCGGGCCCCGGGGGTGGACGAGATTCGCCCTGAGTACCTCAAGGCCCTGGATGTTGTTGGGCTATCATGGTTGACACGCCTCTGCAACATTGCGTGGAGGTCGGGGGCAGTGCCTTTGGCATGGCAAACCGGGGTGGTGGTTCCTCTCTTCAAAAAAGGGGACCGGAGGGTGTGCTCCAACTTTAGAGGGATCACACTCCTCAGCCTCCCTGGGAAGGTCTATGCCAAGGTACTGGAGAGGAGAGTCCGGCCGTTGGTCGAACCCCGGATTCAGGAGGAGCAATGTGGTTTTCGTCCTGGCCGTGACACATCAGATCAGCTCTTTACCCTCTCAAGAATTCTCGAGGGTTCGTGGGAGTTTGCCCAACCAGTTTACATGTGTTTTGTGGACTTGGAGAAGGCATTTGACCGCGTCCCTCGTGGTTTTTTGTGGGGGGTGCTTCGGGAGTATGGGGTATCGGGCTTGTTGCTACGAGCTATTCGGTCTCTGAACGACCGTTGTGAGAGTTTGGTTCGTATTGCCAACACTCGGTCGAACTCATTCCCAGTGAGAGTTGGACTCCGCCAGGGCTGCCCTTTGTCACCGATCCCGTTCATAATGTTTATGGACAGGATTTCTAGGCGCAGCCAGGGAATGGAGGGTGTCGTGCTTGGTGACCACAGGATCTCATCTCTGTTGTTTGCAGATGATGTTGTCCTGTTGGCTTCATCCAGCAATGACCTATAGCTCTTGCTGGGACAGTTTGCCACTGAGTGTGAAGCGGCTGGGATGAGAATCAGCACCTCCAAGTCCGAGTCCATGGTCCCCAGCCGGAAAAAGGTGGATTGTCCTCTCTGGGTTGGGGATAGGCTCCTGCCCCAAGTGGAGGAGTTTAAGTATCTTGGTGTCTTGTTCACGAGTGAGGGGAAAATGGAGCGAGAGATTGACAGACGGATTGGAGCAGCATCTGCAGTGATGCAGAAGTTGTACCGGTCTGTTGTGGTGAAGAGGGAGCTTAGTTCTAAGGCAAAGCTGTCGATTTACCAGTCAATCTACGTTCCTACTCTCACCTATGGTCATGAGCTTTGGGTAATGACCGAAAGAATAAGATCGCGGATACAAGCGGCTGAAATGAGCTTTCTCCGTAGGATCGCTGGACTCACTCTCAGAGATAAGGTGAGGAGCTCAGTCATCCGGGAGAGGCTCAGAGCAGAACCGCTGCTCCTCCACATTGAAAGGAGTCAGTTGAGGTGGTATGGGCATCTGATTAGGATGCCTCCTGGACGCCTCCCACTTGAGGTGTTTCGGACATGTCCCACTGGGAGGAGACCCCGGGGCAGACCCAGGAGTCGGTGGAAAGACTATGTCTCCCAGCTGGTCTTGGAACGCCTTGGTATCCTCTCTGAAGAGCTGGAGCAGGTGGCTGGGGAGAGGGAAGTCTGGGATTCTCTGCTTGAACTGCTGCCTCCATGACCCGGACCTCCGGAAAAGCGGTAGAAGATGGATGGATGGATGGATTAACTAGTAATTTGGAACGGTAAATTGTTGCTACTCCTCCTCCACGACCAGAACTTCTGGGATTTTGACAGTTTAAATAACCAGAGGGAGCTGATTCATTTAAACCAACATAATCCTCTTGCCCTAACCAAGTCTCTGTAAGGGAAATTAAATCAATCTGATGATCAGTTAACAGATCATGGACTAACAGAGACTTGGGAGTTAGAGACCTAATATTCAATAAACCACATTTAATTTTTAAATTATGAGGAGGAACAGAGGCCAAATCATTCAATTTAGAGGCTTTATGTTTAATTTGAGTTTTACCAATATCTTGTTTAATCACTTTGGGATGCTTATATATTATATTTTTATTTACTTTGGAGGGAGCAGACAATGATTCTCTGATGGGGAAGACAGGGACTAAGTTGAGGGGTGGTGGATGAAGAGGAGCTGCAGAGAGGCGTGTAAGACTGCGACTCTGCTTCCTGGTCCCAACTCTGAGTAGTCAAGATTTTGGAAATTTGGATAAAAAAGATGCCAGATTGTTAGATAAATGAGAAGCACCATCCAAAGTGGGATGAATGCTGTCTCGTCTCATAAGACCAGGTTTTCCCCAAAAAGAGCTCCAATTGTCAATGTAGCCCACGTCATTTGCAGGACACCACACAGACAGCCAGCGGTTGAAGGATGACGAGCGGCTAAACATGTCATCACTGGTCAGATTGGGGAGGGGCCCAGAGAATACTACAGTGGCAGACATCGTTTTTGCAAAGTCACACACCGATTCTACATTAAGTTTCGTGACTTCCAACTGCCGGAGACGGATGTCATTAATGCCAGCGTGAATAACAATTGTGGAGTATTTACAGTTACTTTTAGCCAGCATTTTCAAATTTAACTTAATGTCGCCTGCTCTGGCCCCAGGAATGCATTTGACTATGGCCGGTGGAGTCTCTAGGTTCACGTTTCTGACTACAGAGTCGCCAATGATCAGAGTTTTTTCCTCAGCGGTTGTGTCGCTGAGCGGGGAAAAACGATTAGAAATGTGAACAGGTTGGTGGTGTACCGGGGCTTTGCGACTAGGCTTCCTTCTCACCATCACCCACCCAGTCTCCTCGCTGCTGAGGAGAGCCGGAGGACCGCTAACAGGGTTAGCTATGCTAGCTAGCTCCGCTGCAGCTAAGGGGCGTCCGTCAAGAGTAACTGGCGCAGACGGTGTTTCAATGCAGCGGAGCTGGGATTCCAAATCAGACAACCTTGCCTCGAGCGCCTCAAAAAGACAACATTTATTACATTTACCGTTATCACTAAAAGAGGCAGAGGTGTAGCTAAACATCTGACAGAGAGAGCACACCAGAGGAGGAGAGGAAGGAGAGCTAGTAGCCATTGCTAGTGGCTAACCCAAAAGCTCAGGAGAGTGAGGAGAGCAAACCACACAGACAGCAAAACAGGAAGTGACGATATGTTACCACAAGGAAGTGACGATCAATCCCAAAGTGACGATCAATCCCGACAGTTTATGCTGATCGGCGGAGACCTAGCGCCACAGGAACAGTTCAGGTGGTCTCCCTGCGTCCAACAGCCGGCGGGTGGTCATAGGATACGGACCATGACCGGGCGGCTCACCACAGTCCAACGGCCAGCACGTCCGCTCCTCTGGTGGGCGAGTCAGGTCGCCCGAAGACACACACAATATGTCGGGTGGCCGACCCGAGGCGCCGGACCGGTGAAACAGTCCCTCAGGCGGCCGACCCGTGTCCCTCAGCCACCAGTCTCGGGGAAAAACAGCCCACGGCGGCCTTCCTGACGAGGACAAATCTCGGGAGAGCCGGGGCGAGCGAGCAGGAGCCCCCACTGCCCCCGGCGGTGATGCACAGGGGCGGTGACTCAGTAGAGGGGACAGATGGCAAGGATGAGCCTGTAATCCGTTCGATGGCGAAAGGTCTGCAGCTCCTCCCCCGTCCGCGGACCACGCTGGCGCTGCATATCCGCTGGACCCTGATTGGGTCCCAGCTGCACCCATGTTGGGCCCCGATTGGGCCGGAACCGCATCCGCGGTGGACCCCGATTGGGCCTCTGGTGCACCCACGTTGGACCCTAATTGGGCCAGAACCGCACCCGCGGTGGACCCCGATTGGGCCTCTGGTGCACCCCGATTGGGCCTCTGGTGCACCCACGTTAGACCCCGACATACGTCAGCACCTGGACTACGCTGAGGTTCTGTTGGACAACCTTCCTCTTCACTACGACGACCACCTGGAGGTTATGAGGAGGAGGGCTGAACTCGCCGCACTCGCCGTTGTCAGCCAGCCAATATTGCCAACACTATCATGATGTGTTAGCCACTCCACACAGCTGTGGTTCTGTTGTGCCCTTGTAGCAATGTCGGCTCTGGGGCGCAACCGTGGTTAACATGTGTCCTCTCCATATGTTCGCTGGGCGATGTCGGCCCAGAACGCCTACTGTTTGTGTTTCTGTGTATTTTTGTATGTCTTCACCTTTTGGGATCAGTCTGACATGGTTTACCAACCCAGAGAGCAGACTCAGACTCAAGAGTAGATACAATTATCTTTATTATGTTCTGTGAGAGTGTGCGTGTGTGTGATAGTGTAGCAGCCGGGGGCGAGCAGAGCACCGTGCAACCTGGCAACCCTATGAACAAGCAGAGACAGGGAGAGTTAGTGTTGGACCCCTGAGGGGATGTACAGAATAGTCCAGTGCTTACTGTTTGTAGAGATGGCTTTGGGCTCAGGTTCAGCTCGGAGGCTCCGGCCAGGAAAACAGCACCCACTGTCCTGGTTGCAGCTGGAGGTGACAGGAGAGTTCGGGGAATGTGCAGTGCAGCTCAGTCCGCCGCCAGGAGAGAGAGAGGTCCACCGCCACGGATCTCCGCCTGTGCACAGGGGACAAGAGTAGACAATGATGAATAGTACGAGGGCTTACTTGGTGTAGAGGTGATGATCCTTCCTGAAGACGGATGACAGGAGGCGAGGTTCATAGACGAGAGTAGGCTGTGGCAAGGAGGCTCTATGAAGAGGATGAAGGCAAGTGTAAGTCTCATCAGAGTATGGAGACAAACGACTCCGCACTGATCCAAGGGCAGCGCGGTCTAAATAGCCCCGGCAGTGATGGAGAGCAGGTGTGTGCGCAACTGAGGATAATGAGCAGACAGAGCGAGCCATCACACAGTCTTTATGTTCAATAAATGTGCTGTTGTGAATCCTGCACTTAAATCCATTCTTCCTTCCCCTCCTCATGCGCTCTTACGCAGGGCATGGAGAGGGAGGATGAAATAATGAGGATTTACGTGCAGGGTTCACCACAGCACATTTAATACAGAAAGACAGACAATTCCCAAAAAGGTGAAGACGTACAAAAACACAAACACACTTACTGATGGCGTTCGGGGGCCGGCATTGCACAGCGAACGAATGAGAGGAGATGTGTTAGCCACAGGTGTGCCCCAGAGCCGACATCGCTTCAAGGACACGCAAGAACCACGGTGAACATGGAGTGACTAGCACATCATGAAAGTGCTGAAAATAATGGCAGACTAACAGCACAAATGACAATACTATGGACTAGCAGTGCGTTACTGGCAAACGGCCGCTAAGTACACGTACTGCTGGTGATGGTGTGATGAGAAGCACCTGGGCGAGGACCGGGAAACATGATCAGCGGGAGTTTGAATCGGCTGGTGATAATGATAGAGGGGACGTGGCCGGACCGGCGAGCGTCAGCATGTATTCACAAAAAGTAGGTCAAAGCTGCGCATAAATCCATTAATCCTTCCCCTCCTCATGTGTTCCTCCTGAGTAAAAGTGCACGAGGATCGCAGGAGGAGGCTTATGACAGTTGTAGCTGAAGCGTGTGATGTGGTCTTTCATGGCCCGCTGTTTATCTAAGCCTGTGACACAACGCGAAGGCATAGCCGTAAAATTAAAACAAGAACCCAGAGAAACTTTGAGCTACAAAGCTGCTGTCATTCCAGTCAACAACACCGGCATCCGTTCTGTCGCTTACGTCATGGTGGTGCCACCCTTCATTCGGTGGGCAGCACCACAGTCCAGTCAGTGGCTGTGGTTTTTTGATAACTAGTTTATGCAGGCACGGTTGTAAATATTATATTGATCATAGACAATGACTTTTGGGTTTAAACAACATGCTAAAAAATGTCAAAATCGTGTCATCAGACCTTTAAAAAGTGGCCTAGCAAACTGTAGCTCCATTAGTTAGCTCTGCTGCTAAGATGCTAACGCTGTAAACAAATAAAAGCTCTGAGATATATCAATGTTTCCACTGCAATAAAGCTGATTGCATTTTGTTAAAATATGTTGGACATAACCAAACTTAGAGCAGACGTAGAATCTAGTCAGAGCCACAAAGAACCACAACACCGTGCTTGGGTGTTTTAATTTCGGGATAAAACAGACAGTTGCAGCTGTTCATTTTACCCTGAAATTAAAATGCTCATGCTGCTGTCATGCTGTGAATTCTTGTTATTTAACTTAACACGTACAGACATTTTCTGACAATTGTTCAAAATTTTATTTCTCTATATTTTGTGATAATTTAAAAATTAATGCATGCTGAAGCTGCTAAAATCAAGTCCATATTGTTCCAATGCAGTGCAACAAATGCAAAAAACCCCCCACCTATTTGATATCTTTCTTAAATCGTTCAGCCGTAGGAAGCAAACTGTTACTATTTCTTATTTCTTATTTTACTTCATGCAGCCTTGCATCTGGTGACATATATAAACGTCAGCTCTGTGACATTCATACAAGTGAAAACATACCTGGTACTCTTGTCTGTCCTGTGTCTGTACCACCAATCACACCAACAGTCCTTTTTAGTTTTCAGTGCATGATCTATGCATTGCTGTTGAAGCCAGCACAGATTTAGCTGAGGTTTAGGAGTGTCACACCACGAACAGCAGCAAGAACCAGAACTACGCAAAAACATTCACAAATACAAAAACTACAAGTGCTGAAATTATCTGCCACTTGACTGCAAAACAGGTATGTGGACTATACATTAAAACAAATTTAAAACACTTTTAAAAACGCTATTTTAAATGCCCCACTAGTCCACTCTTGCTGACTGATTTAACGCTACTTCAGCCGAAACCAGAAGTTGCGCCCATAGTTGTCTCTACAGCAGTGCCCTCAGGAATAGGCTAAATTTGTAACATTCATATGGATGCTGGTTAAATCTTTATTCTGTGTAATCTCTGTGGAGTTTGCATGTTCTTCCCGTGTTTACGTGTGTTTTCACTGGGTACTCCGATTTCCTCCCACAGTCCAAAGACATGCATGTTAGGTTAATTGGCATCAACTGGGGATAAAATTGTCTTTAGGTATGAATGTGGGAGTGAATAGTCTGTTTCTCTGTGTTGGCCTTGCAAAGTACTGGCGAACTGTCCATAATGTACCTTGCATCTCACCCGAAGATGCTTTGACAGGCACCCCCCCCCCCCCCCCCAGCCCTATGACCCAAAAGGATTAAATGGTTAAGAAAATGGATTTATAGATCTAGACAATGAGTCTTTTTTTTTCATGTTTTTTTTTGGGGGGGGGGGGTCCAACATTTTAAAAGTTTGAACACTTCCCTGTTACAAAAATAGGTGCCCCCAAAAGCAATTTTTGAAGCTAGAAGCGGCCCTGTATGCATGGGTGGATATTTTATTTCACTGTTTGGTGGTATTGGGGCAGGGGTGGAGGTGGGGGGGGGGTAAACAAAACATTTTATCAAGAATAAAGATTGAGGGGGACCCTATAGTTGTTATTGTAGTTGGGGCCCTATGCAAGATTGTGATTAGGGGCCCCTATATTTGTAACAGAGAAGAGTTCAAACCCTTAAAAAACAAAAACGTTATAAACACTTGAGTCATTATATAGATGAACAAAGAAAATTCTATAAATTACACAGAATAAAAATAATACCATCATCTATATGAATATTCCAAATTTCGAAGTCACAAATTTACAAGAAAAAGTTGCAGATTCATAACAAAAAAGTATGAATTTATGAAGAAAAATAGCAAATTCATGAGGAAAAAACTTGCAAATTTACAATAAAAAAACTACAAATTTATAAAAAAAAAGTTAAATGTTTGAGAAAAAGTTGCAAACTTACACGAAAAAATTTGCAGATTTATTTAAAAAAAAAGCTGCAAATTTACATGTAAAAATCTTCAATAAATGTATGAGAAAAAAGTTGTGGAACTGAATGGAAAAAAGTTGCAAATTTATGAGAAGAAACTGCAGATTTATGAGGAAAAAGAAGCTAATTTTCAAGAAAATCATTGTAGATTTAAAATTTTAAAAGAGGTGCAAATTTTCAAGAAAAAAGCTGCCAATTTAAAATTTGTGTTTCAGATACATTATATTCTGTTATGTAACATGATATAAAAAGGTTTATGATGAATTGGGGGAATAATTCAAATTTTTTCCCAGGTTGGACAGAAAATGCCCCCCCCGCCCCGTTCTCCCCTTGAATTACGCCTATGTCTGTATGTATGCATGTCATCTGTGTCACAAACACAGCTTCATTTCATCATGTTGGAAACACTAAAATACCTTTATGACTTTTTTCAGTTACATTATGTGCCTGTAGCTTTTCTTTTAATAGACAAACGAGATGCATCAATCTCTTTGTCTAACTTTCATGAACACAGCAAATAAGCATATTTTTCAAAATGTCAAGATTATAACAGAGATGACATCTTTCCCAAACCTGAAGCGATTCAATTGTCTAAACACAACCAGGAGAAACCTTAATTAAGCCTCAGTGGCCATGAGCAGATACTGTGGAGCACATGCATCAACACTGTCAGTCAGTGATATATTTTATTTCTGACAATTTTGCAAAGCTTAGGATGCATTGATTAGAGTGATCATTGCAGCAAGAACTAAACAAAGCAGCTGTATTTTCTCCCCAAAAATTTCTATGAAAATATGACCATTGCAGATAAATATTTTTTTATACACTATGTAAGAAAGTACCAAAAAGTACATTCTTACATAGTGTATAAAAAAAAAAAACAACAATGTGAGAGTTTGGTTCGTATTGCCAACACTCGGTCGGACTCATTCCTAGTGAGAGTTGGACTACGCCAGGGCTGCCCTTTGTCACCGATCCTGTTCATAATTTTTATGGACATGATTTCTAGGCGCAGCCAGAGAATGGAGGGTGTCATGCTTGGTGACCACAGGATCTCATCTCTGTTGTTTGCAGATGATGTTGTCCTGCTGGCTTCATCCAGCAATGACCTACAGTTCTTGCTGGGATGGTTTGCCACTGAGTGTGAAGCAGCTGGGATGAGAATCAGTACCTCCAAATCCGAGTCCATGGTCCTCAGCCAGAAAAAGGTGGATTGTCCTCTCCGGGTTGGGGACAAGCTCCTGCCCCAAGTGGAGGAGTTTAAGTATCTTGGAGTCTTATTCACGAGTGAGGGGAGAATGGAGCGAGAGATTGACAGACGGATTGGAGCAGCATCTGCAGTGATGCGGACGTTGTACCGGTCTGTTGTGGTGAAGAGGGGGCTGAGTTCTAAGGCAAAGCTGTCAATTTACCAGTCAATCTATGTTCCTACTCTCACCTATGGTCATGAGCTTTGGGTAATGACTGAAAGAACGAGATCGTAGATACAAGCGGCTGAAATGAGCTTTCTCCGTAGGATTGCTGGACTCACCCTCAGAGATAGGGTGAGGAGCTCAGTCATCCGGGAGAGGCTCAGAGCAGAACCGCTGCTCCTCCACATTGGAAAGAGCCAGTTGAGGTGGTTTGGGCATCTGATTAGGATGCCTCCTGGACGCCTCCTCCCACTTGAGGTGTTTCGGGCACGTCCCACTGGGAGGAGACCCCGGGGCAGACCCAGGACTCGGTGGAGAGACTATGTCTCCCAGCTGGTCTGGGAACGCCTTGGTATCCTCTCTGAAGAGCTGGAGCAGGTGGCTGGGGAGAGGGAAGTCTGGGATTCTCTGCTTGAACTGCTGCCTCCACGACCCGGACCTCCGGAAAAGCGGTAGAAGATGGATGGATGGATATGTAAGAATGTACAGAACCATAGAAGTTTCTGGTTATAAAGTAGAATATACAAAACTATGAGTAAAAGCTACAAGTTCACCTTCAACATTTTTTGGGGGAGAATTGAAATTACCTTTAACTTTTTTTGTCATAAACTTGCAACTTTTTTCTCATAAATTCAAGCCTTATTTTTCTTCTAAATTTCCAACATTTTTCTGGTTAATTTGCATTTTTTTTTCTCATGAATTCCGACCACATTCTGAGGGACTCTGGAGACTTGGAGTCTGAATGGGTCATGTTCTCCATCTCCATTGCTGAAGCAGCTGCCCCAAGTTGTGGCTGTGAGGTTGTTGGCACCTCCTTTGATGCCCTCCTTTCCCCAGTGGTGAATGCCAGAGGTGAGGGGGTGCCATCAGGCTGAAGAAGGAGTTCTACCAAGCTTGGTTTGCTTGTAGGATTTCTGAAGCAGCAGAGGGGTACCGGTGAAACAAGTGGAGTGCAGCTTAGGCAGTGTCATAAACTGCCTTGGAAGGCAGTTGTGGTTTTTGAGTTGGAGCCAAGAGTGCAGGCAAGACTTCGGTGCAAATGATAATTTTATTATCAAAACACAAAAGAAACAGAAAAAAGAAACACAAAGAGCCATAGAAGGAAAAACTCACTAATACTGGAAATGACAAGAAAACAATGGGAGATTGGAGGGAAATATGACAATGATGCCACACCAGAACACAAACTCAGACTGACTTACAGTGGTGTGAAAAAGGTTTTTGCCCCCTTCCTGATTTCTCATGTTTTTGTATGTTTGTAACACTTAAATGTTTCAGATCAAACAAATTTAAATATTAGACAAAGATAACACAAGTAAACACAAAATACAGTTTTAAATGAAGGTGTTTAGTATTAAGGGAAACAAAAATCCAAACCTACATGGTCCTGTGTGAAAAAGTGATTGCCCCCTACACCTAATAACTGGTTGGGCCACCCTTAGCAGTAACAATTGCAATTAAGCGTTTGTGATAACTGGAAATGAGTCTTTTACAGTGCTGTGGAGGAATTTTGGCCCTCTCATCTTTGCAGAATTGTAGTAATTCCGCCACATTGGAGGGTTTTTGAACATGAAGCATCTTTTTAAGGTCATGCCACAGCATCTCAATAGGATTCGGGTCAGGACTATGACTAGGCCTCTCCAAAGTCGTCATTTTGTTTTTCTTAAGCCATTCAGAGGTGGACTTGCTGGTGTGTTCTCCTTCAGGATTTTTTGGTAGACAGTAGAATTTATGGTTCCATTTACCACAGCAAAAGTGGTTTTCATCTTGGAACTCTGCCATGCAGGCCATTTTTTCCCAGTTTCTTTCTTATGGTGGAGTCATGAACACTGACCTTAACTGAGGCAAGTGAGGCCTGCAGTTCTTTGGATGTTGTTGTGGGGTCTTTTGTGACCTCTATGATGAGTCGTTGCTGCGCTCTGGGGGAAATTTTGGTTGGCCAGCCACTCCTGGGAAGATTCGCCACTGTTCCATGTTTTTGCCATTTGTGGATAATTGCTCTCATTGTGGTTCGCTGGAGTCCCAAAACTTTAGAAATGGCTTTATATCCTTTTTCAGACTATTAGATCTCAACTACTTTGTTTCTCATTTGTTCCTGAATTTCTTTGGACCGCAGCATGATGTCCAATTTTTGAGGATCTTTTGGTCATTTTCATTTTGTCACGCAGGTCCTATTTAAGTGATTTCTTGATTGAGAACAGGTGTGGGAGTAATCAGGCCTGGGTGTGGCTAGAGAAATTGAACTCAGCTTTCCAAAGATGTGATAAACCACATTTAATTTATGTTTTAATGTGTGTGTGTGTGTGTGTGTGTGTGTGTGTGTGTGTGTGTGTGTGTCGGGGGGGCAATCACTTTTTCACATAGGGCCATGTAGGTTTGGATTTTTTTGAACCTTGATAATAAACACATTCATTTAAAAACTACATTTTGTGTTTACTTGTGTTATTGTTGTCTAATATTTAAATTTGCTTGATCTAAAAAATTTAAGTGTGACAAACACAAAAAAAGAGAAATCAGGAAGGGGCAAACACTTTTTCACACCACTGTAAATAAGGTAACTGATAATTACAGACAGCTGGGGCAACAATCAAGGGCTGAACAGCAACACACATAAAGACGGGTGGCTACAGGTACGGAAAACATGAGGAGCTGGGAACAATAGGCAAACCAATACACAAGACCCAAAACCAGACAGGGGATGGATAAAACAGACTAAGTACCGGGGACCACAAAAGATAATAAAGCCAATAATGAAAATAAACAAGGAATCACCATAATGACAATGAGGACAAACAGGGGATGACAGCAGACCAGGGGAACACAGAAGACAATGATAATAACAGGAAAACAATAAATAAACATAAAGCCCAGATTCATGACAGCCCCCTCCCCTTCCCCTCCCCAAGGGCGGATTCCAGACGCCCTCCAAACAAAACACAGAACACCCCAATCAGGTGGAAGGAGGGGGACATAGGCACGGCAGGGCAAACAAGAACATAAACCCAAAAAAAGTCATTCAGGTAGTCGGTCAAAATCCCTGGGCTACTGGACTGATGGACATAACACTTCAGGTGGCCTACCAGAGTCCAAGGGCCACTGGACGGATGAACACAGTGCGTCATGTGGCCTACCAAAGTCCAAGGACCACCGGGCGGGTGAACTCTGCATGTCATGTGGTCTACTAAAGTCCAACGGCCACCAGATGGATGAAAAAAGTGCATCAGGTGGCCTACCAAAGTCCAAGGACCACCAGATGGATGAAGAAGGTGCATCAGGTGGCCTACCAAAGTTCATGGGCCACCAGATGGATGAACATGGTGTGGCAGGAGTGCTGAGGTCGGGTGACAGCAGCTGAAGAGCGGCGACCTCTGAAGGCAAAAGCTGAGGAGTGGTGACCTCTGAAGGCAACAGCTGAGGAGTGGCAACCTCTGAAGGTAAAGGCTGAGGAGTAGCGGCCTGCTCTGATGGTGAAGGCTGAGGAGAGGCCTGCTCTGATGACCAGGGTGGAGCAGACTGCTCGGAAAAACAAGGTGGAGCAGAGTGCTCAGACTAACCAGGTGGAGCGGACTGCTTGGATGGACCAGGTGGAGCGGACTGCTCAGATAAACCAGGTGGAACGGCATGCTCGGACAAACCAGGTGGAGAGGACTGTTCAGACAGATCAGGTGGAGCAGACTGCTCGGACAGATCAGGTGGAACAGACTGCTCGGACTGACCAGGTGGAGTGGACAGCTCAGACGGACAAAGTAGAGCAGCCCGTTCGGATGGACCAGGTGGAGCGGACTGCTTGGATGGACCAGGTGGAGCGGACTGCTTGGATGGACCAGGTGGAACTGCCTGCTCGGATGGACCAGGTAGAGTGGACTGCTCGGACGGACCAGGTGGAGCTGTGGTGCTCATCTTGGAGACAGCCGGAGCTGTGGTGTGCACTTTGGAGACAGCTGCAGCTGTGGCGTGCATCTCGGTGACTGCTGGGGCTGAAGGGTGCACCTCGGGGAGAACTGTAGCTGAAGTGTCCTCCTCCATCCCTGCCGCAGCCACCTCAGATGGGGAAGAAGAAACACAGGTCGGTGTCAGGTCCACAGAACTACTAGCAGAAGATCCTGGTGGGAAGAGTTCAGAAACAGACGAAAACTGTAACTGGGTCTCCCCACTAGGGGCAAGACAAGCCGTTTTTAGCAATGATGTTATAAACACTAAAAAGAGTACTTGCCTTAACTCCCGCTCTTCTGCTGGCGAGGACCCCAGTGGCACTGTTGCTGGAGAGGCGATGACAACCCCTGAAGACACTGGAGGAACAGTGGATGAGGCAATCTGAGGCGCAGCAGCGGGCATGGGCACCAGCACAGCAGATGTGGGACCTGGCACTGCAGTTGCTATGGGAGCCAGTGAAACAGCTGTCATGGGAGCCAGCGGTGCTGCTGCCACGGGAGCCAATGCCGTGGAGGAGAGGAGCAGCAACCAATGAGGAAAAGGAAGGAGCTAATGGGACAGCCAGTGACAAACACTGGCGCAAAGAGGAGGTTGCTGCTGGGACTCTCTGGAGTGGCGGAGGAGGAGCTGCTGGGGGAATGAAGCATCATGGATTCCACTCCACTGCCACTGAGGGTGCCGCTGCAGCTGGCACTGCTGTGGGAAAACTAGATGAAATGGTCTGTGTGGCAGCAGAGTACACCGGGCGGGAAGCAGCCAGAAGGTGGTGAGGAGCTGGTGTTGGGGAATGGCGAAGTGCAGAGGCTGGAGCAAAAAGCGCCGGAGCCAGTGGATGCTGATTCTGCAGGCTGGGGTATGCCTCAGTGACCTCCGCCATGCCATCCAGAAATCCCAGGGCTGCCCTGGGAGTGTGGGGAGTCAGAGCGTCCCAGATAAAGCCCTCAGTTAAGTCTGCAGTACAGCACTCCTCCTCATTCAAGCCATGTGCAGTAAAGTCTGTGCTCTCTGAGTCCCTTTTTATTGGTGTCATTCTATTATAAACTGCCTTGGAAGGCAGTTGTAGTTTTGGAGTTGGACCCAAGCCAAGAGCGCAGGCAAGACTTCAGTGCAAATGATAACACAGGGTTAAAAAAATATTTTTTTTGTAAGTTGCCTGTGTTTTTTCAACTGATTTAAGACAGTTTTGCACTGCTGAATCCGAAAATGACATCCATTTATCTCGATCAGGTGCTAAGTAAAAACCTGTACTTACTTAGTACTTACTTAGTACTGTGCATGTACTTACCTTTATATAAAGGCAAGTGCATGTAAATTAAATGTTGCATCATCATTGTTCAAAATTCTGAGAATTTCAAGACATAAAAAAGAATTTTGCATCATATAAAGCAAAAATACCCATACATGTAAACAACAATGTATAAAACAACATGTGGCCATAATTCAAAAAGTTGACCTGATTGAACAAAACCAATGTGATTTTTGGATTCAGCACATCAAAATTGTCCTAAATCAGCTAAAAAAAAAACTTAGACAATAAATTTGGTGTTGACCAGTGTAATTTCTTAACAAAACACAAAAGAATAAACAAATAGCAGCTTGGGGGCTGAAACACAAAGAGCCATGGAAGACAAAACTTACTAATAATGGAAATCACAAGAAAACACTGGCAGACTGGAGGGAAATTGTCAGGCCGTATTGTCAGGCAGTGGAAAGAATACTTTTTTGAGGATCTTCTCAATCCCAATGACATGTCTTCCATAGAGGAAGCAGAGCCTGAGGCTGAGGAGATTGATTTGAATCACGTCACTGGGGCCAAGGTTGCTGAAGTTGTTAAAAAAAACCCTCTTTGGTGGCAGGGCCCCGGAAGAGGATGGGATTCACCCTGAGTACCTCAAGGCTCTGGGTGTTTTTAAGGCTGTCATAGTTTGCACACCTCTGCAACACTGTGTGGAAGTTGGGGACAGCAGCCTTGGCATGGGAAACTGGGGTGGTGGTTCTCCTCTTCAAGAAGGGGGACTGGGGGTGTGATTCAACTTTAGGAGATCACACTCCTCACTCTCCCTGGGAAGATCTTTGCCAAAGTACTGGAGAGAAGAGTCTGACCACTGGTTGAGCCTCTGATTTTGGAGGAACAATGTGGTTTTCTTCCTGGTCGTGGCACATCGGATCAACTCTTAACCCTCTCAGGAATCCTTGAGGGTTTGTGGGAGTTTGCACAACCAGTCTACATGTGTTTTGTGGACTTGGAGAAAACATTCAACTGTGTCCCTCATGGTTTCTTATGAGGGGTGCTTCAGGAGTATGGGGTATCTGACTTGTTGTTACGAGCTATCCCATTTTTATACAACCGTTGTGAGAGTTTGGTTGCCAACAATCACTCAAACTTATTTCCAGTGAGAGTTGGACTTCACCAGGGCTGCCCTTTATCACTGATCCTGTTCATAATTTTCATGGACAGGATTTCTTGGCACAGTCAAAGAATGAAGAGTGTCATGTTCAGCGGTCACAGGATCTCGTCTCTGCTGTTTGCAGATGATGTGGTCCTGTTGGCTGACCCACAGGTCTTACTGGGACAGTTTGCTATTGAGTATGAAGTGGTCAGGATGAAAATCAGCACCTTCAAGTCCGAGTCCATGATTTTCAGCCAGAAAAGGGTGGATTGTCTATTCTAGGATAGGTATGAGCTTCTACCCCAAGTGGAGGAGTTCAAGTGTGTCAGGGTCTTATTCACGAGTGAGGGGAAAGTGGAGCAGGAGATTGACAGATGGATGAAAGCAGCATCTGTAGTGATGCGGATGTTATACTGGTCTCCTGTGGTGTTGAGGGAGCTGAGTTCTAAAGGAAAGCTGTTAATTTACTGGTCAGTCTACATTTGAACCCTCAACTGTCATTAATTTTGGTTAATGACAGAAAGAATGAGATCCCGAATGCACGCAGTTGAAATGAGCTTTCTCCAAAGGGTTGCTGGACTCAACCCTAGAGATAAGATGATGAACTCAGTTATTCTGGATAAGTTCAGAGTAGAACCACTGCTCCTCCATATTGAAAGGAGCCAATTGAGGTGGTTTAGGCATCTAAACAGGATGCCTCCTGGATGCCTCCAACATGAGATGCTTTGGGTAAGTTCTTTCTGGCCAGGACATTTCATACTTCACAAGAAATTCAAGTGCAGAACTTGTGGGAAATTCAAATTTCTGACCAATCACACAACAGTTCTCAGACAATAAGCAAGAAAAAAGTTCTACCATGATCATGTGAACAAGCTGCAAGAACTCCCAAATCAGAATTGCAAGAACAAAATGATATCATTTTGTTCTTGCAGTCTTGGGAGAGAGAACAAATTTCTCTGTTCTTGTGGAGTGATAAAGACCTTCAGATTACTGCCTCCATGACTCGGATCCCCGGACAAGTGGTAGATGATAGATGGATGGATGGATGGACGGATGGATGGACAGACGGATGGACAGATGGACAAATTTATGACTTGTCTCAAATTTGCAAGTTTTTTATTGTCATAAATCAGCTTCTTTTTTTCTAATAAATTTGGGACTTACTCTATGCTTGAAAATTTTCAACTTGTTCCTCATTAAATAGTAACTTTTTATCATAAAATTGCAACCTTTTTCCCCATTCATTTATGACTTTTTTCTTGCAAATTTGCATTGTTCACATGGACACCAGAGAAATGTATTTCAAAGTAATGGTTTAATTTATTTCTGTGCAAATAGACAAAGACTGAAGTTTAATTTTTGAATGTTTTTCTTGGGAGAGAGCTTTCGGCCTAATACTAACATCCAGTCAATGTCTTGCCAATGAGCAAACGACCTCTATAAGATGTATTCTCGATGTAAACTGTATTGGCCCTTTTCCACTAGTGTCAGTTTGGCCCGGTACAGTACGGTACAGTACAGTTCAGTTTGGTACGCTTGTGTTTCCATTACACCAAGAGTACCGCTTGATGTGGGTGGGATTTGTTACAGGGAGGCGGCACAACCCTCCCATTACGTAAAACAAGCAACCCAGGCAAAACACAAGATAGCAGGATACGAGGTGACTGTGTTCTCTGGCTTTTTTGCCAGAATAAAGCCAAAAACTGAGAACAGAAGGCTATAGGCGGCGAGACAACACATTCTGGAAAAGTACTGGAGCGTTTAGGAAACTATATAGAGCAGTATAAAGTGGAAGACACGAGGACACGAACTACATCACATATGAAGGTAAACTAATGATTGCTAATGCTACTTTGCTTTAAGTCCGCTGTACGACATTGTAATGTCGGCAAGTTTTCACTGTTAGGTACTAAAATATGTATTCTGTGTGTGTGTGTGTTTCAGATGGCTCTCTTGTGGCAAAATTATCGCTTCAAACCGTGGGTCTGGACGTTCAACACAGGCTCCCAGTGATGAGATGTCACCTTATCTTCACGAACGCGAAGTGGTTACAGAACTGCAGAATGTCTGTAGAAATGTTTAGCTTCCTGTGCAACAAATTGCTCTGATCAGTGTGAAAATCATGGAGAGACTGTTGAGACGTCATTGGATTTACCTGCTCCAGTTGGTGGTATCGTGGCAAAACATGATCAGTTGCCAAACTTGATCGCCAGGTGCCATATTGTAGTATATGAGCCATAAAATATATATTTCAACAGGTAAACAGCACTGAGTTAGGTATAATAAGATATATTTAACAATAATGATGCATTTTAAGCCAAAACAAATAGATCTAGGATTAAAAGCAATTAAGATAATGCAGTCCCAAGGTTACATGGAGAAATGCATGGATTAACTGGATATATATCATATCGAGTATTGCTGACTACATGTTGATACTATTCTCTGCATCAACAGTGAACTATACATGTATTCATGTAGTATAGCACTGGGAATTTTGACAATAAACCTTTGTACTTTTTGCAGATGTGTCTCTTTTGTTTTATGTGTGAAGGTTACCATCAAGTGACACAAATTAAATACTAAAAGATTGGAAAAGCTGTTGAATAACAATCCAGCAGTTTAAGAAATCACTCTGGGTATGGTGTAAGTCTGCCAACAGAATTATGAACCATAAAACAGTTTGTACTAAAATGTTAAATCGCATTAAACCCTAACTCAGGGGTGTCCAATCATGTGCCATGGAGGGCCAAGACCCTGCAGGTTCTCTCTTCTACCAAATCTCTTCAGCAGGTGTTTTCACTGATCAGCAGTCAGTGGAAAAAATTCGGTGGAATCTGCTGTTGAAGACATTGGTTGGAGGTAAAGCCTGCAGGGTCTTGGCCCTCCATGGCACATGATTGGAAACCACTGCCCTAACCCATTATTAGAAAATACCATGCTAATATGGCTAAGGGTTAATTATGAAGGTAAGAGTGATTAGATGCTAAAAGACAGGGGAAGCCGTCTACGAATAATCCAGCAGTTACATATATCACTTGTGTTGTGATGCAAGTGTGTTAACAGAATTATATATTGTGTTGAAACAAGTTAAATCCCATCCATCCAACCATCCATCTTCTACCACTTTTCCAGAGGTTCGGGTCGTGGAGGCAGCAGTTCAAGCAGAGAAGCCCATACTTCCCTTTCCCCAGCCACCTGCTCAACCTTTTCAGAGAGGATACCAAGGCATTCCCAGACCAGCTGGGAGACATAGTCTCTCCAGTGAGTCCTGGGTCTGCCCCAGTGTCTCCTCCCAGTGGGACGTGTCCGAAACACCTCAAGTGGGAGGCGTCCAGGAGGCATCCTGATCAGATGCCCATACCACTTCTACTGGCTCCTTTCAATGTGGAGGAGCAGCGGTTCTACTCTGAGCCTCTCCCGGATGACTGAGCTCCTCACCCTATCTCTGAGGGTGAGTCCAGTGATCCTACGAAGAAAGCTCATTTCAGCCGCTTGTATCCGCAATCTCATTCTTTCAGTCATTACCCAAAACTCGTGACCATAGGTGAGGGTAGGAATGTAGATTGGCTGGTAAATCGACAGCTTTGCCTTAGAGCTCAGCTCCCTCTTCACCACAACAGACCGGTACAACGTCCGCATCACTGCAGATGCTGCTCCGATCCGTCTGTCAATCTCTCGCTCCATTCTCCCCTCACTCGTGAATAAGACCCCAAGATACTTAAACTCCTCCACTTGGGGCAGGAGCTTGTCCCCAACCCGGAGAGGACAATCCACCTTTTTCCGGCTGAGGACCATGGACTTGGACTTGGAGGTACTGATTCTCATCCCAGCCACTTCACACTCAGCGGCAAACCATCCAAGTAAGAAATGTAGGTCATTGCTGGATGAAGCCAGCAGGACATCATCTGCAAACAACAGAGATGAGATCCTGTAGTCACCAAGCATGACACCCTCCTTTCCCTGGTTGAGCCTAGAAATCCTGTCCAGTAAAATGGGATAAGGTTACATGGGATTTAACTTCCTGGACAGGACAGGAAGTTAAATCCCATGTAACCTTACCCCATTTTACTGAAAAACTTAAATGTTTTGTTAACCTTTTCTTACCCCTTAACATTCCTGGCAATTTTCCAGTGTGGAAAAATAGACTTTTGGTTGAGAAAGAACTGTTATTATTCACCGTTACACACAGACAACTTGAAAACATTGCACTGCTGGATTTCCAAAATTTATCTAAATAGTTTGTAACCACGATGTCGGGATACACTGCATCACAAGATTTTGTTGGTCCAAAACTGCTCCCACAATCTACAGTCATGTGAAAAAATTTGGACACGCTGTATTAGCCTGTGTGGTTTATGGTGAGGAATTTGGACATCTGGATATTTAATATCACTGTTACAAATACTGGGAGATTCATGTAATACAACTAAACAATTAAAAATGAAGAGTTTTTCCAAATTTTCTGTAAAATGTAATTGCAAGCAGAGAGGAAAAAAATAGCCCCCCCCCCCAAGCTTTTTTAGGGCACCCCCACATTCATTCCCACCTAAAATAGCTAAAGTAAATATTTTATACAAATAAAAACATAACCAGGGTTAGACATAGATATGAACATTTCTTAATACAGAACTGACTATTTCATGGTGTCCTAATTATTTCACATGACTGTAAACCTTGAGCTTGACTTACTGACTTTTAAAGTATGTATAAGTAATTATTAGACTCCATAACACACTCCAATGGCAAAGTCTTCCAACACTTGTTTGGGGAAAGGTTTGGAAAAAATAGGTAATTACAGACAAAACAATCATGATGCCAACGGTCACTGGTTTATTACAAGTTTCAGCAAAATTAGTCATAGTTTTGTTTTACATGTGTACATGTTAAAAGAGACTTGTGGGGAGAGTGGGTCACGCACGCCGACCTCCCGTCACGACGCAAGGTCCAGTTTGGGGTGGATAGTTTTCCTCTTGCCTAGACGAAAGACAGAAATGGGTGGTGGATAATTAAAGCAAGTTTAAAACATATTTGAGAAATAAACTTGTTGCTAAAAGCCAGTGGTGGAATGTGACAAAAAAGTACTTTGTTGTTGTATTTAACCACAATTTTCATGTAGCTGCGCTTCAGTAAAGTAGATTTTACAAGGGCTGGGTTATGTTTAAAATCATTTGTTTTTACTGTTGCCTCAGAAATCAGAATGAGATGATACCTTCAGTTGAATGGAATCTAGTACTTCAACTGAGGGTGTGTATCCCTGAGTATGGAGTTGTTCAGTCAAAATATGTAATTTTTATCAATAAAAGTTTATCCACTGCTCTGTCACCACTGTGTCGCCCTGGCTTCAAGTGTGGGCGGTGTTTTGTACTTGTATTGCTAAAATATAAAAGGAAGCACTACAATGGGTCTCAAATATTTGTCATGTGTCCTGTTACTGCATGAGTTTATTGACAACAGACTATAAACTACACATATAATGGTGACTGAGTTATATTCATAATAGTGTATCTTGCACTTTGGGGAGTGGAAGTTGTTCAAAGGATCACACAAGTGATCTGATATAAAAAATAAATAAATAAACAAGCGGTTTATTTTACAGTGGCTACTATTGGATGTGCCATTCATTTTCAATTATTCTGTAATTAATATTCACACAATCAAATAAATCTCAGTTCACTCCCTTTCATATTAAGTGGAAATTGTGCTACTTTAATTTTGGCACTTTACCTATACTTTACCTTAAAAAGCAAAGGATTTGAGTACAAATAACAGGATGTGCAACTCACCACTCATAACACATTATTGCTGTGTCGTGCCGAACATTGTCACAGCAAATGCTGGTCGGACTCTAGAACGAAAATACACACAACTTAAGTATATGCACAGCACGAAAGTGCAACATGTAAAAAAAAAACCAAACACCTTTTTAACCAGGATTACAACTATCTTATTTCATCAGATTTTGTCAACACAGGAAAGGAGAGCACAGAGCACAGAGTTAGCACTGATGGCTATCTAGCTAGCTATTTGTTTGCACCAAAGAAACAATGTTGTTGTCTGTTCAAAGTGAACTTTCCACTGCTGGGATAAATGACGTAAATGATGCATAATATCACATCATATCACATCACTCACCATCCTCTATACAGACATGGACAAAATTGTTGGTACCCCTCTGTTAATGAAGGAAAAACCCACAATGGTCACAGAAATACTGTAACTTGAATCTGACAAAAGTGGTAATAAATAAAAAAATCTATGAAAATTAGCCAATGAAAATCAGACAATGCTTTTCAATTGTGGTTCAACAGAATTATTTTAAAAAACAAACTCATGAAACAGGCCTGGACAAAAATGATGGTACCCCTAGAAAAGATGTGTCCTCTAATTAACATCACAGGTGTCTACAAACTTGTAATCAGTCAGTCGGCCTATTTAAAGGGTGACAAGTAGTCACTGTGCTGTTTGATGACATGGTGTTTACCACACTAAACATGGACCATAGGAAGAAAAGGAGAGAGTTGTCTCAGGAGATTAGAAAGAAAATTATAGACAAGCATGTTAAAGGTAAAGGCTATAAGACCATCTCCAAGCAGCTTGATGTTCCTGTGACTGCAGTTGCACATATTATTCAGAAATTTAAGATCTACGGGACTGTAGCCAACCTCCCTGGACGTGGCCGCAGGAGGAAACTTGATGAAAAATGGAAGAGACGGATAATACGAATGGTAACAAAAGAGCCCAGAACAACCTCTAAACACATTCATGGTGAGCTCCAAAGTCAAGGTACATCAGTGTCAGATCGCACCGTCCGTCGTTGTTTGAGCCAAAGTGGACTTCATGGGAGACGACCAAGGAGGACACCACTGTCGAAAACAAATCATAAAAAAAAACAGACTGGAATTTGCCAAACTGCATGTTGACAAGCCACAAAGCTTCTGGGAGAATGTCCTATGGACAGACGAGACAAAACTGGAACTTTTTGGCAAGGCACATCAGCTCTATGTTCACAGACGCAAAAATGAAGCATACCAAGAAAAGAACACTGTCCCTACTGTGAAACATGGAGGAGGTTCTGTTATGTTCTGGGGCTGCTTTGCTGCATCTGGCACAGGGTGTCTTGAATCTGTGCAAGGTACAATGAAATCTCAAGACTATCAAGGTATTCTAGAGAGAAATGTGCTGCCCAGTGTCAGACAGCTTGGTCTCAGTCGCAGGTCATGGTTCTTGCAACAGGATAATGACCCAAAACACACACAGCTAAAAACACCCAAGAATGGCTAAGAGCGAAACACTGGACTATTCTAAAGTGGCCTTCTATGAGCCCTGATCTAAATCCTATTGAACATCTGTGGAAGGAGTTGAAACATGGCGTCTGGAGAAGGCACCCTTCAAACCTGAGACAACTGGAGCAGTTTGCTCATGAGGAGTGGGCCAAAATACCTGCTGAGAGGTGCAGAAGTCTCATTGACAGTTACAGAAATCGTTTGATTGCAGTGATTGCCTCAAAAGGTTGTGCAACAAAATATTAAGTTAAGGGTACCATCATTTTTGTCCAGGCCTGTTTCATGAGTTTGTTTTTTAAAATAATTCTGTTGAACCACAATTCAAAAGCATTGTCTGATTTTCATTGGTTAATTTTCATAGAATTTTTATTTATTACCACTTTTGTCAGATTCAAGTTATTTCTGTGACCATTGTGGGTTTTTCTTTCATTAACAGAGGGGTACCAACAATTTTGTCCACGTCTGTATCCAAATATCACGGCTTTCAACTGCTGAAGTTGGGTGCTGCTGCAACTGTATTCATTTTGGGTGGCTCCGTTTACTTACCCCTGGATTCTCTGATCAGCCGAAAGGCACAGAAAACTCTGCTGGACCGCGGTGTTGAATCCTGTGAAGCCATTCTATCGTTGTTGTTTATAATCTCTTGCTCGCTGGCTGGCTCACGGACGAATCTTTGCAAATGGCGGCTCACAATTCTGTAAACTCAGCCTCAAACGCCGCTCTCATGACGTCACACCCAGACCAATCAGTGGCCTGCAGTGTTTTTACGCCACATTTTCATGCTGGTACGGTACGGACAGAACCCTTATCCAGCAGGTCCGAAAAATTGGGACCGTAACCATTACAGTCCCTAATGGAAAAGCCTACAAAGCGTACCGTACCGTACCAAACTGGGCCAAACTGACACTAGTGGAAAAGGGGCATATGCTGAGCCAATGTTGGGCCAGCATATGTGTGCTGTTGGGGAAGCAAGATTATGTCCCTGCCAAAAAGCTTGGAACGGCCCTGTAGAGAACACTAGAATTGTTGACAATAAAGACATCTGACACATTGGCTGTCCAAGAGGTAAAACATTAGGAGGAAAAAAAAATCATCCCCATTGTTGTAGCATTAGTGTGTGTGTCAGCCACGAAAGCATGAATCAGAGCTGCTCTGCAATGGGAGCACACTTGTGTGTCCATGCATGCATGAGTGGACTGTCAGCAGTCACAGCAGTGCTAGTACTTCATATTCATCTCTCTCTCTCTCTTTCTCTCTCTCTCTCTCACACACACACACACACACACACACACACACACACACACACACACACACACTTTCTTCCTTCCTTCCTTTTTTCTTTCTTTCTCCCCGCGTCTCTCACCTGTTCATTTGTCCCTGCTTGACAGTTCTCATTATTGCCTTGGCACTAGCTCAGCATGTCCTGCCAAAGCAAGACACTGAAATGGAATTTGAGAAAGAGGGAGTGTGTGGGAGATTGTAAATGAAGAAAGCCCGGGAAGATGCTGACAGAGAGAGAGAGAGAGAGAGAGAGAGAGAGAGAGAGAGAGCAATGGGAATCAGAAGAGAAAGACAAACAAATCAAATGAGAGAGAAAAGGGGAAAAAGACAAAGAGAAGGAGGAGGGGCGTTTGAGAGTGAGGGATGCTGCAGCATAATTAAAAGTATTTAACTCTAGCAGGGATGACAGTAAGGCGTCACAAACAACGCTGACAAAGGTATTAACATGGACACGCTTACCTCTACATGGGCAAACAGTCGCTCCGACAGCGTCACCGAGCAAGCAGAGGGCCACATTGGACACACCGAAGAAGTCCCCTACAAACACCAGCAGCAGCAGTAGATGGCTTTATGCTCACTGAAGGTGACTACTGAGCAATTGTCAGACACTGAAGTTACAAAAACTCACTTCGGCTTATTTATTTATCGCCTCTTATGCGGTGAACCACTCCTAGAAGTTGAAGTTCCTGTCAGCTGTGCTCACTTCTTTGTTCAGGAAGACATGGTGGGGTTTGTTCTTTGCTTTTCTCTTATGCAGAAATGGGATGGCATTTTATACTGGCTCTGGTGCCAATTAAGGTAGAAAAGAACCCTATGGGGTGTAGAAATGATCCAAATTCATGGTTAGACTAATTCTTTTAATCACAATTTGTGAGTAACTGAAAGATTAAAACAAATAATCAAACTGTCCCTGACAGGTATGATCATAATTTGATGAAAATGAAATAAAAATAAACGTCAATGTGGTTTTTTAACCAACTCTTAATTTGAATTATTTGGAAATATTAACAGTGGGGGGTTGTAAATTGTTGCTCCAAAATTTTGTTAGTCATAATAACTGTTGCCCAGAAGTTGTGTTAACTGAAAATTGTCTTTCATTAACAGATTTTTTTCAGCAATGACTGAAAATTCTGAAAGCTGTCTCTCATTTGATAGATCACACTGTGGGTGATCTAATTAAAGTCAGTTAGAATGACAGATAATAATAGATTATGACAGAATTTTTACAAGCCTGTCTGTCAAAAAGACAGATAACAAAAAAATGTAGTGCAACTTGATAACCCATTTGGTCCGGACTTTCAGACTTTTCAGTCTGATCTTGTCCAAGAGTTTAGGTGTGAAACCCCCCCGAACCACAGTCCAAATTGGAGAGCCAAAATTTGGTCTGGCAAAAAGTGTTGGTCTTGGTCGAGATCAAATTGAATCTTGGTCTGGATTGTTTAGCGTGTGAAAGCAATTTTCAGAAAGTTTGGACTTTTGAACCCGACACATATAGGTGGATATTTCATTTCACTGTTGGGGCAGTGGTGGTGGTGGTGGTGGTGGGGGGGGGGGGGGCAAGAGTAGCCTAAAGCTTGAGGGGGGCACAATAGGTGTTATTGTAGTTGGGGCCCTATGCAATATTGTGTTTTGGGGCCCCTATATTTGTAAAAGAGAAGGATTCAAACCCTAAAAAATCAAAGCATTATTAAAACCTGAGCCATTATCTAGATGAACAAAGAAGAAGCCCACTCTATTGTCATTCAGTAGAATGAAATTACATTTCTCCTATCTACAATGTTAATCACATCTAGAATCAGAGGGATTGCTGACATGCAAGGCACCACCACAGACAACTTCTCCTTCCCTCATTCTATTATGCTGAGCACCAAGTTAGAAGGCAGGAAGTACCATTTTTATATGAGCTTTTTGTATGATGCTTCTGGGACTTGAACCCCCAACCTTCCAGTTGTGGGGTGGATGCTCTAGCAACTAGGCCACCACTCTGGTCCAGTTAATGTCTTGCCAATGAGCAAACAACCTCTATAAGAATGAATGACAGAAAATGTAATCAATTACTATAAAATTCAACCAGCAGCCATATGAATGTTGCAAATTTAGAAGAAAAAAAGTTATAAATTTACAAGAAAAAATTTGCAGATTTATGACAAAAAAATAGTGAATTTATGGAGAAAAAATGACAAATGCATTAGGAAAAAAGTTGCAAATGTACAAGAAAAAATTGGAAAATTTCTGAGAAAAAAGCTGCAAATTTACCAGAAAAAAGCTGCAAATTATGAGAATAAACTTTTAACTGTACGAGTAAAAGGTTGCAAATTTACAAGAAAAAAGTTGAAAATTTACTAGAAAAAAATTGCAAATATATGATAAAAAAGTTGTAGATTTGAAAGAAAAAAAATGCAAATTTGCAATGAAAAAACTGCAAATTTATAAGATAAAATAAGATAAGCCTTTATTTGTCCTTCAATGGGGAAATTCCAGGATTGCAGCAGCAAAGGGAGAGCAGCACTTAGAGCAATAGTGAATAAGATAATAAGAACTGGTTAGCCAATGCAGTAACTAAATATACATATGTACATAGTTATATACACAGAGCAGGAGCATTGCAGCTAGATGGTATCAACAGCATTCCGATTAGTTAAATTACCCTGCAGAATGTAAATATGGACCCAGACAGCATATTTCACATTTGAATCAACAGCGTTGTTGCCACCCTCAATAATAATTGTAATTGTCTTCGTTGTGCATTGGAGGGGACGATCTCGATTGTGCAAAGATGTGACGTTAAGTACATTCAATATGACCTCTACGAGCAGCCCTGGTTAGGTTATGAAGTCTGACAGCCGTAGGTAGGAAGGACCTGCAGAACCTCTCCGTCGTGCACCTAGGATGGCACAGCCTACCGCTAAATGAGCTCCTCAGTGCATTCAGCATGTCCCGAATGGGGTGGGACTCAGACTCCAGCAGAGATGACAGCTTAGCCACCATCCTCCTCTCTCCTATCTCGTCCACTGGATTGAGGCAGTGCCCCAGAACGGAGCTAGCTTTTTTTTTTATCAGCCTGTTGAGTCTCTTCCTGTTGGCTGCTGTGATGCTGCTGG
This sequence comes from Pholidichthys leucotaenia, assembly GCA_020510985.1. NCBI lineage: Eukaryota > Metazoa > Chordata > Actinopteri > Cichliformes > Pholidichthyidae > Pholidichthys > Pholidichthys leucotaenia. The sequence continues at coordinate 320,018,943 of CM035840.1, forward strand.
CTCAGCAGACCACTCCAAATGTGATGGCTGATGCCACCACCAAAATGTAGAAGGTCTTCAGGAGTGCCTGCTGTACTCCAAAAGACCTGTGTCTCCTCAGGAAGAACAGCCTGCACTGCCCCTTCTTGTAGAGTGCGCTGGTGTTGTGTTCAGGTTCAAGTTACTTTATTTGTACCCGTAGGTAGATTTGTTTTGCAGTCAGGTGACATCCATATTTACAAACCACAATAACATTCAACATGAACACAAACACAGGCACACATGAAGCTGACTATAAACATGATAAAGTACTCAATGCTCCATCAATCAGGACACAAGACAAAGAGATAAGAGAGAAGGGTCATATTAAAAAGTTAAAGACTAGTCAAAGAGGTTAAAAACTCAAAAGTCTAAAACCCAATAAAAGATTTAGAACCCAAATAAAAAACCTACAAAAATAAGTAAATATAAAATGAAATTAATAAATAGGTAACTAAATTATGTGCAATATATTGTTACAACTTGTTCAACTCTTTGACAGCAGCAGTAACAAAGCTGTTTTTGTAGCGCTGGGTTTTACTTTTTGGGACAGCAAACCTCCGTCTGGAGGGAAGAAGCTGAAAGTGGCAGTGCAAAGGGTGGGAGTCATCATTTAAAATGGAGGTAGCAATCCTCTGTACCTGTCTGTGTCACGCCGCGCCATTCATCAACGGCGCCACCTGCTCACGCACCTGACAATCATCAGCGGCGAGGGATAAAGGCCGTCTCGCCCGGAGGCTCGGCCTGAAGCCGTCAGACTTCGTCCCTCACCGTTGTGAGCATACTTCCCTTCAGCGTCACCATTTTGGTAAGAAGATCGCTTACCTCTTTTCTTCAGTCTTCTCCCCTGTGCACAGGTGGATTCCCCAGCGGCGGACATCTCCACTCCATCGCCCAATCCTCGCTGCTGTACGGAGCTCTCCAGGTGGCTGTCTTCCGGGCTTCGCCCCCTTGTTGTGCCAGCTGTCCTGACCCACCAAGTAAGTCCTTCTCTCGCCATAAATTCCTCCTGTGTTGGTGTATGCCCGTCACCCTCTCCCTGTGCTCTCTCCATAGGGTTGCTCGGCTGTACGGTCACCTGCCTCTGTGCCTGGAGCAGACACCATCACCAACACATTTACATCCCGCAGACACGCACTCATTCACTCCTGCTGTTAATAAACTCTTTGAACTACTCTAAGCCTGTGTGTGTGCGTCTCCTGAGCCGTGCGTTATGTCAGTACGGCTTCAGCAGAGCGGCTCGGCGGACGGCGGGCTCGCACACCGGTTTTCCACTCTCGAGGCTAGAGTGGATCAAATAGCTTATCAACAACAGGTGATCTTTAATCAATTATTGAATTTAACTAACCGGTTGGGCCGCTTGGATCCTCAACAGCCGTTCCCCCCGGCTCGTCAGGGTGGCGCGGCTCCTGCTGTTCCAGCGGCCGTCCAGCCGGCTCCAGTGGCACCGGTTCGGCTCACACCGATTCCGACCCCCGCCCGCTTTAGCGGTAAGCTCGGCGGAGCGCGGGGGTTCATTATGCAGTGTGAGTCCGTGTTCCACCGTGTGCCCGGAGATTTTCCCTCGGATCACAGTCGGATTGGTTACATAGGGAATCTTCTGGAGGGGCGTGCGTTAACTTGGACCTACGCCGTAATGGCGAGGCCCAGTTATGCCACCCTCACCTATGACCAGTTCGTGAGGCGCTTTCTGGAGGTCTTTGACCATTCTCAAACCGAGACGGTCCAGGTCGATCGGCTCCTCGCTCTCCAGCAGGGAGGCCGGTCGGCAGCGGACTACTCGGTCGACTTCCGGGTAGCGGCGGAGGAATTGGGCTGGGAGGAACGCTCCCTCTGTGGCCTGTTCCTCCGCAGCCTCAATAGTGATCTGAGGGATGAACTGGCTGGACGGGATATCCCTGGGACGCTAGCGGAGCTGACATCCTTAGCGATAAGTTTGGATAACAGGCTGCGCGAGCGCTCCTCGGGGCGGAAGTCTTCTTCTTCTCGCCCTCGTGGAGTCTCGCCGCACCTGTTCCAAGCTCGCCCCCTGGCGGCGCCGCCAGCATTGTGCCCCGAGGAGTCGGAGCCGATGGTGACGGGCTGGACCAAGCTTTCCCCTGCGGAGAAACAACGCCGCCGTGAGTTGGGCCTCTGCATGTATTGCGGAGGTGACCAACACACTGTGGAGCGTTGCCCGCGGAAAGCCAGTCGGCGGGGTCCGCGAATCGCTGTAGGGAGCCTCGCGGGTCCCAACCGGTTAGACTCTCTCACTCAATTAAAGCTGCCCATCCGTTTTTGCCACAATCCCACTGGGCACCTCACCCACGCACTGGTGGATTCGGGCGCAGAGGGCAGCTTCATTTCACAAGGCCTGGCAACCCGATTGGGCATCCGCTGTCAGGCATTAAAACACCCCATCTCCCTGGTCCATCTCTCCCGTGCCTCCCTTGGGAGAGTTTCTCACCAAACCATGCCTGTCCCAGTCATCATCTCAGGGAACCACCGGGAGGAGATGGTATTTTACGTCCTGCCCAACTCTGTGTCGCCCGTCATCCTGGGGTATCCCTGGCTACGCCTCCACAACCCTGTCCTGGACTGGAGGTCCGCTGGGGTATCGGCATGGAGTACCTTCTGTATGGGCACCTGCCTTCAGTCCGCCGCCTGCTCCCCGTCCGCGGCTCCCCCTGTGGCGGATACAGCACCTCCGGACCTGTCACTGGTGCCTCCAGAATTTCACGACCTGGGTATGGTATTTAGCAAATCGAAAGCTATGTCTCTTCCCCCGCATTGACCATATGACTGTGCCATCAACCTCCGCCAGGGGGCTCCCCTGCCATCTGGTCGGCTCTACAGCCTGTCGGCGCCGGAGAAGGAGACCATGAATACATACCTGAAGGAATCTCTGAGCGCTGGGATTATTCGCCCATCGTCGTCACCCGTGGGGGCAGGGTTTTTCTTTGTCGGGAAGAAGGACGGATCCCTCCGCCCCTGCATAGACTACCGAGCGCTGAATGACATCACTGAGAGGGACCGTTACACCCTGCCCCTCATGGACACTGCCTTTCACTCCCTCCAGGGGGCGACCTGGTTTACCAAGCTGGATTTACGCAGCGCTTACCACCTCGTCCGGATCCGGGAGGGAGATGAATGGAAGACAGCCTTCCGTACCCCGAACGGCCACTTTGAGTATCTCGTCATGCCGTTCGGGCTGACCAACGCTCCTGCCGTCTTTCAGCGCCTCATTAATGACGTCCTCCGGGATTTCATCGGCCTTTTTGTGTTCGTCTACCTGGATGACATCCTTATCTTCTCCAGGTCCAGGGACGAGCACCAGGTCCATGTGAGGCGGGTCCTCCAAAGACTGCTGGAGAATCGTCTGTACGTGAAGGCTGAGAAATGCGAATTCTACGCTAGGACCACATCCTTCCTGGGATTCATCATCGCTCAAGATCAGGTGCTCCCAGACCCAGAGAAGGTGAAGGCGGTGGTGGAGTGGCCTACTCCCGCATCCCGGAAGCAGGTGCAACAGTTTGTTGGCTTCGCCAATTTTTACCGCCGCTTTGTCCCAAATTTCAGCTCGATCGTCGGACCGCTGACCCGCCTCACGTCCCCGAAGGTCCCGTTCCGGTGGACTGAAGAGGTCGCTGCTGCCTTTAGGGCGCTGAAGGCGGAGTTCTCCTCCTCCCGGGTCCTTCGCCAGGTCGACCCCGCGCTGCAGTGCATTGTGGAGGTGGACGCATCGGACACGGGAGTGGGAGCAGTGTTATCCCAGCGGTCACCTGACGATGGCGCCAAACGGCCGTGCGCCTTCTTCTCCCGGCGCCTGTCCCCGGCGGAGAGGAACTACGATGTGGGGGACAGAGAGCTCCTGGCCATTAAACTCGCCTTACAGGAGTGGCGCCACTGGCTAGAGGGGGCGGACCTGCCGTTTGTGGTCCTGACGGACCACAAGAACTTAGAGTATTTACGATCTGCCAAGCGCCTGAATGCCCGCCAGGCGCGCTGGTCTTTGTTCTTCGCCAGGTTCCGCTTCTCGATCACCTTCAGGCCGGGCTCCAAAAACGGCCTGCCTGACGCCCTCTCTAGGCAGTTCACCCCCGTGGAGGCTGAGGAGACGCCCCACACTATCCTGCCCAGGTCGTGCGTCCTCGGTGCCATCTCTTGGGACATTGAAGACAAGATCCGGAAGGCGCAGGAGGTGGAACCTGATCCTGGCGGCGGACCGGAGGGAAGACTGTTCGTCCCATCTGCGGTCCGAGGAGAGGTCATCCACTGGCTCCACACCTCCCGGCTCACCTGTCATCCCGGCACCTCTCGGATGATCAGCCTCCTCCAGCGGTCCTTTTGGTGGCCAGGCCTGCGGAGGGATGCAGCCCGCTACGCCCGGGCTTGCCCAATCTGTGCCACCAGCAAGTCGGGAAATGCCCCCCCAGCGGGTCTGCTCCAGCCTCTGCCCGTCCCCGGCAGGCCCTGGTCGCACATCGCACTGGACTTCGTCACCGGACTCCCCGTTTCCAACTCCTTTGACACCGTCCTGACCATTGTGGACCGTTTCTCCAAGGCGGCGCACTTCGTTCCCCTGCGAGGTCTCCCTACTGCCCTGGAGACGGCGGGCCTCCTCGTCCAACACGTGGTCAGGCTGCACGGGATTCCGGTGGACGTGGTCTCGGACCGGGGCCCCCAATTTTCATCCGAGGTTTGGAGATCCTTTTGTAACGCCATCGGAGCCAAGGTGAGCCTCTCCTCCGGCCATCACCCCCAGTCTAACGGGCAGTGTGAGAGGACCAATCAGGAGCTGGAGGCTGCGCTCCGCTGTGTTACTAGATCCAAGCCGACGTCCTGGAGCAACCATCTCGCCTGGGTGGAGTATGCCCACAACACCGCCCGCTCTTCTGCAACGGGGATGTCCCCCTTCAAGGCGTCCCTGGGTTACGACCCCCCGCTGTTTCCAGCGCAGGAGAACGAGGTGACTGTCCCCTCCGTTAGGGCGCACCTTAGGCAGTTCCGCTCCACCTGGGCTGCCGCGCGTCATGCGCTTTTACGCACAGCGGAGCGCAACAGGACCGTGGCGGACTGGCACAGAAGACCTGCCCCGGCGTACAGAGTTGGGCAACTCGTGTATGTGTCTACCCAGGACGTCACATTAAAAGGCGAGAGGAGGAAGCTGGCACAGCGTTTCATGGGTCCCTTTCCCATCACCCGGATCATCAACCCGGTGGCTGTGCGTGTGGCTATTCCCCCCTCCCTCCGCATCCATTCCACTTTTCATGTGTCGAAGGTGAAACTGGCAGTCACTGACCCCCTTTGCCCTCCTCCTGCAGCGCAACCCGCGCCCCGGATGATTGGTGGCCATCCGGCCTGGTCCGTCTCCTCCATCCTGGACTCCCGGCGCCGAGGTCGTGGGTTGCAATACTTGGTGGACTGGGAGGGCTATGGGCCCGAGCATCGACAATGGGTGCCCCCGTCGTTTGTGTTGGACCCATCGCTCATCGCGGACTTCCACCGAGCGCACCCGGATAAGCCATCGCCAGGAGGCGCTGCTAGAGGGGGGAGTACTGTCACGCCGCGCCATTCATCAACGGCGCCACCTGCTCACGCACCTGACAATCATCAGCGGCGAGGGATAAAGGCCGTCTCGCCCGGAGGCTCGGCCTGAAGCCGTCAGACTTCGTCCCTCACCGTTGTGAGCATACTTCCCTTCAGCGTCACCATTTTGGTAAGAAGATCGCTTACCTCTTTTCTTCAGTCTTCTCCCCTGTGCACAGGTGGATTCCCCAGCGGCGGACATCTCCACTCCATCGCCCAATCCTCGCTGCTGTACGGAGCTCTCCAGGTGGCTGTCTTCCGGGCTTCGCCCCCTTGTTGTGCCAGCTGTCCTGACCCACCAAGTAAGTCCTTCTCTCGCCATAAATTCCTCCTGTGTTGGTGTATGCCCGTCACCCTCTCCCTGTGCTCTCTCCATAGGGTTGCTCGGCTGTACGGTCACCTGCCTCTGTGCCTGGAGCAGACACCATCACCAACACATTTACATCCCGCAGACACGCACTCATTCACTCCTGCTGTTAATAAACTCTTTGAACTACTCTAAGCCTGTGTGTGTGCGTCTCCTGAGCCGTGCGTTATGTCAGTCTGGTGTACAAGGATGTCAGGCTCAGCTGTGACTCACCAAGCAAACGACTGGACCATCTAACAACCTGATCCAACGATTTCCTCTGTTTCAATTTTATCTGACCAAACCATGACACTAAAGAAAAGGATAAAACAGATTCAATAAAAGCCCAATAAAACATTGTCATTATGGTTCGGTCAATTTGGAAGCGTGCAAGTTTCCTCAAACAATGCAAATGTTGCTGACCCTTTTTGCACACCCTTTCACAGTTCTCTTCAAAGTTTAAATTACTATCAATAATCGTCCCAAGATATTTGTAGGACTGTACACATTCAGTGGTCTGGCCTTTTAGTACATTGACTTCATGACCTGGGAGTTTTCCTCCTAAAGTCAATAATCATATCTTTAGTTTTTGTCGTATTCAGCTGCAGGTAGGAATCCTCACACCAGTGAACAAAATCATCAACTACTGGGCCGTGGCCACTCTCACCATCCTGGAGGAGACTGACAACAACTGAATCATCAGCATTCTCTATAATGTGTCTGTTGTCATGTCTGCTCCGACACGTGTTTGTGTACAGGATGAAGAGTAGTAGTGACAACACACACCCCTGAGGAGAGCCAGTAGAAGAACACTTTTGGTCAGACAATGTACCATTGACCCTTACTCTCTGTGTCCTGTTGGTTAAAAAAATCCAGAATCCAGCCCACCAGATTATTACTCAAATCAAATTGTTGCAGGAGCCTTTCAACTAAAATATGAGGTTGGATTGCATTAAAGGCGGAAGAAAAGTCCACAAATAAAAGCCTGGCGTGTGTCCCATTAAAATCCAGATGTTCAAAAAGCATGTTAAACAGAGTGACAGTGGCGTCCTCCACTCCTCTGTGAGACCTATAGGCAAACTGCAGAGGATCCAATGCATGCTCAGTCTGCTTTAGGACCTCAAATCTGACCAGTTTTTCAAAAATTTTCATTAAAATTGAAGTCAAAGCAACTGGTCTAAAATCATTTACCATTTTAGGACAGCTGGATTTTGGAACAGGGACAACCACAGCATCTTTCCAGATCTTAGGCACATGTTGTGTCTGTAAGGACTTATTAAAAATATAGTGAAACAGACTGCATTAAAAAAAAAGAGCTATGATGTACAAAGTTGCTATACAGTGGGGCAAAAAAGTATTTAGTCAGCCACCAATTGTGCAAGTTCTCCCACTTAAAAGATGAGAGAGGTCTCCAATTTTCATCATAGGTATACCTCAACTATGAGAGACAAAATGAGAAAAAAAAATCCAGAAAATCACATTGAAGGATTTTTAATGAATTAATTGGTAAATTCCTCAGTAAAATAAATATTTGGTCACCTACAAACAAGCAAGATTTCTGGCTCTCACAAACCTGTAACTTCTTCTTTAAGAGGCTCCTCTGTCCTCCACTTGTTATCTGTATTAATGGCACCTGTTTGAACTCGTTATCAGTATAAAAGACACCTGTCCACAACCTCAAACAGTCAGACTCTAAACTCCACTATGGCCAAGACAAAAGAGCTGTCAAAGGACACCAGAAACAAAATTGTAGACCTGCACCAGGCTGGGAAGACTGAATCTGCAATAGGTAAGCAGCTTGGTGTGAAGAAATCAACTGTGGGAGCAATTATTAGAAAATGGAAGACATACAAGACCACTGATAATCTCCCTCGATCTGGGGCTCCACGCAAGATCTCACCCCGTGGGGTCAAAATGATCACGAGAATGGTGAGCAAAAATCCCAGAACCACATGGGGGGACCTAGTGAATGACCTGCAGAGAGCTGGGACCAAAGTAACAAAGGCTACCATCAGTAACACACTACGCCGCCAGGGACTCAAATCCTGCAGTGCCAGATGTGTCCCCCTGCTTAAGCCAGTACATGTCCAGGCCCATCTGAAGTTTGCTAGAGAGCATTTGGATGATCCAGAAGAGGACTGGGAGAATATCATATGGTCAGATGAAACCAAAATAGAACTTTTTGGTAAAAACTCAACTTATCGTGTTTGGAGGAGAAAGAACACCATACCTACTGTGAAGCATGGGTGTGGAAACATCATATTTTGGGGCTGTGTTTCTGCAAAGGGACCAGGACGACTGATCCGTGTAAAGGAAAGAATGAATGGGGCCATGTATCGTGAGATTTTGAGTGAAAACCTCCTTCCACCAGCAAGGGCATTGAAGATGAAACATGGCTGGGTCTTTCAGCATGACAATGATCCCAAACACACCACCTGGGCAACGAAGGAGTGGCTTCGTAAGAAGCATTTCAAGGTCCTGGAGTGGCCTAGCCAGTCTCCAGATCTCAACCCCATAGAAAATCTTTGGAGGGAGTTGAAAGTCTGTGTTGCCCAGCGACAGCCCCAAAACATCATTGCTCTAGAGGAGATCTGCATGGAGGAATGGGCCAAAATACCAGCAACAGTGTGTGAAAACCTTGTGAAAACTTATAGAAAACGTTTGATTTTGTAACCCATGGCTTGTTGTTGGGATGTATTTTGATACGTTTACGTGGAACGATCATGTCTCTACAGAAAGCCATGTATGAGCATGTGACATCCACCAAAGAGTCCAAATCTTCTCCGCAGGCCAGTGTGAAAACCTTCCAGTCCGTACAGTTAAAGCATTCCTGGAGGCAGTGCACTGAATCCTCTGTCCACACGTCTATGTCTCTGGTCTTCGCCTTGTCTCTTCTGAGAGCGGTTTTATATGTGGGCAGCAAATGTACACAGTACAGGATCTTAAAGGAGGAAGGGGAAGTTATTTATAGGCCCTCTCTATGGAGCCATAGCACAGGTCCAATATCTTTTTACGCCTGGTTGGGCAGGAGACATACTGATAAAAGTTTTTAAGTGTCTTCTTTAAAGAAACATGGTTGAAATCCCCAAGAATAAAGTTTGGAGCCTCTGGGGAAATCGACTGCAACCGCTGTACCACATCAAAGACGGTGCTGGAGGCGGAGTAAGCATTCGCCCTCAGGTTACTGTACACAGTCGTTATGAAAAGTTGGGGGAACTTGCGGGGCAGATAAAAGGGGCGTAGTGATACGGACAGAAGCTCCACATCGGGTGTACAGATGCGCTCTCTGACCGTGACAGATGTACAGTACTGTTTATTAATGTATAAACATACGCTGCCCCCCTGACGTTTCCCCGTTACCCCTTCCTGCTGATCCAAGCGAAGTGGGGCTCCAAAGCCGTCAATACACAGGTCCGCATCCCGGTCATGCTCCGTAAGCCACGTCTCCGTGTAGGCCATGACACAGCAGTTCTTGAAATCCTTCTGATATTGTACATTCCCTTGAATTTCATCCACTTTATTTCTCAAGGATTGTACGTTCCCCATAATAATGGAAGGAAGAGGAATACGGTTAAACCGACGCCTCCTCAGGCTTAATTTTACACCTCCACACTTTCCGCGTTTCCTCCTCTTGTCTCTCTTTTCATCGCTGTGTCCATGAAAGTCTCTTAAAATAAAGTCCGGCAGTGGCGGCACGGACTCAAACACAGATGCTGCATTTCCCATGTTTAAATGCAATAACATTTCTCTGGAATACTGCGTTCTTCCCGGCATGATTGCGTTTACCTCCAAGATAAAGAGCCGATAGGAAAGAAACAACAGTGCAAACACAAGGAGGAAATCCATACTGATGGAACCACGGACCTTTTCGTTATATAGTCCACAAACATTCAAGGACAAAAACGGCACAGAGAGTTACGTTTAAACACATTAAAGTGCATAAAAACAGACACAGACGACGAACTTTTTTCACCCGCTGCCGGTCGCTGCGTGCGCATGTGCCCGGATCTAGTGTTCTGGTGTCCTGGTGTTGTGTGACCAGTCCAGTTTACTGTTCAGGTGAACACCCAGGTACTTATAAGATGTCATCATCTCAATGTCTGTTCCCTGAATGTTTACCAGTGCTGTGGGGGGGGGGGGGGGTTGTCCTCGCTTGCGGCAGTCCATCACCAGTTCCCTGGTTTTCCTTGCATTGATCTGGAGGCAGTACTGCAGGCACCAGCCCACAAAGTCCAGGATCAGTCATCTGTACTCCACATCATCCCCATCAGAGATGAGAGAGTCATCAGAGAACTTCTGTAGATGGCAGTGTGGTGTGTTGTGTAAAAAGTCAGCAGTGTAGAGGGTGAACAGGAAGGAATCCAAAACTGTTCCCTTGGGGGGGGGGTACTGCAGATGATGGTATCAGACACACAGTCCTGGGTTCTCACAATCTGTGGCCAGTCTGTGAGGTAGTCCAGGATCCACGCTGACAGATGCTGGTCCATCCCTGTTAAAAGCACTGGAGAAATCAAAGAACATGATCCTCACGGTGCTCCCAGACTTCTCCAGGAGGGACAGGGAACGGTGTAGGACAGGGGTGTCAAACTCATTCCATGGAGGGCCAAGACCCTGCAGGTTTTACTTCCACCCAGTCTCTTCAGCAGGTGTTTTCACTGATCAGCAATCAGTAGGAAGAAATTCAGAGAAATCACCTGTTGAAGACACTGGGTGGAGGTAAAACCTGCAGGGTCTTGGCCCTCCATGGAATGAGTTTGACACCTGTGGTGTAGGAGGAAGATCACTTTATTCTCCACCCCGATGCAATGCTGGTAGGCAAACTGAAGTGGCTCCATCGCCCCAGCATCAATCCAACGTGGGTACTGTGCTCCAGCTTGGGCCCACCATGAGTGTCACATCCCAGCCCAGGGCCCACTGAGGGTGCGGCGTTGGCCCAGCCTGGGCCCACTGAGGGTGCAGCATTGGTCCAGTCTGGGCCCACCAGGAATGTAGCGTTGACCCAATCTGGGTCCACCGAGGGTGCAGTGTTGGACCAGTCCGGGCCCACCGCAGGTGCTGCAGAGCTCCAGCCCAGAGCAACCGTGGGTGCTGCAGGGATCTGGCCTGGAGCCACCACGGGTGCTGCAGAGCTCCGGCCCAGGGCGACTGCGGGTGCTGCAGAGCTCCGGCCCAGAGCCACCACGGGTGTTGCAATGCTCCAGCACGGATCCATCGTGGGTGCTGCAATGCTCCAGCCTGGAGCCACTGTGAGTGCTACTGTCTCTCAGCCCAGGACCACTAAGGGCGCCGAGGCCTCTTCTCCTCTGTCTGACACCATCTGGGTTTCTCCGCCACTGCCAAATGCCATTGTGGGTTCTCCCCCGCCACCTTACACGTCGCGGTTTTCCCCCGTCGGTCCTTTATCCCCTCACTGGGCCTCCCTGTGGGGGAGCCACCTCCTGGATCACCCCTCTGGTCTTGGTGGCTAAAGACCTCTGGCCGGCCTCCCGATAGACTGAGCTGCTGGGTTGGGTGGTCCATATTTTCTGGCAGGCCACCAGTACTCATTCCACCTTGCCATCTGCCTGACCTGGGACTTCGGCCAGCCATCTGAACACCCGAGTTCTTTGGCCTAGGGGACCCAGGGGCCTGGCGCAGCATGGGTGCGGGTCCTGAGCAAGCTCCATAGTTTTTTCTTTTTTCTCCCTCCTAACCTATTTCCCCCACCTCCCGTTTGGTGTTGCTTGGGGGTGTCTGGATCCATCCCTTTTTGGGGGGGGGGTTCTGTCATGAGTCTGAGCTCAAATATTCCCTCTGAGCTCAGACTCAATTTATTTCTGAGTTTGGTGTGTCTGTTATTATTATGTTGTCAGTTTTCTGTTTATATATTTTGGTTTATTGACACTTATGTGCCCTCCTCTCTCAGGGGGATTCTCTGTTTTTTTTCCAGTTTTGATTTATGCCTATGCAGACACAGGAAGTTAAGGCCGATAACAGGGAAAATGAGCCTTGGTAGCACTCAGAGCAAAGAAATATGGCCTTTTTTTCATAGTCACTTGAAAAAAAAAATCATTAAAATGCAGAAACTTAACCAGATATATTTTCAGAGAGGATGCAACCGCAATGCCACCTGAAAATCATCACAGCTGATGAGAAGGATAAGCGTCCTCTTTAATGATGACCTGGATGATATTCTAGTACAAGTCAGTGCACCCCTTGTGCCAGTCCCAAGCCCGGGTAAATGGGAGGGTTGTATCAGGAAGGGTATCCAGTGTAAAATCCTTGCCAAACCAAATCTGCAGATTATCATGATATTAGATGATGATACGCTGTGGCAACCCAGAAATGGAGCAGCTGAAAGAAGAAGTTGAAAAACATTAACTACATCTCTCAAGATGCATCCAGATAAGAACCATCTAATCACCTGACCTAAAGTTCTGCTGCTTCCTCCACCAAAGCCAAAGTCCAGGATTATGTTAAGCAGAAACTGTATGAAGGCTGATAAAGCATTCTGGATCAGCTGTCAGTCATTCCCAGTTACAACAATGAAGAGCTTTGAACTCACAGCAGCTCAGGCTGGTTCTTTCTAAACACCAGTTTCAATGAAAACTTCAATTCAGTTCACTTTTGATTACATACTGCATCGGTTATCAACAAAGGACTTTGGTAAAAACCTCAAACATATTCTCTGTACCCCCCCCCCCCATCTATATCACGAATTTCAGTTCTATTAAAATTACAAGTTCTTTGCAAAAATAAAATAAAATGTATCATGAACCTGCCCCTTTATTTGAATCCAATTCAAATGCTGCACACTCAAATATACCCACCTTCTACTGTGTATGCAGTATGCCTGAATTCTTTTCCTCAAATTACAGGCATACTTCTCAGATAAATTAACAGGAATGTCAAAAATATTATATCTGGCAGTGTTTAAGAAAGTGGAAAAATAAAACAAAAAGGTGAGCTTCCCCTTGATTCTGATAATCTCCAAAATCTAACAAGTTCTTCTGTTTAAGTACTACCCTTACCACAAAATTCACTGAATTTCTTTTTGACAATATATCCACTATCCCTACTCTGCACATGTCCAAACCATCTCAGCTCTGCCTCTCTTACTTTGTCTCTAAACCACTCAACATGAGCCATCCCTCTGATATACTCATTTCTAATCCTGTCCCTCCTAGTCACTCCCAATGAAAATCTTAGCATCTTCAGCTCTGGCACTTCTAGCTCCACCTCCTGTCTTCTTGTCTGCACCACCGTCTCCAAACCATACATCATAGCAGGTCTCACTGCCATTGTGTAAATCTTCCCTTTCACTCTTGCTGCTACCTTTCTGTCACAAATCACCCCTGACACTCGTCTCCACCCACTCCACCCTGCCTGCTCTCTCTTCTTCACCTCTCTTGTGCATTTTCCATTGCTTTGGATGGTTGGCCCCAGGTATTTAAACTCATCTACTTTCACTACTGCTACTCCTTCCATTTGCTAGTACCACCAAGATCTGCACAATCCCCTCATGGATCTTCACCTTATCCCCTCACGGATCGTCACCATATCATGGTGGGGGGTTTGCATGCCCTAGTGATCCCAGGAGCTATGTTGTCTGGACCAATTTGTCTCTGGTAGGGTCACCCAAGACAAACTGGTCCTGGGTGAAGGGCCAGACTAAGAACGATCCAACAGACTCTCATGAGAAATATTAGAACAAGGATTCAGTGTACCCCACGCGGTATGGGGTTACCGGGGCCCTACCTAGGAGCCAGGCCCGGGGGAGGGGCTCGATGGCTAGGGTCTGGTGACCGGGTTTCCGCCCATGGGACCCGGCCGGGCTCAGTCCAAAGGAGTTACATGGGTCCGCCCTCCAGTGGGCTCACCACCTGCAGGAGGGATCATGGGGGTCTGGTGCTATGTGGATCAGGTGGCGGTCAAAGTCGGAGACCTTGGCAGTCTGACCCCAGGCTTCCTAAACTGGATCTTTGGGACGTGGAATGTCATCTCTCTGGTGGGGAAAGAGCCTGAGCTGGTGCATGAGGTTGAGAGATACCAACTAGATATAGCCAGCCTCACCCTAACACACAGCTCCGTTTCCAGAACCAGTCTCCTGGAGAGGGGCTGGAGCTTGTCCTTCTCTGGAGTTGCCCCGGGCGAGAGGCGATGAGCAGGGGTGAGTATTCTTGTATCCCCCCATCTTGCGGTCTCTATATTGGAGTTTTCCCTGGTGGACGAAAGGGTTGTTTCTCTGTGCCTTCGGGTTGGAAAATGGGTCGTGACCATCATTTGTGCCTATGCACTAAATGATGGTTCAGAGTACCCACCCTTTTTGAAGTCTCTCACTGGGGTGCTGGAGAGTGCTCCTCTTGGAGACTCCATTGTCCTACTGGGGGACTTCAATGTGCACATAGGCAATAACAGTGAAACCTGGAAGTGGGTGATTGGGAGGAATGGCCTGCCGGATCTGAACCCGAGTGGTGTTCAGTTATTGGACTTCTGTGCTAACCACAGTTTGTCCACAACGAACACCATGTTCAAGCATAAGGGTGTCCATATGTACACCTGGCACCAGGACACCCTAGGTCGCAGGTCAATGATCGATTTTGTTATTGTGTCATCAGACCTGCGACCGTATGTCTTGGATACTCAGGTAAAGAGAGGTGCAGCGCTGTCAACTGATCACCACCTGGTGGTGAGTTGGAGCCAATGGCAGGGGAGGAAGCCATTCAGACTTGGTAGACCCAAACATATAGTGAGGGTGTGCTGGGAACGTCTGGCTGAGGCCCCTGTCCGGGAGGTCTTCAACTCCCACCTCCGGAAGAACTTCAACCACATTCCGAGGGAGTCTGGAGACATGGAGTCTGAATGGGCCATGTTCTCCACCTCCATTGTTGAAGCAGCGGCCCAGAGCTGCGGCCCAGAGCTGCGGCCCAGAGCTGCGGCCGCAAGGTCATCGGGGCAACTCGTGGTGACAACCCCCAAACCAAGTGGTGGACACCAGTGGTGAAGGGGCCATTAGGCTGCAGATGGAGTCCCTTCAGGCTTGGTTGGCTTGTGGGACTCCCAAAGCAGCTGAGGTGTACCGACAGGCCAAGCGGAGTGCAGCCCGGGTGGTGGCTGAAGCAAAAACTCGGGTATGGGAGGAGTTCGGTGAGGCCATGGAAGAAGACTTTCAGTCGGCCTCGAAGAGATTCTGGCAAACTGTCCGGCGGCTCAGGAGGGGGAAGTAGCTCCTTGTCCACACTGTGTATGGTGCGGATGGGGCGCTGTTGACTTCCACTGGGGATATTGTCAGGTGGTGGAAGGAATACTTCGAGGATCTCCTCAATCTCACTGATTCTCCTTCCATAGAGGAAACAGTGCTTGTGGACGAGGGGGACGACTCGCCTATCACAGGGGCTGAGGTCGCCAAGGTAGTTAAAAAGCTCTTTGATGGCTGAGCCCCGGGGGCGGACGAGATTCGCCCTGAGTACCTCAAGGCCCTGGATGTTGTAGGGCTGTCATGGTTGACACTCCTCTGCAACATTGTGTGGAGGTCAGGGGCAGTGCCTTTGGCATAACAAACTGGGGTCATGGTTCCTGTCTTCAAAAAAGGGGACCGGAGAGTGTGCTCCAACTTTAGAGGGATCACACTCCTCAGCCTCTCTGGGAAGGTCTATGCCAAGGTACTGGAGAGGAGAGTCCAGCCATTGGCCAACCCTCAGATTCAGGAGGAGCAATGTGGGTTTCGTCCTGGCCATGGCACATCGGACCAGCTCTTTACCCTCTCGAGAATCCTCGAGGGTTTGTGGGAGTTTGCCCAACCAGTTTACATGTGTTTTGTAGATTTGGAGAAGGCATTCGACCACGTCCTTCGTGGTTTTTTGTGGGGGGTGCTTCGAGAGTATGGGGTATCGGGCTTGTTGTTACGAGCTATTCGGTCTCTGTACGACCGTTGTGAGAGTTTGGTTCGTATTGTCAACACTCGTTCGGACTCATTCGCAGTGAGAGTTGGACTCCGCCAGGGCTGCCCTTTGTCGCCGATCCTGTTTATAATTTTTATGGACAGGATTTTTAGGTGCAGCCAGGGAACGGGGGGTGTCATGCTTGGTGACCACAGGATCTCATCTCTGTTGTTTGCAGATGATGCTGTCCTGTTGGCGTCATCCAGCAATGACCTACAGTTCTTACTGGGATGGTTTGCCACTGAGTGTGAAGTGGCTGGGATGAGAATCAGTACCTCCAAGTCCATGGTCCTCAGCCGGAAAAAGGTGGATTGTCCTCTCTGGGTTGGGGACAGGCTCCTGCCCCAAGTGGAGGAGTTTAAGTATCTTGGGGTCTTATTCACGAGTGAGGGGAGAATGGAGCGAGAGATTGACAGACGGATCGGAGCAGCATCTGCAGTGATGCGGATGTTGTACCAGTCTGTTGTGGTGAAGAGGGAGCTGAGCTTTAAGGCAAAGCTGTCAATTTACCAGCCAATCTACATTCCTACCCTCACCTATGGTCACAAGATTTAGGTAATGACCGAAAGAACGAGATCGCGGATACAAGCGGCTGAAATGAGCTTTCTTTGTAGGATCACTGGACTTTCAGAGATAGGGTGAGGAACTCAGTCATCCAGGAGAGGCTCAGAGTAGAACCACTGCTCCTCCACATTGAAAAGAGCCTGTTGAGGTGGTATGGGCATCTGATAAGGATGCCTCCTGGACGCCTCCTGGATGCCTCCCACTTGGAGATCCCGGGGCAGACCCAGGACTCGCTGGAGAGACCATATCTCCCAGCTGGTCTGGGAACGCCTTGGTATCCTCTCTGAAGTGCTGGAGCAGGTGGCTAGGGAGAGGGAAGTCTGGGCTTCTCTGCTTGAACTACTGCCTCCGCGACCCGGACCTCTGGAAAAGTAATAGAAGATGGATGGATGGATACTCCTTCCATCTTCACTGTTGCACTTGCCTCCCTCTCATTCACACTCATGTATTCTGTCTTGCTTCTACTGACTTTCATTCCTCCTCTCCAGAGTATACCACCAGTTCTTCAGGTTCTCTTCCACCTGCTCCCCACTCTCACTGGAGATCTCAATGTTGTCTGCAAAAATCACGGTCCATGGAGACTCCTGCTTTACCTTGTCTGTCAGCCTGTCCATCACCACGGCAAACAAGAAGGGGCTCAGAGCGATCCCTGATGTGACCCCACCCCCACCTTGAATCCATCCGTCACTCCTACAGTGCACTTCACCACTGTCTTGCTGTCCTCATACGTGTCCTGCACCACCCTCATATACTTCTCTGCCACTCCTGACTTTTTTGTATAGTACCACACTTCCTCTCTTGGCATCCTAGCATATGCTTTCTCTAGATCCACAAAGACACAGTGTAACTCCTGACCTTCTCTATACTTCTCCCTCAACACTCAAAGCAAACATTGCATCTGTAGTACTCTTTCTTGGCATGAAACTGTACTGCTGCTCACTGATTGCCACCTCTCCTCTTAACCTGGCTTTAACAACTCTTTTGCATATCTTCATAGAGTGGGTGAACAACTTTATGCCTCTGTAGTTACTACAGCTCTGAGCATCACCTTTATTCTTTAAAATTGGTACCAAAACACTTCTTCTCCACTCCTCCAGCATCCTCTCACTCTCCATGATTGTGTTAAACAATCTGGTTAAAAAGGCCAATGCCATCTCTCCTAAACATCTCCATTCCTCCACAGGTACAGTATGTCATCTGGACCAACCGCCTTTCCATTCTTCATCCTCTTCAAAGCTGCCCTCACTTCCACCTTGCTAAACCTTTGGACTTCCTTGTTCACTATCTTTACTTCATCCATCCTCCTTTCTCTCTCATTTTCTTCATTCATCAGCTCTTCAAAGTACTCCTTCCACCTTCTTAACACATTCTTATCATTTGTTAATATTTTACCATTTCTGTCCTTAATCAACCTAACCTGCTATACATCCTTTCCAGCTGGATGTCTCTGTCTAGCCAATTGATACAACTCCTTTTCTCTGTCCTTAGTGTCCAGCCTCTCGTACAACTCACTATATGCTTTATCCTTTTCCTTTGCCACCTCTCTTTTTGCCATGGTCCTAGATTCCAAATACTCCTGTCTATTTTCTTCATCTCCCTGTCTATCCCACTTTTTCTTTGCTAACCTTTTCCTTTGAATACTTCCCTGTACCTCCTCATTCCACCACCAAGTCTCCTTGTCTTCCGCCCTCTGTCCACTGGATACACCACATACCTTTCCATCCATTTCCCTCAATACTTTTGCTGTACTTTCCCAGTCATTTGGTAATTCTTCCCTACCACCCAGAGCCTGTATCAACTCCTTCCTGAACTCTGCGCAACCTTCTTCCTTCTTTAACTTCCCCCACTTAAACTTTGGCTCTGCCTTCACTCTCTTCCTCTTCTTGCTTAGCAAAATCACCCTACAGACTACCATCTGATGCTGTCTAGCTACAGTCTCCCCTGCCGCCACCTTGCAATCTCCTATCTTTTTCAGATTTCTCCTTCTGCATAAGATATAGTCCACCTGTGTGCACCCTCCTCCACTCTTGTAAGACACCCTATGTTCCGCTGTCTTCTTGAAGTATGTGTTCACCACAGTCATTTCTATCCTTTTAGCAAAATCCACAACCATCTGTCCTTCCACATTTCTCTCCTTAAGACCATATCTACACAGGACCTCCTCATCACCTCTGTTCCCTTCACCTATGGTGCATCCGAAAAGTATTCACGGCGCTTCACTTTTTCCACATGTTGTTATGTTACAGCCTTATTCCAAAAGGGATTAAATTAATTTTTTCTTCAAAATTCTACACAAAATACCACATAATGACAACATGAATTTTTTTTTTGAGATTTTTGCAAATTTATTAAAAATAAAAACACTAAGAAATGACATGTACTTAAGTATTCACAGCCTTTGCTCAATACTTTGTTGATGCACCGTCGCCAAGTGCTTGCTCACAGCAATTCTGGGGGTTTCCCCTACAGTTGAAAGTGCTATGAGATGACTGTTGTGCTATATAAATAAAGTTGAATTGAGTTGAATTTAAATCCCCCTCCAATACTCCTAGCCTTGCTTCTCTTCCATCTGATTTCTTGAACACACAGTATATCTATCTTTCTTCTCTCCATCATATCAGCCAACCCTCTGCCTTTACCAATCATAGTCCCTACACTTAACATCCCTACTCTCGCCTCCACACTTCTATCTTTCCTTTTCTCTCTCTCCCTATAACACACCTTCCCCCTCTCATCCTCCCTGATCTTCAACCAACAGTAGCTCAATTTCCACCGACACTCTGTCAGTTAACAGCACCGGTGGCGGTCATTGTTAACCCGGGCCTCGACCGATCCGGTATGAAAGTCTCATTTGTCATGATCCGCATTTTTGATTTGAAAAAGGTTTTACGTCAGCTGCCCTTCCTGACACAACCCTCTCCATTTACCCGGGCTTCGGACCTGCACTCGGAGTACACTAGCTTGTGCACCCCCTGTGGCTGGGTTAGGAATATCAATTTTTCACAGACCAAAAATAAGAACAAATGTAAACAAAATCACTGTTTTTCTGTAGGAAATTCTACTCATTACCTCCACCATACATTGGACATTGGACCTTGTTCTGACATATGGCATAGAAATAGAAAATCTTGTAGTGTCTCCTCATAACCCTGTACTGTCAGACCATTGTCTGTTAACCTTTGATTTTACCATTTCTGACTATTTGGCTCCTAAAGAAAAATATTATCACAGTAGATGCCTCTCAGATGATGCTGTCTCCAAATTTATGCAGATTGTTTCCTCTATGCCATGTGTCAACACAACAGAAATAAGCTATAGACAGCTTGCTCCTTCTGTAATTGATAACATGGTGGATAGTGTTTCAGCTTCTCTGCATCAGGCTCCAGACTTGGTGGCCCCCTTAAAAAAGAAAAAGCCTAATCAGAGATTTTTAACTCCTTGGTTCAACACAGAAACTCGTAGCTTAAAACAGAAGACTCGTCAATTAGAAAGAAAATGGCGCTCTACTAATTTAGATGAAATCTATTTAGCTTGGAGAAATCATCTTTTAATTTATAAAAAATCTCTTAGAAAAGCTAGAACGAGTTATTACTCTGCATTAATAGAAGAGAACAAGAATAATCCCAGGTTTCTTTTCAGTACTGTAGCCAGGTTGACAAAGAGTCAGGACTCTGTCAATCCTAGCATTCCCTTAGAGCTTACTAGTCAGGACTTTATGAACTTTTTCAATAATAAAATTTATTAAAATTATTAAAATTTCATCCATCAGAGATAAAATCAATCAGATTCTTCCCACAGTTGACTTAAATACTGTAACTACTACAACTCCTATTGATGTCTGTCTTGATGAGTTTACTCCAATCGACCTTTGTGAGTTAGACAAAATAGTTTCCTCATCCAAACCTTCAACTTGTCTTTTAGACCCTATTCCTACCAGGTTATTTAAAGAAGTCTTCCCACTTATTGGGAGCTTTATTCTTCATATAATCAATTCTTCATTGACTTTAGGCCATGTACCGCAGGCTTTTAAAACGGCTGTAATTAAACCCTTACTCAAAAAGCCAACGCTAGATCCAGGAGCTTTAGCTAACTATAGACCAATCTCTAATCTCCCTTTCATTTCAAAAATCTTAGAAAGAGTTGTTGCTACGCAATTATTTGACCACCTGCAGGGAAATGGTTTACTTGAAGAGTTTCAATCTGGGTTTAGAATCCATCATAGTACTGAAACAGCCTTAGCGAAGGTCACTAACGACCTCCTCATTGCATCTGATAATGGACTAGTTTCTGTACTTGTCCTTTTAGATCTTAGTGCAGCTTTTGATACTATTGATCATAATATTCTACTTGATAGATTAGAACACTATGTTGGACTTAATGGAACTTCGTTGCAGTGGTTTAGATCTTATTTATCTGATAGGTTCCAGTTTGTTCATGTAAATGATGAGTTTTCTTTCAGCTCAAAGCTTAGTCATGGAGTTCCACAGGGATCTGTGCTAGGCCCTACTCTTTTTAGTTTATATATGCTTCCGTTAGGCAACATTATTAGAAAGCACTGTATACATTTTCATTGTTATGCAGATGACACACAATTATACCTGTCAATGAAGCCAGATGATACTAATCAATTAGCCAAGTTAGAAGCCTGTCTTAAGGAAATCAAAGCTTGGATGACTTGTAATTTCCTGCTATTAAATTCAGATAAGACTGAAGTCATTCTTGTTGGTCCAAAAAACCTTAGAAATTCCTTTCCAAATCAAACTTTCAGTTTGGATGCAGTTACTCTTTCTCTTAATAGCTCTGTGAGGAACCTTGGAGTTATTTTTGATCAGGATTTGTCCTTCAATTCACATATTAAATTTGTTTCTAAGACTGCCTTCTATCATTTGCGTAATATTGCCAAGATTAGGAGCATCTTGTCTCAGAGTGATGCTGAGAAGCTGATCCACGCTTTTGTTAGCTCGAGATTAGATTATTGTAATTCTTTATTATCAGGCTGTCCTAAAACATCTTTAAAAAGTCTTCAGCTGATCCAAAATGCTGCAGCAAGAGTTTTAACAGGTACTAGAAAGAGAGATCATATCTCTCCGGTTCTGGCCTCCCTTCATTGGCTTCCCATAGAGTTTAGAATTAAGTTTAAAATCCTTCTTCTTACTTACAAAGCTCTAAACAATCAGGCTCCTTTTTATTTAAAAGATCTGATACTACTGTATCATCCTAACAGAGCACTACGCTCCCAAAATGCAGGATTACTTGTAATACCTAGAATCTCCAAAAGTACAATGGGTGGCAGAGCCTTCAGTTATCAAGCTCCTCTCCTGTGGAATCAGCTGCCAATCTGGATTCGGGAGTCAGACTCGATCTCTGTTTTTAAGAATAGGGCTAAAACCTACCTTTTTGATATAGCCTACAATTAGGGAGGGATCATGTGTTTCTGAACCCTCCCTTAGTTATGCTGCTAATAGGTTTAGTCAGCCGGGGGACCTCCAGTAATGCACTGGGCCTCACTCCTTTCCTCACTCTCTATGAAATATTTTTTTTTTTGCTGGTCATTAACATTTGTTTGTTCTCTCCCATAGATTGAGTCCCCATCGTGCTGTTTGCTCTCTACATGTCTGTTCTTTTCTTCTTCTCTATCCCCTCACCCCCCAGCCAGTCGCAGCAGATGACTGCCCCTCCCTGAGCCTGGTTCTGCTGGAGGTTTCTTCCTGTTAAAAGGGAGTTTTTCCTCTCCACCGTCGCCAAGTGCTTGCTCACAGGGGATCGCCTGATTGCTGGGGTCTTTCTGCAACTGTGGGGGTCCCCCCTACAGTTGATAGTGCTATGAGATGACTGTTGTTGTGAAATGGCGCTATATAAATAAAGTTGAATTGAATTGAATTGAATTGTTTGTGAAGTAAACCTGTGGAACTGCTGTGCTGAAGAGTTGACATTATGTTCTATATTTAACAAGTTTAAACAATTAGGAAAAGATACATTAGCTAATAGGTGTGAAATTATTTGAATTGTTGTTGTGAAAATGTTTGATTTTGTTTGCTGTCAAAATATTTAATTGTGTTTGTTTGCTATGAAGATATTCAAATCTGATTGATGTGAAAGTATGTAATATTTGTTTTGCTGTGATTCTCTATGTTCAGTAAGAAGGTTAGACACAAGCTTTAGCTTCAGTCTCAGCCCTTTCTGTCTGTTAATTTGTCCATATTTTTTTTCTTTTATTAATGGATTTTTATTTATATTCTTTTGTGGCAGATGGAAATAAATTAAATAAATGAAATGAAAAATGAAAAACAATCTTGCTAACAGAAAAACACCACCAAATAACACAACTTCCACTGCAAAGTTGGCATTCAAGTAAACTATTTTTCATTCTTTAATTTTAAATGAAAACCGCACAGTCAATGGCCTTTATTTTTCAAACTCTGCTTTAACTTTGAAAAAAAAAAAGCTATTGCCCTGTAATCAGGCAACCATTGATTATGTCAGCATCAACTGGAGAGTAAAGAAAGTGGGATAAATAATTCATTCTCTTTATGCCACTGACTGTAAATAAAGATGGATGACATGAGAGCTTGCCTTCTGGTGGCTACCTGCAGTATGACTCCATGTCCTGCCCCACCCATTATTGTGTGTAGCACTTTGCCAAGTTGAAAACTAAAAATTCTCCTCAAATACAGAAGAAATATTTCATACATTAGTCTCAACTATTCAACTATTGTCACAGTAAAGCTTTTGAAGCATGTGGTAGTGATAGAGTCCACTATAGCTGCTTAGATCCATCTTATGGCCTTTACCCTTGTACAGGCATGTGATTGGAGTGAAGTCATTACTTGGATACAGGGAAATTTGGCCAAAAAAGATGAATAAATGAATGAATGACTTAATTTATTGATTCATTCATTTTTAATTTATTTCAAACATGTAGACAGTACACTACACAAATATATGACTTTTCCAATCACACCAGCTCCACAGTATGTAACAGACTAAATATCCTACTTCTTCACGATTTATACTTAAACATCCATACCACATAAACACAAACTTCCAATTCAAGCTCTGTGATTGTGATGTAAAAAAAATAAAATAATAGACTTTTGTTGATTATCAGTTTTCATCCACTTTCTTATATTTCTGGAACATGAAATCTTTGTACCTCTTTTTACACGACTTTGTATCTGGACATTGCTTCAAATCAAAATTTAGCTTGTTCCATAATTTTACACCACATACAGAAACAAAAAATTTCTTTCTGGTGGTGTGTGCATGAATAATTTTGAATTTATTTAGTCCTCTTAAGTTGTAGCTTCCTTCTCTTTCTATGAATCGACTTTGGATGTTTCTTGGTAGCTGATTACTTTTTGCTCTATACAAAATGTGTACTGGTTGAAATTAAACCAGATCTGTAAACTTCAAAATTTTAAGCTGTAGGAAAAGTGATTGATTATGATCCCTATAACCTGCCCTGGAAATAATACGAACTGCTTTCTTCTTTAAAATAAAAAGAGAATGTAAAATACTTTTATAGTTATTGCCCCAGACCTCTGCACAATAAATTAAATAAGCTCCATCAGGTTGAATGGGAAGCATCAGTGCACAGCCATTTTCAAAGCTTTCCAGAAATGTTCAATTGGATTCAAGTCTGGGCTCTGGCTGGGCCACTCAAAGACATTCACAGAGTTGTTCTGAAGCCATTCCTTTGATATCTTGGCTTTGTGCTTAGGGTCATTATCCTGCTGAAAGATGACCCATCACCCCAGTCTGAGGTCAAGAGCGCTCTGGAGCAGGTTTTCATCCAGGATGTCTCTGTACATTGCTGCATTTATCTTTCCTTCTATCCTGACTAGTTTTCCAGTTCCTTATGCTGAAAAACATCCCCGCAGCATGATGCTGTCACCACCATGCTTCACTGTAGGGATGGTATTTGCCTGGTGATGAGCGGTGCCTGGTTTCTTCCAAACATGATGCATGGCATTCACGCCAAAGAGTTCAATCTTTGTCTCATCAGACCAGAAAATTTTGTTTCTCATGGTCAGAGAGTCCTTCAGGTGCCTTTTGGCAAACTCCAGGCGGCCTGCCATGTGTCTTTTATTAAGGAGTGGCTTCCGTCTGGCCACTCTACCATACAGGCCTGATTGGTGGATTGCTGCAGAGATGGTTGTCCTTCTGGAAGGTTCTCCTCTCCCCACAGAGGAATGCTGGAGCTCTGACAGAGTGACCATCGGGTCCCTTCTCCCCCGATCGCTCAGTTTAGACGGCCGGCTTAGCTCAAGGGAAAGTCCTAGTGGTTCCGAACTTCTTCCATGGATGATGGAGGCCACTGTGATCATTGAGACCTTCAAAGCAGCAGACATTTTTCTGTACCCTTCCCAGATTTGTGCCTTGAGACAATCCTGTCTCTTAGGTCTACAGACAATTCCTTTGACTTCATGCTTGGTTTGTGCTCTGACATGCACCGTCAACTGTGGGACCTTATGTAGACAGGTGTGTGCCTTCCCAAATCATGTCCAATCAACTGAAGTTACCACAGGTTTACTCCAATTAAGCTGTAGAAACATCTCAAGGATGATCAGTGGAAACAGGATGCACCTGAGCTCAAATTTGAACTTCATGGCAAAGGCTGTGAATACTTATGTACATGTGATTTCTTAAGTTTTTTATTTTTAATAAATTTGCAAAAATCTTAAAAAAAATCCTGTTGTCATTATGAGGTATTGTGTGTAGAATTTTGAGGAAAAAATTAATTTAATCCATTTTAGAATAACAAAATGTGGAGTGAATACTTTCCAGATGCACTATATAACTAATATGTGATTTCCAACTTATTTTCTCATCTAAAGAAATCTGATTTCAGTTACTCTTTCAAGATCAATCCCATTTATTTGAATCTTTACATTTGTATTTATTTTGCTGTTTCCAAAGAACATTATTTTAGTTTTATTAAAGCTTAATGACAGTTTATTATTATTAAACCAAATGGTTCATTTATTCATCTCTGTAGTTATCATTTCCACTACCTGCTGTAAATCATCATCTTAATAAAAAATATTAGTGTCATCTGCAAACAAAACCAGTTTCAATACTTTTGAGACTCTACATATATCACTAATGTATAAATTAAACAATTTCGGACCCAGCATTGACCCCTGGGGGACACTACAAGCAATGTCCAGACACACTGAGCATCAATCATTTAACTTCACAAAATGATGCCTTTTCCTTAAGTAGCTTGTCACCCAATTTAACCGTTTGAGTGTGAGATTCCGCGTGCCCCTAGTGGCAGAGTGCGACGTTGCACCTGTCAACTGATTTTACTTTCCTAAACACTATTCACCTTTACTGAGGATTTGTACTGATCATGCCAGTTCACAAGGTGGCAGGCATGCGTTGGAGGACTCATGGATGACACGTAATACACCAGAGAAGAAGAAATCCTCCTTCTTCTTCGTCGTCTTGGAGATCACAGCACAAGATGGACACCGACCGTCATTGTGGACTTTCGCGATCACCCACGGACGAGGAAATTCGTAGGATTTGGTCCCGAATTTGCCAACTATGATTCTAAAAAGAGATTATTTAGCTTATGAAGGCAGATGTGTCATGGCGGCCGCTGGGCCGTCATCGTCGTCATCATCATCATCAGCAGCTGCGCACACACCGGCAGGTGTCAATCAGCGGCCTTTAAAGGCCAGAACCAGAGACAGCTCGGCACGGAGTCGTCTGTCGCCTTTGCCCAGCAATGCGCCGAGATTACGACCTCAAGCCAAAGCCAAGACCAGGACCTCTCGGCAAGCCAAGCCACGTAAGCAACCTCAGCACTCATCCTCTCCTAGCCTTTTCCCCTGTGCACAGGTGGACCTCCCTGGTGGTGGACAAACCACCCCAGCTGACGGGACATCATCTCCTCCACCTCGGAGTTCCTCCTCACCTCCGCTACGTCGAGCACCACGAGCACAGCATCGCACGGGCACTCGGAGCCAGCAGGATCTACCCTGTGGCACTTGCAAGTAAGCATCACTAGCTGCAGACTTTCCATCCTAATGAACAGCAGTAATTGTTTGTGCTTGTGTGTTCCAGGGTTGCCAGGTCGCCGCAGGATACGCTCAGCTCCAGTGACCAGACAGCCACGCACTCACTCACTCACGCACTACACTCACTTAATATCAATAAAGAATAATTGTCCAATATCTACTCGTGTCAGCATCTGTCTCCTGGGTCCCGAACCATGTCAAGATGTTTACATGTTCTTATAACACAGGGAGTGTGAGGCTGGTTGAATTTACCTGCTGGTACCCGGAGCACCATGTGACTGGAGGACAATCGCCGGTTGTATGTTGTCGATGTATGATAAATTCCCACAGAATAAATGCAAAATTATGGTGGAATAATCAATAACAGTTTCTGGATGTAGGAGACAAAGCTAAAATGACCAGGAGAGGACAAAATAACCACTAGAATGCTGCTAAAGGATGTCACTTTGCCAGAGGTAAGTGATGAATGTCTTTGTTTGTTTGCATGCAAATTAGATGAGTAAATTCACTCCTATCTGAAACTTTGGATCATATTCTATGTCTTTCTATTTGACAGTAAGCCATTATCTCTTACCACTTTAAAGTTATAGCCTTTGAATGTTCTGACATCTGATCTGACTAGTTTCTTGAAAAAAATCTTTACCACTGTTGGCCACTAGGGGCTATGTTGCAGTTTGGTGACAGTCATACTCAAATGGTTAAGACTAACCCCCGATGCCATAATGTTCCAGTTTTTTAAATTACAATCTCATGATTTATTGTATCAAATGCTTTTTTAATATTTATGAATAACTAAACTGCAATTTGTTTTTTTATCTATGGAATTTGTGATATGTTCAATGGAGTCCAGCATTGCCAGAGATGTTGATCTGTCTGTCTGATTTGAACCCATGCTGACTATCTGTGAGTAGTTCATGCTTGTCATGCCATGTTGAGCCATGTCATGCTGCTAAGCAGGGTGGGTGTCACGGTTCTTGACCCAGTGTTGCCTGGGTTGAGGTGTGTTGGGACGTACTTCCACTGGCCAGGACAGGGTGTTTGACGGATTTGTTGGATCCTGTTGTGTATGTAGAATCTCCTTGATTGGTTATGGATATATTCCAATATGACCTTACTGTCTGTGTAGTAGATGATGTTGTCAAATGTAATGTCCATCTCTGATACCACCATCTCTGCGATCTCCATTGCGAGTACGGCTGTGCAGAGCTCCAGCCTCAGGATGATTAGGCTGGGTTGAGGAGCCAATTTCACCTTTCCAAAGACAAACCCAATATCAGCCTGTTCTTCATGGATTGTCACCCTGATGTAGGCCACAGCCGCTATTGCTTTGACTGATGCATCTGCAAAGACACAGAATTCTCTCCGTTGTGCATCTGCAATGGAGAATGATGTGTCAGGGCATGATATCTGGAGCCCTTCTAGGCCTCGAAGTGACTGTTTCCATCTAGTCCACTCGATGTCAGAGAGGGAAGGGGGTACTTCTCGTCAAACTTTGCAGGTCTATTGTTCTCTGTTTTGACAGGTCTATTGTTCTCAAGATGAAAGGCGTGACCTTTGACCTGACCCGTGACCTGACCCAGCTAATGAATTCATTTTCTATAGGGTGAGCGGGAGAATGGAATATTAATTATATGCAAATAAAAAGCTGTATTGTTTATTGAGATGAAAGGCAAATAACCTTTGATCCGTACCCTGAGGGATTAGTGTGAGAATGGAATGTTTATTATACACAGATAAAAAAAACGCTTTGTTTATTGAGATGAAAGGCGAATAACATTTGACCCGTGTTGTGAGGGTTAGCGTGAGAATGGAATGTTGGTTGATTTAACTTTTAACAAAATAAAATAATGGCGTTTTCTCATCTCAGGCCGAACAAGTCAGGTTAAATAAGTCAGGCTGAACAAGAATGTGCTTAAACGCGCACACACACACACACACACACACAAACAAACACTCACTCTGAGGAGTACATTTCCCTCATCCCTACATGCTTTAAAAGCACAACCTCTGTGGCAGACATTGACCACCATCGGTAAAACCATGAGCAATCCAAAGAGAAACTACACCGCCAGATGAATCGTACTTACCTCTGTGAAGTTGGGTTGGGATCCTTCAAAGTTTTGGGGTTCTTATTCCAAAATCAAAACCTCAGACATTGAACCGGCGAAAAAACGGCTCGCTCCAGTCCAGCAATCTCAACATCCCTTGCAGATCCCAGAGATCCTACAGCCCGAGCAGACCCTAGAGGCCACGGGACCCGTGCAACGTGCACAGACCCTGGAGCCCCCAATGTCCATGGAGATCTCAGAGAGCCAATACCCTCTGTGACCCATAGATCTTCCAAACCCACTGGTTCAGGACCTGGTTGCCGCACAAATCACCCTCTCTCAGACTCTGGAACTGGACATGGATGATATCAACCGTCCTAAAACTCCGAGTTCCACAGACGTTGAGTGTAACTGTAGGGAATGTCTGATCCCACACCCTTCACCTACATTACCGAGCCCCATTTCACCAACAACATCGATAACATCTGCAGAAGACCAACCTGACGGGTGGGTGAGTGACGTGTTCTTCAGAGTTGTAAAATCCGCAGTGCTCCATCTGCTCAGCAAAACTCCGGCGGAGTACTAGCATGAGAAATGTGTGGAGTGTCGTATTAATCACCCCAGTCAGAAGCAGCATCAATGCTTGAATGTGATCACCGAGGGTTTCTACCAGGAAAACTTTTAGTGGTTGATGGGGAGACTCTACACACCGGGGTTTATTCCAGCCATCTGACACCTCTTACAACTCCACAACATTTGGGCTGATGACCAATGAATCAAAACTACGGCCTCAGACTCTTCTGTTGGAGCTACAATCGACCAAAGTCATCCACGAGCCCATCCATGATATGTACAAGAAACTGGTTGGAGAGAATAACATCAACCCGGCCCATCTCCAGAAAGCGATGGATCTGTGGCTGAATCCTTTGTTTTGGGACATCTAAAAGAAAAATGTGGAGAATGGGGAGTTTCATCGAGAAACTTTGGAACAAGTTTGAGAGCCCTTTACTTAGCAAATCTCTTGTATCGTGTTATTGGTAGCAGAGTAAATAAAAATTTAGCAGGTGTAAGGGGTGACGTAGAGTTTGAGAGACTGGAAAACCTGCTAGAAAAAGTACGGAGTCTATCCGATGATACACCATGGAGAAGATTGGTACGGGTCTGTGTGACTGAGTGCAACTCCAACTTCTCCCACAGTTTTAGAGAGATTGTTAAAGGAATGGGAAACGACCCTCTCAGACCTAGTCATCTACTCGCTTTCCATGCTTTGTCTGTTGATGTTACCGCGGAACTTTTGCAAGCCAGACACCCCATCGACGTCTTTGGTGAACTCCTGAAAATACACGTCATTCGTAATACTGTAGATCATTCGGTCCTAGCTCAAACTGTATCTATTATAAAAGGTGGGTGCTAAGTTTCTGTCACATTTTGTAGCACTAGAGTTAGATTTTTTTTTGTCTGTTTATTTTTCACACATTTCATCATGTGTAGATGCTAGTTTTAGGCTATTTTTAAGAAATTGTTTTTCCCTTCATGGTTATTTTTTAAGTCATTGATCAAAAGTGTTTTTCACACATCTATCACTACGTTGTAATGCCGGTATAACGACATTTAATTAAAAGAAGGTGAATAAAGAACCTCTGTCCTGTCTTTTTTCTCGTTCTGGTTTTATCATGTCAGAGACACGCTTCATGAAAATGGTGTATTACAACCTCGTACACCCAGGTAGCTCTGGAGGTGTAGAACGACTCCACAGGGGTGTGCAAGATGAAACGGGCGAGAAGGTCGGGGTTGAAGACATCAACAAGTTTTTATCCAAACAGGATAAAAGGACTGGCCGAACAAAGACTTCTCCCACGTGTTGCTTTTCCGAGCACAGAGCAGATAACTCGTAATTTGTTTATGTAACTTTGTATTTTAATGTTTTTTTCTTTTTCTCTTAAATGCCTAGGAATTCCTATTTCTTTGAGCTCAATTCTTAATCGGAGTTAAACTCCAATTTTTATTTATCTCTTTTTCATTGTTAAACTTTCTGTAAAACCACCGTTTGCTTTAATTTTAATGTAAGCTTTAATCTTGACTTTATTTTTATAATATTTTTCCTGACCAATCACACACCAGAAGCTATTATTTTATCTGAAGTCTGAAAATCTTTTTTCTAATTTGAGATCTGATTAGATCTAATTATTCTCGAAGACCTCTGGAGCCGCTTGTCTACGAAGGAGAAAACACGCAGCTCTTCACCACACGCTGAAGAAACGTCGGCACAATCTGGCTTCGATCCAGGTTACAACTGTAGGTCATACAGCCAAAATCCAGCCACTTCGACCACTTGACTTTAAAGGTCGAAATGTGGACCCTGAAATATCTGCGGGCAGATATTTCCCCTAACATCCACAAAATCTTGGGCTGAGGACACCGCCGAACGAGGAATCACGTGAGCTGCAAACTTTAATTCATCTGCTGAACTAAATGTCTGAGGTTCGGTAATAATTTGTATATCTAATCAGATGCAAATTAAGAAGCTACTAACATAACTCTTCTTTTCATTAAAATTCCATTTTTATTTCCTTAAGATTAATCCAGGACTTTTCATATAATTAGTAAACTTTCTCCATAAATTTGCGTTGTTTCCATAATCTGTTAACTCAAACTGATAAAAATTCATTTCTCAGTTTAACCCTGGTTCCGAAAATATTGACATTGTTAATCTATCATTTAGAAGATTGATTTTATGATTAATGAAATTACTGCAATGTTTGTTAATCATTTCGTTTAATAAATATGTGAAAATGAGAGAAGTTGTTGAGATTTGTGATCACACAAACAGATAAAAAGTTGATTGAGTAATTAGAAAAATAAAATGACTAACATTTTCCAGGGTACCTTGGTGGTGAGTAGATTTCTGCAAGTGTTATTTCTAAAAATGAACAAAGTTTTATTTAACAATATCAAAAAAAGAGTTTTTTTTTTTTTTTATAAAGTTTTGAAAGTCAGGAATCACCTCTCATCTTGCCTCTGTCACGTTCCTTTGGGTGTGAAGAGGTGTTTCTCATTTGTCTGACCAGAACAGAGATATGTGGTACTTATACATCACACAGGACCTAGTGGACAGTAAGGTTTTGAAATAGGCTTTTAGGAATGGATGAACCTAAGATCCCTGAATAAAGCAATAGCTTTGGTTCACGGTGCCGCTTGTAAGGACAGTTAAGAATCCCATGCCTGTTACCATTGTACTTTGGTGACTTTTTTCTCACATATATTGATATTGAACCATCACAGTCACCCCCGACTGTGGTGGGCTTACTCTTTGACCTCTCTTGCACTCTGCCGACTGCTCTGTTGAGCAATAGAAACAATAGTTTGAACCTTAAAGAGGGTTTGTGTGTGTGTGTGTGTGTGTGTGTGTGTGTGTGTGTGTGAATAGCAGGATCTGCTTGTTTCACCCAGAGATGGGAAAAAGAAAAGACCTCTATCTTGAAAAGACTTGATGAGGTTGGAGCATCTCAGCGGATTGGCTGGTGTTGTACAGTATGTGGGTGAGATTTCAACGCTGCACATATTATTCAGTTCTCTTGCACATCGTTGGTTGATTGACAGGGAATTGATGATTGAAAAGACTTGTGGCAGCTGGTTGGGTTGAAAGGAATGACTATTTTTTGAATGGATTATTGATGGAGTCTGTTGGGGGGGGGGTGTTGACCAATCGATGAACAAAGGGTTTCAGACACTGGCAGCTGCTTCATTGACCAATGGACCTGCAGGGATTTTTTTTGCTCTGTGTTTGTGTGTGTAGGGGGGGTAGTATGTTTAAGCACCTTCTTGTTCAGCCTGATTTGTTCAACCTGACTTGTTCATCCTGAGATGAGAAAAGTGCCATCGCCATTTTATTTTGTTAAAATTTAAATCAACCAACATTCCATTCTCACGCGAACCCTCACAACATGGGTCAAAGGTTATATGCCTTTCATCTCAATAAACAGTACGGCTTTTTATCTGTATATAATTAATATTCCATTCTCTTGCTCACCTTATAGAAAAAGAATTCATTATCCGGGTCAGGTCACGGGTCAGGTCAGGTCAAAGGTCACGCCTTTCATCTTGAGAACAATAGATCTGTCAAAACAGAGAACAATAGACCTGTCAAGTTTGACGAGAAGTACCCCCTTCCCTCTCTGATGTACATGTCCTTTGGGAGAGGTGAATCCCAGTCTTCAGCTTGTGAGGTGAGTTCTCTGAGTATCAGTCTTCCGTGAACCGTGATGGGTTTGAGGAACCCCAAAGGATCATAGAGACTATTCACTGTTGAGAGTACACCTTTGTGGATGAATGGTTTTTGGTCATCTTCCATCTGAAACATGAAGGTGGCTGTGCACATGTTCCAGAACAACCCAAGACTGTGTTAGATAGTTGGATCATCGGCAAAAAGATCTAGGTTTTCATGTTTCCATGTCTGTGGAGCAAACTTTGGATGGGAATGTCTCGATGACTCTGGGTCGGTTCAACACAGTCTTATGCAGCCTAAGGTTAGAATCTGCAAGCATTGTCTATGCTTGCCTCAGGACACTGATGGCCTCTTCTTCTGTGCTAAAGGACTTTAAGGCATCATCAACGTAGAACTCATGGTCGATGAATCTCTTTGCATTGCTGCCGCGGTTGGCCTCTGCTTCCTTGCCTGCTCTGACAAGGCAACAGCAGGAGAGGGACTGTTCCCAAAGAGGTGAACCTGCATTCTGTAGTCCGTGATGTCAGAGGTAGGATCATTGTTCTTGTACCACAGGAAGAGGAGGAAATTGCAGTGGTCCTCCCTCATGATGAAGCAGTGGAACATGTGCTCGATGTCGGCAGTGATTGCTACCTGCTCCTTCCTGAATCTCATGAGGACACCTAGCAGGCTGTTGTTGAGGTCTGGCCCCGAAAGTAGAAAGCCGCTGAGCAATTCTCCTTCCCATGAGGCACTGCTGTCAAAGACCACACCAATCTTATCTGGCTTTCTGGGATAATACACACCAAACAGGGGAGGGGTGATACCAGCCCTGTTGTCCAGGTTGCATCAATGGTGCGGCCTCTGCGTGTGCCATCTTGAACATCTTCTCCATAAACTCTAGGAAGTCAGCTCTCATCTGCAGCCATTTTTCCAGTGAGCACTGAAGTGAGATGAGGCGGTCGAGGACCTGTTTCCTGTTGTTTGACAGCCACTGTCTTGGTGACCGAAAGGGTAGAGGTGCAACCCAGCTTTTGGAGCCATCCTGATAGTAATCAGCTTCCATTATCTTCAGGAATTCTAGATCTTCCATGGATGGAGCGAGTCTGTGGTCTTTGAGAGTATAAGCAAAGACGGTTTGTCCCAAGCTGTCCCCCAGTGAGTGTCGTTAAGACGAGCGGTGGTAGATGGTGCAGAGGTTTAAGTGCTTGACCAAACATCTCTTTCACTTTGATCTGGTTGTCGCATCACTGGAGATGACTTGCATGCCCGTTCTTTAGGATGACTGTTTTGTAGCTTCTCACCTCTGGTGGTTTGTGAGCACCTCCAAGACACATGTCGCCGATGACGACCCAGCCTAGGTCAAGCCTTTGAGTGTATGGTGCATTTCCTGAACCATTTATTTGCTCGTGGACCTTGTGGACCAGTAAGATATGTCGGCCCAGTAGAAGGAGTATCTTGCGTTTCAGGTGAGCATGGTGATGAGCCACATCTGGTGTAGGGGTTTCAGCACTGACCTTTGGGATTTGATTACACTCAAGGAGCGTGGGCAGGGGGATGCTTACTTTCCTCTCCACTGATTGTATGGTGTAGTCACTGGCTGTCCTCCTAGCTGCCTCTGTGTGCCCTGCGGAGGTCTTGAGCATGTAGGAGTAGGAGCCGCTGAAGATCTTGAAGACATCAAAGAACTCAAACCGTGCAAGGGAAAGATTGCTCTGCTCGTCCAGTATGGCATACATTCTCTGAGACTCCCTCCTGCATCTGTTTGGGAACACGCTGACGAGGAAGATCTTAGCACATGCTTTGGTGCTCAAACCTACTCTGCAAACTTGTGTGCATGCCGACTTGACTTCTTGGTTTTCCACTTTGTCCTCCTCTCCGCTGTCCTCCGAAGAGAGGGGAAAACTTGGATTTCCAGGTAGGTGTGCTGGGGTGAAGTGCTGACGCGTATGCAGTACTCTCACACTCCGTACATTTTATCTCGGCAGTGCAGTTCTTTGCCAGACGCTCCATGGAGAAGCAATAATGGAAGCAGATGAAATGTTCTCTCAAGAGCTGTTTGCGATCATCTATGTTCTTTTCGTGGAAGCATCTGCATTTCCTCAGAGGATGGGGCTTCTTATGCAAGGGGCAGAACTTATTTGGGTTAATTCGTTCTTTGGCTTCCTTAGTCTCAAACTTTGCGCTTCCTGAGACTTGTGTCTTCTGAATGTACATGGATGTCTTTGTGGGTCTCTCTCAATTGCTCTTTCTCTCTGCTGGGGCTTGCATGTAGAGGTTAAAGCTTGGGTCTTTGCGAGCCCTCTGTGTGACTGAAGTTTACCAATGCAGAGAACGGTGGGAAACTGACGAAGTGTTCATTCTTGTATCTTGCCCCATAACATAGCCACTTTTCTTGTATGTTGTGTGGGAGCTTTTTGATTATAGGCTTGGTCCCTCTGGAGGTGTCCAAGTATGACAAGCCTGTGAGGTAGCTGTCCTCCTTGGCGGCTAGCAGCTCTGACAACAGGTCGGCTAGATCTGGGAGTTTCTGTGGGTCCTTCGTTGTGATCTTTGGGAAGTCCTCCAGTTTGTTGAACAGGGCCTGCTCAACAGCCTCTGGTGAGCAGTATATGTTGTCAAGGCGCTCCCATTCTGTACACAGTCCTTTATGTGGGTTCTTGATGTTGACTGTTTTAATTCTTCTTACCTGTTTTGCTGACTCTTTTCCCAAATACTTGGTCAAGAGGTCAAGTTCTTCTGCAGCAGATCGATCCAGGTCGGCAATGGCATTTTGGAATGATGACTTCCAGGCCCAATAGTTCATTGGCAGGTCATCATACATGGTGAGACCTGAATTTACCAGGTGGTTGCAGGCAAGATACTTAATGAGGTCTCCGGTGATTGTGGAGTAATTGTGGCTAACTCGATGTGGCATTCTGAGAGCAGGTTGGTAACAAGGAGATGAAGGATCTTGCTTGAAGCTCTGCCGTGGAAGTGTTCTGTTAAACTGAGGAGCTTGGGGGAAATAGGGACACTGGTTGAAGTTTTGTTGCAGTGGTGCTTCGCTTGGCTGAGGGGCTTGAAGAATGTGGTGAAGCATAGCAACATTGGAAGCAGCATGTGGGTTTTGGTTTGTGTCAGGCGGATGAATTCTTAGTGGAGTAACTTCTGTTGATTGAGGGCATGAAGGATGAAATGCTGGGGGAGCTTCGTCGCCATCTATCATAGCAGGTGAGTCTCTGCCATGCAGGCTAGCTTGTTCTGCCATGAAGGCTGCAGTGTGCTGATCTTTGACAGACTGAGGGACTGCCCTGTTAGCCTCGCTGCATAGCCCAATGCCTATGTTTTGTAAGCTAGCGACGAGAGCATTCACTTCTGCTATGGCTGAATCTTTTTCTTTCTCCTCTTTCATTGACTCAAGGGTGGCTTGGATGCGTGCCTGCTCCACTTTGAGTTCAGTTTCCCTCTTTGAAGGTGCCGCTCTAGCTTGCAATGCTTCAGCTTTCACCTTTGCCTTGGCGATGGCCATGCTAATGCTTATGCTGGACGATGCGCTAGACGAGTAGCTTTTCTTTGAGTGTGCATACTCTGACTACTTATCTTCTTCTTCTCTGCTGTTGTTGCTGTGCTGCAACATTGTGGCTTAGTGTGGTTGTGATATCAGGAGAAGGGGGTTAGCATGAAGCTGTCTGGATGGTGTTATGTTAGCCACCTGTTTCTTGATATTGGGGAGCTCTGTATGATTGCGGTCTCTGTGTCCTTTGTAGCTGTGATGTCGTCTTTTCACTGCCGTGGGTCATTTCCAATTGGTTAAAACACTCCCCCAAAACTCCAGGAAACAGATGATTACATTCCACAAAATTTAATGGGGATCATGTGAAACTGTAACACAATACAGTACAACATCTGCATCACAGCCTAGCTAAACGAACTACACATTTTGTGCAATAAACTGTTTTTTTACCAATAAAACATCAAGTAGCAAAAAAAGTGTAACTAACTCCTTATTTTAACAATTCTAATACTTACAGACGTTGCCTGAGCAGAGTGTCATATTGACTGGACAAGCAACCTGAGTGCAAAGCGCAATCACCAAAAGAACACACATGGAGAACGTTTGACCCTTTATTGAATTTTCAAAACCGCACACTTAAGGAAAACGTCAGTCACTCGCCAGAAGAGCAGCAACCTGTAGAGGATGAGACGAGGCTGATAAGAGAGGAATGGAGGGGAAAAAGGGCAATCTAATACCACTTACGTGGGAGGAGATGAATGACTGGCACAGAACCCAGCGAAGAAGAGGAACCAGCAGGCCAGGACTGATGGTGGGGGAATGAGTCGTGGAGTCTGACCGGGAGGAGATGATGAGCTGCGTGGTGGTGGAGCAACAGGCTGGTGAGCACACCAAATCCCTGCAGACACACCGCTACGTTGGCAGCAACCTGGAAGAGAGGAAAGGAGAAAGTGTGTGAAGTAAAATTCACCCACAACACAACCGCTTACTAGATGAGCTGTCTGCTAGAGCAGTATACCCAAATGAGCCAGCGTTGAATCACTGAAGAGCGCTTCCTTATAAATGCTGGCCCAGCAGGAGACAGCAGGTGCGTCTGATGAGGAGACAGGTGAACAGGAAGGAGGGGGCGAGTGCTCGCCAGCACATGACACAGAGAGAGAATCAGAGGACAGCGTCTGACTGAGGAGCTGACAGCTGACTGTGTGTACTCTGAAGCTGGCACTGATCACCACATGGCAAGTCACTTCCTGACTTCTAGCATGCACCACTGCCATGTTTGTAGTTTTTAACTAGAAGTCCCAGAAGTTGGCCCTCTTGTGGCCTCTTGATGGTCCCCCTATGGGTTTTCTAGGTAAAAAGGCCAAATGGCCCCTCTCTGGGACTTCTAGTGTTAACAGCAAGAATGAATAAATGCATTGAACTGTGATAACAACACACATCTTAATAAAAGACACACATTAAACACATTTTCTGGGGGCATAACAATGCTTGTCAATAAATTTTTCCAGTCTATTATTAAAAAAATTTTTCAAGAATGTTTGAGAATTGTGGTAGTAAGGAAACAGGCCTGTAATTTGTGAAGTGATGCTTGTTGCTATATTTATACAAAGGTATAACTTTTGCTCTTTTTATTTTGTTTGGAAATGTACCAGTTTGAAATGGGAGATTACAGATGTACAGTATGTCAATGGTTTTGAAATCCCCTCAATGACTTTTTTCTTTTTTTTTTACTGCTGTCATATCAATTCCATTATAATTAGAAGATGTTTTATTACATTTTTTAACTATATCAAAAAGTTCATTTTCAACCACAGTTACTTTTGTATTTTCTGTATTTATCATTATTTGTTGAATTCCTGATTCTGTTTTGATTAGTTTTATGATTTTCTATGTTATAGATTCAGTTTTTGTCAGTAAGCCATTATCTCTTACCACTTTCAAGTTACAGCCTTTGGAATTTATGATATCTAAATTGAATATTTTCTTGAGAAAAATCTTCACCACCAGAGGGTGCATGCAGATGGTGTGGATCTGCGACCTAAATCCTCATGTAGTTAATGTTATATTGCCTTATTGGACAGTTTTTATTATATAATAATAGAAATATTCTAAGAAACTCATCATATGCTTCATTTACATCATTTATCAAATATATTTTTTCCCAGTTGTGATTCATTAAATCAGTTTTAAAAACATTTAACGACTCTTCTGAGCTTATCCGTCTATATTGTTTATTTTTGTCCAGTCCTGTAATTCCTATCATAGAGTGTGAAAACTTGTAAATGGTCACTGATGTCATTTATTAGCAGTCCACTTACTAACCTATTTTCCATGTCATTTGTAAAGATATTATCTAAGAGTGTGGTATAATATGATGTGACTCTAGTAGGCCTGATTATTTTGGGGTAGAAACTCATACTGTACATGGCGTTGATAAATTTATCTATTATTTTATGCTTATTTGGATTAAGATAAGCCTTTATTAGTCCCACAATGGGGAAATTCGAGGATTGAAGCAGCACAGGGATAGCAGCACATCAATGTTAAAATCTCCACAAATGAAGATTGTTTTGTGTCTTATTTTTGTAAATGTCTCTTCCATCCAGTCTTTGAAGGCCTCAATATTTGTACCTGGAGCTCTAAATACACAACTAACAATTACATTCTTATTTTTTTCTTTACAAATTTGTACTGTTATACATTCCAATAAATTGTCAATCACAACTGTCATATTGTCCAACACCATAAAGTTCAGGGATTTGTGGACATACAGGACCACTCCTCCACCACATTTATTTTGCCTATTTTTCTACCTGAATTCATACCCTTCCAGTTCAAAATATGTTCCTTTGTCCATTTTAATCCAGGTTTCAGATATAGCAATGATGCTGAATGGATGTGAAAAGTGAGGCAATTTTTGCTTAATGTGATTAAAATTTGCATATAGACTTCGGCTGTTGAAATGGATGATTGACAGTTTATTCTCATTTTGAATATCCTGGTTATATGGTTCAGTTGTATAATAGTAGCAGTCATTAAGGATAGAAGAAAATAAGTTATTGTCCGGGTCTATTATATATTCTATATATATTCTATATCCTGTGCACCGTGGTTCATACATTCAAATGTTTTCAGTTCCAGTTGATCATAATCAACACTCCTCTGAATGATATCACTATTTTCTCCAAAGTTAAATGAATTGTTTCTGTCAGTGTGTGCCATAGTTGAGTGTGTGTTTGCTTTTTGTTACCTTGTTCACTGCCAGATCATGTGGACTGCATTAGTATCTTTCTAGCTCCTCCATTTTTCTGACGACCAGCACTTTAGCTTCCTCCGGTGTTCTGTTAAGCTTGATAAATATTTTACAGTTTGTAGTCCAGGTGTTCTGAATTTTACCCAGCATTTTAAGGTATTGGTCTTTTTTGGCTATTTCAGCATTGTATTTAGTTAAACGCTCATTGATGAAAATGTCAGAGCCATTTAATTTTCTTCCTTGCTTCAGCAGCGTATTTTTGTGCTTCCTATTGGTGAATTTTATGACAACTGCTGGTTTGGCATTAATGTTTCTCTTGGGCAGAGGATGGCATGCCTCGATGTAACTCCGATCAATTTTTATCCCTTTTGACTGCAGAAATGCAGCCACCTGTTGTTCTGCGGCATTAGCATCCTGCTCTCCAGGCTCTCCTCCGTTGCCAACAGCCACCGCGCGAGCGTAAGACTAGTGTTTAATATGGAGCCCAGTGATGATCACGTCGTTCATTCTGGAGTACTGCTCCAGGTCTGCAGCCCCGCTTTCCAGCTCTGCAATTTGTCTCTCCTTCTCCACATTCTGGACACGGAGCAACTTCACTTCTTCCACAATGTCCAAAATAGATTTCTGCTGCAATTTAACAATAACAATAACTTGTCCAGTTAAGAAGTCCAATGATTTTTTTTTTTAATATCATCAATCTCCTCAGTTGACAGACTTTTCTTGAGTGCCATGTTTCCTTTTATTAAGCAGCTCCAATGCGGTGTAGAAGTAATAAGTCATATTCTGGTGTAATGATGGCCAGATGAAGCTTTCTTGAAGGCTTGGAGCTTTTCATCAAATTGGTTAATATGGACGAAGCCTCATGTGAAACTTCATTTGCTCTACTAAGCCATCTTATTGGGAGGAATGAGATTAAAATGTTTCCAAATGGGAGAAGTGCGTCTTTTTAGTGCTGGCTCCATTTTATTTCATGTTGTGTGCAAAATCATTAACCGCTTCCTCCTGACCCAGTCACGTGGTATGACCGGTTGGGGAGGCTTTCGATTTCATCAAATACATCAGCATTAATGAATCAGGGAGTATAAGAGGGAAAGCAACTTCATTGAGGAGTTGTACTCTATTTGTTCAGCAACCAATCCATCAGAAACTAAACATTTACAATTTTTTAGGCTCTTCACAGTCTTACTGATTTCCTTCATCGAAGAAGGACCTCAATCAACACCTACTGAGCGGCATTTGTCTGTTGGTAATACAGTATATGTGTTTGTCTTGGAGGTTGTTAATATATTTGGGCAGATTGGTAGAAGGATGATTGAAATGCTTCCTTAAATGATTGAGTGGTTTCTTGGATGGTATGAGAAGTTGTTGCTTTTTCTTAGTAGCACTGTAATTTTTCATTATTTTGGGCTTCACTTTAGTATCTTTTGTTTCACTTGCAAGGTTGTATGCATTTGCTTTCCTATTACAGAAATAATTTTTCAGTTTTCTGGACAGTTTTTAAATATCACATTTCAATTCTTTGAGTCTGAGAGGGTCTTTGTAGGTCCTTCATTCATTAATAAGTGAGAGAATTTTTTTTTTTACCCACTCTTTTTTAGCAGCGGAATTTTGAGGCAGTGTTTCATCAGCGGCTTTGCCAAGGGAGTCAAGGATGTTTCTTTCAGTCTCATCTACTACATCTGACCTGTTCAACATTTCTGCCAAACTCACCAGAGTTTCTTCAGATACATGAATGAACTATATCTGCAACTCATTTACCCTGGACTATTCCCTTTCAGTTTAAATATTTTTTTCTTGAACTGTGTGCATCGATAATGAAGTTCTTTTCATTCAGCCTTGGTTGGTAGTCCAGCGATAGACGGGGAAGTGGCTTGATAGATAGATAGATAGATAGATAGATAGATAGATAGATAGATAGATAGATAGATAGATAGATAGATAGATAGATAGATACTTTTTGATCTTTTTAATGTGCACATTAGGATGGAATCAGTCCTCTTCTTAAAGCCAGTCCTCATGTAGTATGTAATGGTATGTATGGCTTTTGCTGGAAACGTTGAGTTCCTGATGAACAGATAGCTGTTTTCACATCAGGAGATGTTTACAATTTCCATTAGTGGTGAGGTCATCATTGTTGTCTTCAAGGACAGAGTTGTT
Organism: Pholidichthys leucotaenia; assembly: GCA_020510985.1. Lineage (NCBI taxonomy): Eukaryota > Metazoa > Chordata > Actinopteri > Cichliformes > Pholidichthyidae > Pholidichthys > Pholidichthys leucotaenia. The sequence goes on from CM035840.1 coordinate 320,060,545, forward strand.
TCCAGTAGTGGCATTTATATCAGCACCAATAACTGTTTTAAAACTGGGATGTTTCTTCTTCATGGTCTTTACTAGAGTCAGCACTAGCATCAGTAAGAGCATGCACACAGATTGCTATTATTTTTGTACCCTTTACCATTAATCTCATAATCACAATCCATCCCTCCACGACAGCTTCACTTTCAAGGAGTTTGGAGAAACCCGGGTTAATAAATGACCATCTCACAATTTCATTCTATTGAAAATGTACAGTCTGAATAGGGCTGGGCAGTTAACTGAAATAAAACCGAAACCAGTGGTGTGGAAACAGCATAATCCTGCTGATGATGCTTTTTCATTTTCCCCCTCTCCCCATCGCATGCATGTATATATAAAGCTTTTAATGTACTGCCCCTTTAAGATGTGCCACAGAGTTACTAGCGTGGGCTAGGGATGGGCAATACCAGCATTTTTCCTTTCAATATGATACCATTAATGTTATGATTGAGTACCAAAGAGGCTCAAATGCAGAGCAAACCACACTGGATGAACACTCAGACTCAAGTGGAAAATTTGACACAACTTTAATTAAAAAACACAAAGTACAATCACGCAAACTTAATAAACATATGAAGCACCCACAAGTAAACAATAATGCAAAATAAACGCTAACTTAATACACACAAAAATCAGGAGCATGCTGGAGTTGCCCGTAGTCTGGAATAGAAGAAGGAGAGAAGTGATTAATTACGGAGATAACCATGGAGGAGAAAGATGAAAGGGAAAGGAGAGGCCTACTACTCAAGCAGAGGACCCAGAGAGAGGCTGGTGGAGAGGGGTTTAATCCAGGAGACATGGAAGGTCGGGTGGATGTGTAGAGTAGGCGGCAGGCCGAGCCGAACAGTGACATCGTTGATGATGTGGGGGATGGTAAACGGACCCAGATAGCGCAGTGACAGCATCCGAGACTCCATCTTTAAAGGCACCTGCTCAGCGGACAGCCATACCTTTTGTCCCACAACGTACTTGGGCGCCGACGCACGTCTGCGGTTAGCATAGAGTTGGTTCCGTTCAGATCAACGGAGGAGAGCAGCTCGAGTGGACCTCCACAGATGGCAACAGCGGTGCGCGTGGGCCTCCACAGATGGCACAGCGATCCCCCTCTCCACCATAGGTAACAAAGGCGGTGTGTACCCCATGGAAGCCTTGAAAGGCATCAGGCCAGTAGCGGAGGAGACGGCGGTGTTGTGTGCGTGTTACTCCCAGGTCAGGTGGGAGCTCTAGGTGGTAGAATTGCAGGATGCTATGCACCTCAGGGTGGCCTCCAGAGGCTGGTTGACACGCTCAACCTGGCCGTTACTTTGCGGATGGTATCCAGAAGTCAGACTGGCTGTGGCACCCAGGGAGTGACAGAAAGCCTTCCAGACCTGTGAAGTGAATTTAGGCCCTCAGTCTGAAACAATGTCGATAGGGATCCCATGCAGGTGGGTCACGTGGAGGGTGAGAAGGTTGGCAGTTTCAGCAGCAGAGGGTAGTTTGGGAAAGGGAACTAAATTAATGGCCTTTGAAAAATGACCAATAATAGTGAAAATAACAGAATTACCTTGTGAGGGAGGGAGGCCCACAACAAAATCAATGGGACCAGGGAGGGGATGAAGGATGCCGGCAGGGGGAGAAGTCAGATTTGTTGGCAGCACAGAGTGTCATGGATGGCCCTCACGAGCCATCAATAAGACGCTATATATCAACCGGTGAGTTTGCACAGTTTATTAAAGGAAAGGGATAAATGACAAAATAACAAGCCACGGGGGGCTAAAACACACTATAACTATAACTCAGTCAATGACCAGGAAGAACAGATTCATAATGAAGCACACTTACAATAATAGATGAAGGGAAGATCATGTCTGACCAGGGAAGCTCGGCTAGGAGTGCTCGACGATGTCAGATAAGGGTTTGTCTGACGGAGATTGCAGAGATGCTCAGCCCTTAGCTGATCCCTTAAATAGGGCTCAGGATGGGACAGCTGATGGCAATTGCTAATGCAGCCCAGTTGTCAGAGAGCTCCGCTCTGACAGCCGGAAGCCCCTCCGAGCGCTGTCACAATAAGAGCTCGGAGAGCCATCGGGGACACACACATCAACTGGGAGGAAAATACTGCATGGCCCGAGTGCGGACGAAATCGGCGCTCGAACCACGACAGTACACCCCCCCGAGGCGGCGAACTCTGGACGCCGTATGACACCAAAGCACCCCCCCACCCCACCCACCCACCCAGGGTGGGAGGATGGGGGAAAGGCCTGGAGGGAGAGAACCAGAAAAGACAAAAAAAACACCAAGATGACTGACACGGGAAAACACAGGGAACAAACAAAACAATTACAGAGCATGGTAGAAACCCCCCCCCACAATACTCCATAAAGCACGGATGGCACATAGACAGGACAAAAAATGTAAATAACAGGGGGATGCCTACAACCAAAATACACAGGCCTATAAGACATGATGAGGCAGACACAAATCATCCCTCAGACAGGGGAGGGGAGAAAAAAATAGGCTCGCTAAACAGTGGTGAATGCATATATCAACATAGAGCAAATGACAATACACCCGAGTGACCTTAATATTTAATGGAAATAACACACACACGGGGATGACGGCAGGCAGAGTCCAATGAAACAGGAACAGTTCTGGTGGTCTCCCTGCGTCCAATGACCAGATAGCTGGCCGGGGGAAAAGGAAGCATTCGGGTGGCCTACCCCAGTCCCAGGCCCGGAGAAACAGAACCTCTGGCGGCCGAACCAGGTCACCCAGTAGGAAGCACAGTATGTCGGGTGGCCGACCCAGAACGCTAAACCGGCGAGAAAGTTCCCCAGGTGGCCGACCCGCATCGTCAGGCCAACAGGACCACAGGGGAGAGTTCGGAGACGGCCTCCTAATGGCGAGGAGCGACGAGGGAGAGCCGAGCCGACTACGGGAAACCCCTGCGGCACTCGATGGAGGGAAGGAGGGGATGGGAAAGGGATGAGGGACCAGTCCGGTGTCGCTCAGAGGAGGATCTGCAGCTCCACCTCCGAACGTCACCAGAATAGGCGCTGTCCTCACGATGGACCCCGATCAGATCGCAGCTGCACCCACGATGGACCCTGACTGGGTCGGAACAACTCCATGGACGACCTCCAACCCCAAACCCGGAACCTTCAGCGCTGAAACCAGGACCAACTCATCATCACCGGTGACCCTGGGACAAGACTCAGGAGAGGGAACAGAACCGGAGTCAGGATCACCGATAGTGACAGAACCTGGCGAGACAAGTTCGGATGCAGCGGATGGCTGCACCCGGCTCGTCTCCCCGAGAGACAGGCAAAAATGCTCCAAAGAAGAAAGAAGGAAGAAAAAGTAGAGCACTTGCCTGATCTCGAGCTCCGTCACTGTCCAGGACTTCGGCGATCCGGGCTCAGGACGAAGAAGGACGTCCTCTGGCTCCCACTCGGCTACGGCGGGCTCCGCAGCTGGCATGATGTTCTCCACAGTCTGAGGACCCTCCAACGCTGACATCCATGCCGACAACCCACACGGCGTGGTGGCAGGGGATCCTCGACCTGCTGGATCGAACCGCTCATCGATGGAGACCCGGGCACATTTCGTCATCAGCGCAGGCTCCACACTGCAGTCTGCTCTCCTCCTCTGCCCGTGACGTGGCTGCAGGGCTGGAACCAGGCTCTCCAGGACCGCAGGCCCCGTCCCTGTCCGGCAACGTAGGCCTGGCATTGTGAAACGCTCAGCGGAGGGAGACACAGAGGCAGCAGGTTCAATGTTAGATGCTACAGCAGGTGGTGGGAGCTTGTGGGACTGCGAACCCCGAATTCCACCCCAGGAGTCAGACAAGGCAAATCACCACAATGAGGAGGAGAATGAAATTCAATTCAATTCAATTCAATTCAATTCAATTCAATTCAATTCAACTTTATTTATATAGCGCCATTTCACAACAACAGTCATCTCATAGCACTATATTGCACTTGCCTGTTCCCCGGAGGACCGATGGTGCCTGCTGTAGCAGGCGGAGTTCTTCCCTTTCCCCTCCGGATAGTGACGGCAGGCCCCTCGGGAAGGCAAGGAGGAGCCACTCGCGATAGATTGCAGATGGGCCACGCCGAAGCAGGACTCATGGCACTCACAGCAGCCGGGGATGACGTCGAGGAGGAGGGGATGACAGCCGAGGTGATCTGGGCACGAGGTGTTGACGGGACAGCAGGGACAGATGACCCGGGGGTAGCGGCTGCGGGGATTCCCTCCTGATGTGACGTAGGAGAAGCAGCTGACTGGGAGGCTGAGTCCCTCCGATGACCCGGAACTGGATCCGGACGGGATTCTCGCTGAGGCCTATTTGGGGCATGGCGACGACGTCTATTGGCTGATGGTGAGCCGGACATGGGACCAGGAACACATGGCGGCTGGGCTGGACGGGTGACAGGAGCTGAATCCCGAGGCGAGGAGTGGGGATGCCTCTCCGTCGGCCTCCTGCCGGGGTTCCCCTCCAGTCCGCGAATCTCCACCCTCGTCGGGGACGCCGTACTCGGGGGAGAAGGAGAAGGTTCCTTGGCCGCCTTTTCAATCAACTCACGCTGTGCCACAATCCATGTCACCCTCTCCTTTCCTTCCGGAAAGGAGGTAAGGTGATATTTTAATAAGGACTTCTGGGTGAGAAACAGGTAGTTATGTGCCGCGTGGGTGGGCATGAGGAGACGGGCCTTGGTCAGGTAGCCATTGATCTCCTGCAACCACTCAGGGCAAAACCCACGCTCGAGGGCGGACATACTGATACCAACAAGCCCTAGCGAAGGGAAAAAACTCCAGCCTACGGCAAACTCACAGCGACAGGCGTCTCAGTCTGACTGCAGTCTACTGTCATGGATGGCCCTCACGAGCCATCAATAAGATGCTATATATCAACCGGTGAGTTTGCACAGTTTATTAAAGGAAAGGAATAAATGACAAAATAATGAGCCACGGGGGGCTAAAACACACTATAACTATAACTCAGTCAATAACAAGGAAGAACAGATTCATAATGAAGCACACTTAAAATAATAGATGAAGGGAAGATAACGTCTGACCAGGGAAGCTCGGTGAGGAGTGCTCGACGATATCAGACGAGGGTTTGTCTGACGGAGACTGCAGCGATGCTCAGCCCTTAGCTGATCCCTTAAATAGGGCTCAGGATGGGACAGCTGATGGCAATCGCTAATGCAGCCCAGCTGTCAGAGAGCTCCGCTCTGACAGCTGGAAGCCCCTCCGAGCTCTGTCACAATAAGAGCTCGGAGAGCCATCGGGAACACACACATCAACTGGGAGGAAAATACTGCATGGCCCGAGCGCGGACGAAATCGGCACTCGAACCATGACACAGAGATGACATGCTTTAACATATTCCTGAACATCTCTTCTGAGTGTAGGCCACCAAAAAACTTGCTATTAGTTCAGTTGTTTGAGAAATACCAGGATGGCAGGTGAACAAACTGGTGTGCCCCCATTTAATGATGTCACTGCGTAGGGAGGAGGGAACATTCAGTTGGTTGGCCGGGCCTCCCTCAGGAATGGGTTCGGAGGACTGGGCCTGCCGGACCCTTTGCTCGATCTCTCAAGAGAGGTCTCCTAGAATGCAGGAAGAAGGCAGGATAGTCTCCGGAGGGAAAGCAGCAGCGACAGATAGGGAGGAAGAGGAGCAATCGGATGAGAACTGGTATGACAGAGCATCAGGCTTGACATTATGGGACCCTGGGCAGTTAGATTAAATCTGAGGAAAAACAGGGCCCACCGTCTGGCAGATCTGAGATATTCTAAATTTTTGTGATCGGTCCAGATTATGACTGGTTGCTTAGCTCCCTCTAGCCAGTGCCTCCATTTCTACAGCGCCAACTTAATGGCCATCAGCTCGCGGTCCCCTACGTTGTAATTCCTCTCTGCTGGCGTCAACCGCTGAGAGAAATACGCACATGGATGAAGCTTCTGATTGGACCCGGAATGCTGGGAAAGGACAGCTCCCTCCCCCGAATCAGAAGCATCCACCTCGACCACAAACTGGGATTGTGGATCGTCCTGTGCCAAAATGGGCATTTCAGTAAAGAGGGCCTTGAGTGTCACAAAGCCAGTTCAGCAGCCTCTGACCACTTGAACGGGACTTTGATAGAAGTGAGCTGAGTGAGTGGCGGGGCTACCTTACTGTAGTTGTGGCTAAACCGGCGGTAGAAATTGACAAAGCCCAGGAAGCATTGGAGCTGCCTCCTGGACTGGGGGGGTAGGCCAGTCTACTACGCCTTTACCTTAGCCAGGTTGGCCTTTAACGCGCCGTCGGCCATGATGAATCCCATGAAAAAAGTGGAGCTGGTGGTAAACACACGTTTTAGCTTTCACAAAGATCTGGATCTCTAGCAGCCACTGTAGAAAAGCTCAGACGTGGACTATGTGCTCCTCCAGCGTGCAAGAAAAAAATAAGGATGTCATCTAAATAAACAAAAACAAAGTGGTTCACCATGTCCCGAGGGACATCATTTATTAACCGCTGGAAGACGGTGGGGTGTTGGTCAGACTGAAGGGCATGACCAGGTTTTCAAACTGGACCAGATGTGTTTTGAAGGCCGTCTTCAACTTGCCTCCTTCACGTATGCGAACTAGATGGTATATGTTGCGGAGATCAAGTTTGGTGAACACACGTGCATGCTGAATTAGTTCAAAAGCAGAGTTCATGAGCGGCAATGGATATTTGTCTTTAATGGTGATTGCATTAAGCTTGCGATAGTCAATACACGGCGGCAACGACCCGTCCTTTGTCCCCACAAAAAAGAACCCAGCACCGAGAGTAGCGGAAGATGGACAAATAAGGCCGGCGCTAAGGGAGTCTTTTATGTAGCTCTCCATCGCCTCCCTCTCCAGCCCAGAAAAACTGTAGAGCCGACTGGATGGCAACCGCACGCCCGGAAGGAGATCGATAGCACAGTCATAGGACCAATGAGGTGGTAACAAGATGGCCCTAGACTTACTAAAGACCTCCCCAAAGTCATGATAGACCTCGGGCACAAGGCTGAGATCCATTGGCTCATCCGGAGGGGAGGAGATAGGGAGAGTGGGTGAGCATGCGGCCAAGCGAAAACATGAAGAAAGACAAAAAGGGCTCAAGGAAGAAATTGAGCCCTGGTCCCAGTTAACAATGGGGTTGTGTTTGCAAATCCACGGATACCCCAAATTCACCGGCATAGAAGAATTACGGAGGACAAAAAACTGGATAGTCTCGTGGTGGTTACCGGACAAAATGACAGAAATAGGCTCAGTTTGATGGGTAACCGCCTCAAGTCTGCAGACGGAAAGGGCTGAAACATTTAATGGTGTTGGGAGGTTCCTGGTGGGAATCCTGAATTTTTTAACTAGACCCTGTTGAATGAAGTTTTGCTCAGCTCCGGAATCAATAAGAACTAAGGTTTTATACTTGACCCCTGGTAACTGAATGAGGGCCGGGAGTGTAAACCTGTTGGGAGGATTTGAGGAAGATCCTCCCGCCCGACCCCCCATAGTTACTGACAGGCCGGATCTTTTGGCCAAATGGGGCTATTCGACAGTGCATGATCGGTGTTCCTGCAATACAAACAAGCCCCCGCCTTCTCCCAGTGCTGGCATTCCTCCGGAGTCAGCCAAGTCCGGCCGAGGACCATTGGCTCCGATGGTGACGCTGACAGGGCAGTGTGGGAGGATGGGGGAACCAGACGAGGAGCCGACAAAGAAGCAGCAGTCCTCTGCTCCCTCGTGCGCTCATGATTCCAATTATCCAAAGCCACTGCTTGTGCAATTAATTCATCCAAAGAGGAGAGGTTAGCGCGGATAGCCAGTTCATTGCGGAGGTTGGCGTTAAGACTCCAGAGGAAGGCGATACGTAAAGCAACGTCATTCCATCTGGAGTCTGCCACGGTGACCCGGAACTCGACTGAGAAGCTGGCTATTGACCGACCTCCCTGCCAGAGTCCCACTAACTGGCTAGCGATGTTACCCTCGCTCTCCGTATGGTCGAATGCCCAAGTGAATTCCTGCACAAACCGGTCATATGTATACAGCGGCCCCTCTGGACTGCTTAGGATGGACTGTGCCCACTTAAGCGCCCGGTCACGGAGTAACAGGGTCATGAATTGAATTTTGGCTGAATCATCCCTACACTCCCCCACCACCTGCTGAAAATACAACCAACAGTGAAGCAAAAACCATTTACATCCCACCACCTCCTCTGCGTGAGGGGCAGGTGAAGGGACGGAAACAGTTCTGTGGATGGGAGGAGCTATCGGGACAGCGGGTGTAGGGGGAGATGCCGCACCAGGAAGTCGACACAGATGTTCAGTGACGGTAGCCAATTGCTGAGTGATTGTTTGGAGTTGTTCTGACAAAAACATGACTTGGTGCTCCCTGGCATCCAAACAGGAGAGTGCTGACTGCTCACCCAGTGAAGCGCCGGCTGAGCCTCAATCCTGGCTGTACTGTTCTGTCATGATTGAGTACCAAAGAGGCTCAAATGCAGAGCAAACCACACTAGATGAACACTCAGACTCAAGTGGAAATTTCGACACAACTTTAATGAAAACACAAAGTACAACCACGCTAATTTAATAAACATATGGCTTATTACCTTATTACCGCTTATCACCGTGGCTGCACGGTGGCGCAGTGGTTTAGCACTGTGGCAGCACAGTTTTACCCTCGGCCGGGGGATCGCGGGGATCGTGGGTTCAATTCCAGCCCCCGACCAACAGTGAGCTGTGTGGAGTTTGCATGTTCTCTCCGTGTTGCGCGGGTTTACTCCGGGATTTCTCCGGTTTCCTCCCGCATACCAAAAACATGTAGGTTTAGGGCGCTCACGCACGCAGCGACCAGCAGCCGGTGGCTTGTCATCAGACTGCAAACCGAATCTACCTACGGGTACAAATAAGTAACAAAAAAAAAAATAAAAAAATATGAAACACACACAAGTAAACAATAACACAAAATTCAATTCAATTCAACTTTATTTATATAGCGCCATTTCACAACAACAGTCATCTCATAGCACATTCAACTGTAGGGGAAACCCCCACAATTGCAGAAAGACCCCAGCAATTAGGTGATCCCCTGTGAGCAAGCACGAGAAGAGGAAAAACTCCCTTTTAACAGGAAGAAACTTCCAGCAGATCCAGGCTCAGGGAAGGGCAGTCATCAGCTGCAACTGGCTGGGAGGGTGAGGGGATAGAGAAGAAGAAGAAAAGGATAGATATGTAGAGAGCAAACAGCACAATGGGGACTCAATCTGTGGGAGAGAACAAACAGATGTTAATGACCAGCAAAAATATTTCATTGAGAGTAAAGAAAGGAGTGAAGCCCAGTGCATTGTTGGAGATGTTCCGGCTGTCTAAACCGATTAGTAGCATAACTAAGGGAGGGTTCAGAGGCACATGATCCCTCCCTAATTATAGGCTGTATCAAAAAGGAAGGTTTTAACCCTGTTCTTAAAAACAGAGATAGAGTCTGACTCCCGAATCCAGATTGGTAGCTGGTTCCACAGAAGAGGAGCTTGAAAACTGAAGGCTCTGCCTTCCATTGTACATTTGGAGATTCTAGGTATTACAAGTAATCCTGCATTTTGGGAGCATAGTGCTCTGTCAGGTTAATAGGGTAGTATCAGATCTTTTAAATAAAAAGGGGCCTGATTATTTAGAGCTTTGTAAGTGAGAAGAAGGATTTTAAACTTAATTCTAAACTCTATGGGAAGCCAATGAAGGGAGGCCAGTACCGGAGAGATATGATCTCTCTTTCTAGTACCTGTTAAAACTCTTGCTGCAGCATTTTGGATCAGCTGAAGACTTTTTAAAGATGTTTTAGGACAACCTGGTAATAAAGAATTACAATAATCTAATCTAGAGCGAATAAAAGTGTGGATTAGTTTCTCAGCATCACTCTGAGACAAAATGCTTCTAATCTTGTCAAGATTACGCAAATGATGGCAGTCTTAGAAACAAGTTTAATATGTGAATTAAAAAACAGATCTTGATCAAAAATAACTCCAAGGTTCCTCACAGAACTATGAAGAGGAAGAGTAACTGCATCCAAACTAAGAGTTTGATTTGGAAAGGTATTTCTAAGGTTTTTTGGACCATCTAGAATAACTTCAGTTTTATCTGAATTTAATAGCAGGAAATTACAAGTCATCCAAGCCTTGATTTCCTTAAGACAGGCCTCTAACTTGGTTAATCAATTACTATCATCTGGCTTCACTGACAGTTATAATTGTGTGTCATCTGCATAACAATAAAAATGTGTTTTCTAATAATGTTGTCTAACGAAAGCATATATAAACTAAAAAGAATAGGACCTAACACAGATCCCTGTGGAATTCCATGACCGAGCTTTGAGTTGGAAGAAAACTCGTTATTGATATGAACAAACTGGAACCTATCAGATAAATAAGATCTAAACCACTGCAGCGAAGTTCCATTAAGTCCAACATGGTGTTCTAATCTATCAGGTAGAATATCATGATCAATAGTATCAAAAGCTGCACTAAGGTCTAAAAGGACAAGTACAGAAACAAGTCCATTATCAGATGTGATAAGGAGGTCATTAGTGACCTTCACTAAATCTGTCTCAGTACTATGATGGATTCTAAACCCAGATTGAAACTCTTCAAATAAATCATTTCCCTGCATCATCATCATCATAGCAGTCTGTCAGGGGCGACAATGACTGTTTCATTTTGGTCTGATCAGATTCCTCCATGCAGCTCTGTCCTTCGCCCTCCGCTGCCAGGAACTCCTGACCTTGTGTTCACCTTAATTTTAGAGCTTAAATAAAATATTCCACATTTATGAGCTGTAACTAAAAACAATATCTGTCACAGGTCTGTGGTGGACCACTCCCAGTTACACGGGGTGAGACTGGACATCCTGGCAGATAAGTACATCTGTCGCAAGGTCTGTGGTGGACTTTTGCCAGTCAGTGCATCGTGACATGCACTACACAAACAGCAGAGATTTCCCTGCAAGTGGTCAAATAATTGCGTAGCAACAACTCTTTCCAAGATTTTTGAAATTAAAGTGAGATTAGAGATTGGTCTATAGTTAGTTAAAACTCTTGGATCCAGTGTTGGCTTTTTGAGTAAGGGTTTAATTACAGCAGTTTTAAAAGCCTGCTGTACATGGCCTAATGTTAATGAAGAATTGATTATTTGAAGAATAGAGCTACCAACAAATGGGAAGACTTCTTTAAATAACCTGGTAGGAATAGGGTCTAAAAGGCAAGTTGAAGACTTGGATGAGGAAATTATTTTATCTAACTCTAAAAGTTCAATTGGAGTAAACTCATTCAAACAAATATCAATTGAAGGAGTTATAGTAGTTACTGTATTTAAGTTAATGGTGGGAAGAATCTGATTGATTTTATCTCTGATAGATGAAATTTTATTATTGAAAAAGTTCATAAAGTCCTGACTAGTAAGCTCTAAGGGAATGCTAGGATTGACCGAGTCCTGACTCTGTCAGCCTGGCTATAGTGCTGAAAAGAAACCTGGGATTATTCTTATCTCTGATTAATGTGGAATAATAACTTGTTCTAGCTTTCCAAAGAGATTTTTTTTTTTTTTAGAAATTAAAAGAAATTTCTCCAAGCTAAACAGATTTCATCTAATTTAGTGGAGCACCATTTTCTTTCCAATTGACAAATCTTCTGTTTTAAGCTACGAGTTTTTGTGTTGAACCAAGGAGTTAGAAATCTCTGATTAGACTTTTTCTTTTTTAAAGGGGCTATCCTGTCTAGAGTCTGATGCAGAGAGGCTGTAACACTATCTACCATACTATCAATTGCAGAAGAGGCAAGCTCTCCGTAGCTTATCTCCGTTGTGTTGCCACATGGCATAGAAGAAACAATCTGCTTAAATTTGGTAACAGCATTGTCTGAGAGGCATCTACTGTAGTAATATTTTTCTTAAGGAGCCAAATAGTCAGAAATAGTAAAATCAAAGGTTAACAGACAATGCTCTGACAGTACAAGGTTATGAGGATACACTTCTAAATTTTCTTTCTATGCCATATGTCAGAACAAGGTCCAACGTGTGGTGCAGATAATGTGTAGAATTTCCTACTTTCTGAAAAAACCCCATTGAGTCTAATATTGAATTAACCCCTTGCACTCCGGGCAATTTTCCTAAAAATGCAAAAAAAAAAATGTGCCCAAAGTAAATCAAAAGATGTTATTCAACCCTTTGCAGCATCTTCATGGGGTTGGTCTCATTTAAAAGAAAACACTTTGAATTTTTTGGCAAAAAAAAACATGATCTCTCTACGTGCTCCGGCCACTGAGTTACAGTCATCTAAACATACTGAACTTGAAGAAGAAAATAAATTTGGACACGGTGTTTTTTTGGATACAAATGCTTGCAAATAACACACAGCTGTCCGATTCGGCTGGAAAATGCAACAGAAATGTAGAACCAAGTGTTATCAAGCTGAGATCCAAATTTGGTAACAATACCACAAAAAATGAATATTTTACACAGCTTTGTTCTCAGGCTGTCCCCAGGCGTTTTGGAACTGTGCCAAATTGTGCCAAATGGCACAGTTTGGAAAAATGTCTGTAACTTTTGAATGTTTCAATGTAGAATCTTCATTTTGGGCTCTAATGAAAGGTCACATTCAGAGCTGTGTCTGTGTGTGTGTGGAGGGGGGGGGGGTTGTCCCCCCCCGCAACAAAGGACGGAGTTCGGCCCTCGCTACATGACGGATTACACTCCTTGCATGTTTCCACAGCAACGCTGTCACAGCGGCTCCCCCCCCCCCCCGGCTACTGTGTGTGTGTGTGGTGGGGGGGTTGTCCCCCCCCCTTGCTACAGAAGACGGCCATCGCTACATGATGGAATAGACTCATATGCTTCCCCCCGCGGACCGGGGGCGTTCGGACCGTGAACGCCCCCCCTGCTCCTCTTCTGCAGTGGGGGGGGGGGGGGGGGGGCGTTCACGGTCCGAACACGGCAAATGAACCGTTTATCGCGGCGCATGCACTTCGTACTTCGTACGCGGTACAGTTGTAATTTACTGATCGGTCAAAAGTCATTTTTGGATTACAGTTTTCAGGGAGAAATAATAATTTAGCTTATAACACCTTACCACTTCACAGCAGCAGAGTCCTGGCGAACTTCTCTTCCCCATTGTCAGACGAAAGCGACACTGGTCCGCTCGTGGATCCCGATCAAAACATAATTCCAATATTGCGGTTTTGGTGAATGATTTACGACCTTTGTCGTCGGCCTCCGTCGGTCTATGATGATGGAAGAGAATCCTAATCCTATTCTGCTGGAATGAGTGCAGGTCCCACTTGTGGGTGTTCTCCCTGCTGCTGGGTGAGCCTGGGTCTGTAGCAGATTCGTCCAGCGTCCTTTGTTTTCATCTGCTGCAACAGTAAATCTCTCTTCACCCAGCCCGAATTTCTGTGCTTCAATTGGCTCCTGCATTCACAGTAGGCGGGTCCTCCTTCCTAGGTTTTCATTCATTGGCTCTTCATGGTTTCAGAAACCCAATTCAAGGCTCTTATTAGTCGAATGAGAGGTCAATCAGATGAACTAATCTGTTCACGGCTGTCTGCAGCGTTTTTTTTCAGTGGCGCTTGGAAGCCAGCACCATCTCCATCTGCACCATCATCAGTATATCATGCATCATGCGCCCTCGTGCGCCCTAGGACGCAGAGACTTGCCTGCCCGCGGAACAATGGAGCGCAAGTGGTTAAATGCCATATTAAGGCAATCACTAGCTCCATCTACATGTAAATTAAAATCCCCTCATTTCAGCATTAAATCTGCTAAGAGTTCGCCAAATTTGGATAAAAACTCAGTAGGCTGAGGGAGGACGATAAACTATGGCAAATAAAATTGGGTTTAACCTAAAATTGGTGACATGCCCACTACTGAGGACCAAGCCCTCAAAGGAATTATAACATGTTTTTTGCTTTACATTAACTAGTAATTTGGAATGGTAAATTGTTGCTACTTCTCCTCCATGACCAGAACTTCTGGGATTTTGACAGTTTAAATAACCAGAGAGAGTTGATTCATTTAAACCAACATAATCCTCTTGCCCTAACCAAGTCTCTGTAAGGGATATTAAATCAAACTGATGATCAATTAAAAGATCATGGACTAACAGAGACTTGGAAAAATAAACTCTAACTTAACATACAAAAAAATCAGGAGCACGCTGGAGACGCCCATATCCTGGAATAAAAGAAGGAGAGAAGTGATTAATTACGGAGATAACCAGGGAGGAGAAAGATGAAAGGGAAAAGAGAGGTCTACTACTCAAGCAGAGGACCCAGCAGAACTCCAGCATAAGACCAAGTGGGGAATTAGGGATGACAAAATGGATGGGTAGACCTTCGTGGAGAAGATGTTGTCTTGCAGATAAAAAGTTCAGGTGAGCTTGTGCAGCCCCGGAGACACACCGCTGAAGTGACAGCAAACCTGAGAAGGAAAAGACACAAGCTGGAAAGACAACAAAGTAACAGGATTTACTGGGGTAGTAGTGGCAGCAATACCCAATGGTCCACTGGGGAAGCATTCGTACACTGGCTCTTTTATACGCTGGTAGACCAGGAAGAGGCAGGTGTGTCCAATCATGCAGGTGTGCTGATGAGCTCCAGAGCCGGGAAGAAACAGAAACAGGAGGGGAGGGGATATACACTCACCTAATCATCACAATTAATTTAAGGGACTTTTTTTTTTCGATAATGAAAACGATACCTTTTGCCCCTTAAAGGAAAATCCCATGATTGCAGCTTCATTAACAACTTCATTGCAAGGGAAATACGAAATATGAATAAAACTCATGACCATAAATACTTGAAAGAATTGCCTATAAAAGGATAATAAAATAGAACAATGAGTAATGTAAATAAAAATAAAATGATATATAATTCAATTATAGTAATAATAATGTCTTAAAATGAAGGCAAAATTTACTCAATTTCTTAATTTGGTGAAGCGTCTCAGTCTTCCAGGTGGGTAAGTATGCTGTATGAAAGCTCAATCAAGTCAACAGGATTCAAGTATGTTTTACTTCTGAAATGTTTCGCCATTCATCGAAATTCTATGGTAGTACCAAATAGCATAAACGTGTAATTTTTTCCCAATGCATTATTTATTTTATTTTACTTTATTTTCCATCCATCCATCCATCTTCTACTGCTTTTCCGGAGGTCCGGGTCGCGGAGGCAGCAGTTCAAGCAGAGAAGCCCAGACTTCCCTCTCCCCACCCACTTGCTCCAGCTCTTTAGAGAGGATACCAAGGCGTTCCCAGACCAGCTGGGAGACATAGTCTCTCCACCGAGTCCTGGGTCTGCCCCGGGGTCTCCTCCCAGTGGGACATGCCTGAAACACCTCAAGTGGGAGGCGTCCAGGAGGCATCCTAATCAGATGCCCATACCACCTCAACTGACTATTTTCAATGTGGAGGAGCAGCGGTTCTACTCTGAGCCTCTCCCAGATGACTGAGCTACTCACCCTGTCTCTGAGGGTGAGTCCAGCAATCCTACGGAGAAAGCTCATTTCAGCCACTTGTATCTGCAATCTTGTTCTTTCGATCATTACCCAAAGCTCGTGACCATAGGTGAAAGTAGGAACGTAGATTGACTGGTAAATCGACAGCTTTGCCTTAGAACTAAGCTCCCTCTTCACCACAACAGACTGGTACAACATCCGCATCACTGCAGATGCTGCTCCGATCCGTCTGTCAATCTCTGGCTCTATTTTCCCCTCACTCGTGAACAAGACCCCAAGATACTTAAACTCCTCCACTTGGGGCAGGAGCCTGTCCCCAACCCAGAGAGGACAATCCACCTTTTTCCGGCTGAGGACCATGGACTCGAACTTGGAGGTGCTGATTCTCATTCCAGCCACTTCACACTCAGCAGCAAACCGTCCCAGCAAGAGCTGTAGGTCATTGCTGGATGAAGCCAACAGGACAACATCATCTGCAAACAACAGAGATGAGATCCTGTGGTCACCAAGCATGACACCCTCCATTCCCTGGCTGCGCCTAGAAATCCTGTCCATAAAAATTATGAACAGGATCGGTGACAAAGGGCAGCCCTGGCAGAGTCCAACTATCACTGGGAATGAGTTCGACCGAGTGCTGGCAATACGAATCAAACTCTCACAACGGTCGTACAGAGACCGAATAGCTCGTAACAACAAGCCCAATACCTCATACTCCCGAAGTACCTCCCACAAAAAAACCACGAGGGACGCGGTCAAATGCCTTCTCCAAGTCCACAAAACACATGTAAACTGGTTGGGCAAACTCCCACGAACCCTCAAGAATTCTCAAGAGGGTAAAGAGCTGGTCCGATGCGCCACGGCCAGGACGAAAACCACATTGCTCCTCCTGAATTCGAGGTTCGACCAACGGCCGGACTCTCCTCTCCAGTACCTTGGCATAGACCTTCCCAGGGAGGCTGAGGAGTGTGATCCCTCTAAAGTTGGAGCATACCCTCCGGTCCCCTTTTTTGAAGAGAGGAACCACCACCCCGGTTTGCCATGCCAAAGGCACTGCCCCCGACTTCCACACAATGTTGCAGAGGCATGTCAACCATGACAGCCCGATAACATCCAGGGCCTTGAGGTACTCAAGGCGAATCTTGTCCACCCCCAGGGCCCGGCCACCAAGGAGATTTTTAACCACCTTGGCGACCTCAGCCCCTGTGATAGGCGAGTCATCCCCCTCGTCCACAAACCCTGCTTCCTCTGTGGAAGGCGTATCAGTGGGATTGAGGAGATCCTCAAAGTATTCCTTCCACCGCCCAACGATATCCCCAGTCGAAGTCAACAGTGTCCCATCCGCACCATACACAGTGTGGACAGGGAGCTGCTTTCCCCTCCTGAGGCACCGGACAGTTTGCCAGAATCTCTTCGAGGCCGACTGAAAGTCTTGTTCCATGGCCTCACCAAACTCCTCCCATACCCGGGTTTTTGCTTCAGCAACCACCCGAGCTGCGCTCCGCTTGGCCTGCCGGTACACCTCAGCTGCTTCGGGAGTCCCACTAGCCAACCAAGCTTGATAGGACTCCTTCTTCAGCTTAATGGCCCCCCTCACTACTGGTGTCCACCACTTGGTTCGGGGGTTGCCACCACGAGATGCACCGACCACCTTGCGGCCGCAGCTCTGGGCAGCCGCTTCAACAACAGAGGTGGAGAACATGGCCCATTCAGACTCCATGTCTCCAGACTCCCTCGGAATGTGGTTGAAGTTCTTCCCTAGGTGGGAGTTGAAGACCTCCCGGACAGGGGCCTCAGCCAGACATTCCCAGCACACCCTCACTATACGTTTGGGTCTACCAGGTCTGAATGGTATTGTCCCCTGCCATCGGATCCAACTCACCACCAGGTGGTGATCAGTTGACAGCTCTGCACCTCTCTTTACCTGAGTGTCCAAGACATATGGTCGCAGGTCTGATGATGCGATAACAAAATTGACCATTGACCTGCGACCTAGGGTGTCCTGATGCCAGGTGCACATATGGACACCCTTATGCTTGAACATGCTGTTTGTTGTGGACAAACTGTGGTTAGCACAGAAGTCCAATAACTGAACACCACTCGGATTCAGATCGGGCAAGCCGTTCCTCCCAATCACCCCCCCTCCAGGTTTCACTGTCGTTGCCCACGTGCGCATTGAAGTCCCCCAGTAGGACAATGGAGTCTCCAAGAGGAGTACCCTCCAGCACCCCAGTCACAGACTCCAAAAAGGGTGGGTACTCTGAAACATCATTTGGTGCATAGGCACAAATGATGGTCAGGACCCGTTTCCCAACCCGAAGGCGCAGGGAAGCAACCCTTTCGTCCACCGGGGAAAACTCCAATATAGAGGCAGCAAGGTGGGGGGATACAAGAATACCCACCTCTGCTCGTCGCCTCTCGCCCGGGGCAACTCCAGCCCCTCTCCAGGAGACTGGTTCCGGAACCGGAGCTGTGTGTTGAGGTGAGGCCGACTATATCTAGCCGGTATCACTCAACCTCGTACACCAGCTCAGGCTCCTTCCTCACCAGAGAGGTGACATTCCACGTACCAAAAGCCATTTTAGAAAGCTTGGGATCATTCCACCAAGGTCTCCGCCTTTGACCACCACCTAATCCACATAGCACCGGACCCCCATGATCCCTCCTGCAGGTGGTGAGCCCACTGGAGGGCGGACCCATGTAACTCCTTCGGGCTGAGCCTGGCTGGGTCCCATGGGCGGAAACCCGGCCACCAGACGCTAGCCATCTAGCCCCTCTCCCAGGCCTGGCTCCAGGGTGGGGCCCCGGTAACCCCATACCGGGCGGGGTACACTGAATCCTTGATCTATAATTTATCATGAGAGTCTGTTGGATTGTTCTTAGTCTGGCCCTTCACCCACTGCCTAAAACTCTCAGAAGTGAAAATAAATTGCATATTTTGTATTGACACGGTAGTATCACGATATTAAAAAAACGTATCGACCAGCTGGTATCGAAGAATCAATACTTGAGAATCGATATGCCCATCCCTAATGTGGGCAGGCAACTCTGCATCTGTTCAGAAGCAGGCATTATAAAAAAATAAAATGGCTTGTAACGAAAAGAAATGTGGTCTCTGTCGACACATGATGATTGACTCTTAATTTCATCCGAACATGACAAGACAAAGTGAGCGAAGTGTGTGGAAACTAACACATAGATGCCTGAAGTTAAGTCGCTGTTAACCTCTGACAGCTATTTGCATCATTTCAACTGTTTTACAACTGAAAAAGATGACAAAATGGACAAGCTATGGCTGTATTTAAAAACCCTATTAGAGACTTATAATCACGATGTGATGGTAGTGCAATCATGATTACATAGAGGACTCCCCCAACACAGCTAACAAGTTAATCAGCCACCATCATGAGTCACGTAAAACACAAACCCTAAAGAGGTATGTAAACAGACACTGACTTCTGCCCTGGGCAATGTTTAATTTGTGTGTGAAATGACAATAGTTCTGTTGTTTATTATATTGTGTTTATTTACTATCGCAACTCAGTGATATGATACCACACTTGTGTAATATTGCTTAATTTTAAGTATTGTCAGTGACCTATAAGGGAGAAAAAAGGATGGCAAACCCCCCGAAAAGACCCTGAAACCAGCATGAAAGAGTCAGCTATCAGTGAAAGGTCAAATTTCCTAACCCAAGCGTGAGTACTATTTATAAGATAAGATAAGCCTTTATTAGTCCCACAATGGGGAAATTCCAGGATTGCAACAGCACAGGGATAGCAACACTCAGAGCAACAATCAGAAGGCAAGAGAAAAAAACAAGAGCAGCAAGTATACATATGTACATATAAATATAAATATATATATACAGTGGGGTAAAAAAGTATTTAGTCAGCCACCAATTGTGCAAGTTCTCCCACTTAAAAGATGAGAGAGGTCTCCAATTTTCATCATAGGTATGCCTCAACTATGAGAGACAAAATAAGAAAAAAAAAAATTCAGAAAATCACATTGTCTGATTTTTAAAGAATTTATTTGCAAATTATGGTGGAAAATAAGTATTTGGTCACCTACAAACAAGCAAGATTTCTGGCTCTCGCAGACCTGTAACTTCTTCTTTAAGAGGCTCCTCTGTCCTCCACTCGTTGCCTGTATTAATGGCACCTGTTTGAACTCGTTATCAGTATAAAAGACACCTGTCCACAACCTCAAACAGTCAGACTCCAAACTCCACTATGGCCAAGACAAAAGAGCTGTCAAAGGACACCAGAAACAAAATTGTAGACCCGCACCAGGCTGGGAAGACTGAATCTGCAATAGGTAAGCAGCTTGGTGTGAAGAAATCAACTGTGGGAGCAATTATTAGAAAATGGAAGACATACAAGACCACTGATAATCTCCCTCGATCTGGGGCTCCACGCAAGATCTCACCCCGTGGGGTCAAAATGATCACGAGAACAGTGAGCAAAAATCCCAGAACCACACGGGGGGACCTAGTGAATGACCTGGAGAGAGCTGGGACCAAAGTAACAAAGGCTACCATCAGTAACACACTACGCTGCCAGGGACTCAAATCCTGCAGTGCCAGACGTGTCCCCCTGCTTAAACCAGTACATGTCCAGGCCCGTCTGAAGTTTGCTAGAGAGCATTTGGATGATCCAGAAGAGGACTGGGAGAATGTCATATGGTCAGATGAACCAAAATAGAACTTTTTGGTAAAAACTCAACTTGTCGTGTTTGGAGGAGAAAGAATGCTGAGTTGCATCCAAAGAACACCATACCTACTGTGAATCATGGGGATGGAAACATCATGCTTTGGGGCTGTTTTTCTGCAAAGGGACCAGGACGACTGATCCGTGTAAAGGAAAGAATGAATGGGGCCATGTATCGTGAGATTTTGAATGAAAACCTCCTTCCATCAGCAAGGGCATTGAAGATGAAACGTGGCTGGGTCTTTCAACATGACAATGATCCCAAACACACCGCCCGGGCAATGAAGGAGTGGCTTCGTAAGAAGCATTTCAAGGTCCTGGAGTGGCCTAGCCAGTCTCCAGATCTCAACCCCATAGAAAATCTTTGGAGGGGGTTGAAAGTCCGTGTTGCCCAGCGGCAGCCCCAAAACATCACTGCTCTAGAGGAGATCTGCATGGAGGAATGGGCCAAAATACCAGCAACAGCGTGTGAAAACCTTGTGAAGACTTACAGAAAACCTTTGACCTCTGTCATTGCCAACAAAGGGTATATAACAAAGTACTGAGATGAACGTTTGTTATTGACCAAATACTTATTTTCCACCATAATTTGCAAATACATTCTTTAAAAATCAGACAATGTGATTTTCTGGATTTTTTTTTCTCATTTTGTCTCTCATAGTTGAGGTATAACTATGATGAAAATTGGAGACCTCTCTCATCTTTTAAGTGGGAGAACTTGCACAATTGGTGGCTGACAAAATACTTTTTTACCCCACCGTATATAGACACACAGTGTGGAGCATTGTAGCTAGATGGGATAGATATATAAATATATAAACACAGTGCGGAGCATTGTAGCTGGATGGAATAAATATATGAGTATATAAACACAGTGCGGAGCATTGTAGCTAGATGGAATAAATATGTAAATATATAAACACACAGTGTGGAGCATTGTTGCTAGATAGAGTAAATATATAAATATATATATAAACACACACAGTGCAGAACATTGTAGCTAGATGGAATAAATATGTAAATATATAAACACACACAGTGCGGAGCATTGTAGCTAGATGGAATGAAACAGCATAACCGTCTACTTAGTTATCCTACATGGTATGATTATGTACCCATACATATTCTCACCCTCCATAGCGACCGGTATTTTCCTAGTTGTATGCCGGAGTGGACCATTGTGTAAGTCTATTGCGTCTTTTGCATTCAAAACTATTAGGTTGTCACATCTTTTTGCTACTTCTGCGAGCAGCCCTGCTTAGGTTGTACAGTCTGACAGCCGTAGGTAGGAAGGACCTGCGAAACCTCTCGGTTGTGTACCTAGGATGATGTAGTCTGCTGCTAAATGAGCTCCTCAGTGCATTCAGTATGTCCTGCATAGGATGGAACTCGGACTCCAGCAGAGATGACAGTTTAGCCACCATCCTTCTCTCTCCTATCTCCTCCACCGGGTCAAGGCGCTGCCCCAGGACAGAGCTAGCTTTCTTGATCAGCTTGTTCAGTCTCTTCCTATCGGCTGCTGTAATGCCACTCCCCCAGCAGACCACTCCAAAAGTGATGGCTGATGCCACCACCGTGTCATAGAATGTCTTCAGCAGCGCCCCTTGTACACCAAAAGACCTGAGTCTCCTCAGTAGGAACAGCCTGCGCTGTCCCTTCTTGTAGAGCGCGTCAGTATTGTGTGACCAGTCTAGTTTATTGTTCAGATGAACACTCAGGTACTTATAGGATGTCACCATCTCGATGTCTGTTCCCTGTATATTTAGTGGTGCTGTGAGGGGTTGTCCTTGCCTGCGGCAGTCCACCACCAGCTCCTTAGTTTTCCTTGCGTTGATCTGGAGGCAGTTCCGATGGCATCAGTCCACGAAGTCCTGGATAAGCCCTCTGTACTCAGCTTCATCTCCATTGGAGATGAGGCCAACGATCGCAGAGTCATCAGAGAACTTCTGTAGATGGCAGTGTGTTGTGTTGTGTGAGAAGACCGCAGCATAAAGGGTGAACAGGAAGGGAGTCAAAACCGTTCCCTGGGGGGCCCCCGTGCTACTGATGATCGTGTCGGACACACAGTCCCGGGTTCTCACAAACTGAGGCCGGTTTGTGAGGTAGTCCAGGATCCATGATGACAGGTGCTGGTCCACCCCTGCGCACAGCAGCTTGTCCTTCAGGATCATCGGTTGGATGGTGTTGAAAGCACTGGAGAAGTCAAAGAACATGATCCTCACTGCATTCCCGGGCTTCTCCAGGTGGGACAGAGAACGGTGAAGGAGGAAGATGACCACATCCTCCACCCCAATACCATGCTGGTAGGTGAACTGGAGTGGATCCATCGCTGGTCCCACCAGGGGGCGGAGGTAAGCAAGGAGCAGTCTCTCCAGGGTCTTCATCATGTGGGACGTCAAGGCCACTGGTCTGTAGCTGTTCAGATCTTTGGGGTGGGAAGTCTTTGGTACAGGTACCACACAAGATGTTTTCCACAGCTGTGGTACCCTCCCCAGCTTCAGGCTCAGATTGAAGATGTACTCCAAAATCCCACACAGCTGGTCTGCACAGGACTTGAGGAGCTTTGCGCTGATGCCGTCCGGTCCTGAGGCCTTCCTCGCCTTGATCTTCCTCAGCTCCGTCCTTAGTGAGGGTCAGGTTGGGGGGCTGTGTGTTGGGAGTGGGGGGGTGTTGGTGGAGTGGGGAGTGGGCAGCAGGACTTGATGTCTTTAGAGGCAGCAGTGGTTGTTGTGCAGTCAGGGGGGAGGGCGGTTGGTCAAACCTATTGAAAAACAGATTCAGATTGTTCGCCCACTCCCTGCCCCCCGTGGCCTGGGGGGAGGTATTCTGGAGCCCAGAGATGGTTTTAAGGCTTCTCCAGACCCCGCCGATGTCGCTCTGTTGCAGCTTGTCCTCCATCTTCTTCCTGAAGCTGTCCTTGCCTTCTCTGATCTTTCTCCTCAGCTCCCTCTGTACGGACTTCAGCATCTCCCTGTTCCACTGTTACATGGGTTTCTTTGATAAAGTAAGGTCCTGTTTCGACATTTTGTATTGCCAGACAATCTGGAAGAGTTCCATCTCATCCTTACAAGTGAAAGCATTTATTGATCTGACAACAAAATTTGGTCTATTCTCTGAAATACTGGGAAAGTTGGGTTATTTGTCTTTTATGAAGCAATACACAACAAAACCCCCCATGGATTGCCACCTTATTGTGGTGAAGAGGCTTGCTTGCCCTAATCATCCCAGCAGCCACAGCATATTGTTGGGGGCAACTTGCAATCTGGGTTGCTCTGTTTGGACTACTGGTAGAAGATGGATGAATGGATGGATGGATACACAACAACAGCTGTGAACAAAGAGAAATATATGACATGCCCTGAATTAAAATATTTAGAATTTATTCTCTTGGAATATTGAGTGTTTATATGAATTTCTGAGTTTGTCTCCCTTATATTTACACAGAAATGATGCTCTTGGCCTTGTGCAAGCAGGTTAACAGCACCACACCATAAAACATAAAAAGTGTTTTCAAGAAATGATTCAAGTGACTCATTAAGAGTGCCAGAAGAGACACAATGGCACAGCATAATAAATTCTAAGAAAAAAAAGCGACTGAAACAAACGCGTCAATCCTGCACAGCCGGGACTAGACCCAGTATTCACTTTGACGGGGATCTGGGTTTTTGTCTGTGTGTATTTGCTGAGTAACACAGAATGAAGCAGAGAGAAAGCTGTCAGTTATTTCCTCTGTGACAACAGGCAATACACACTCACTATAGGCAAACATCCACAAATATATTAAGCTGCAAATGCGTACACATATGGATGAGCAGTATGTATTTACAGTGAGCTTAACTGTACTCTCAGCTCTGCACACAGACACACACCCACACTCTGAGACTGTATTGATTATGATGAGCCCTTCATCCTTTTGGGTTATTAAATTATTGATCAGAGAGGAAGACTTTTAATGGAATCCAAATGTCGTGGTGCGTGTATGTGTGTGTAAACATGAGTGTTCTAGTATAAAGAGAGAGCACAGTTAAGTTCCGTTCTCCATCTCTGTGTCTGCTTTGTCTTCACTGTCATCTTTGCCTTGATGAGTGTGGTTTCTGGCTATAAAGCAGAGTACGCAAATGCAACGGGTCCACTGAGCCTCTAGGGGGCCCCAAAGTGACAAGTTCAACCTCAACATTTTATTTTATTTATTTATTTGTGGGAGAATTAAAATTACCTTCATCTTCTAGTAAATTTGCAACTTTTTCTCATAAATTTACAATTTTTAATCTTGCATCTTCACAACTTTTTTTCCTTCATGAAATTGTGTTCTTCTTATAAATTTGCAGTGTTCTTATAGATGCTAGTATTTTTTTCTTTGTAATGAGATTTTTATTTACTGCTAAGCTAGACTCCAGAGCCACATGTGGCTTTTTTACCCACAGCCAGTGGCTCCTTAAAGCCTTGATAAAAAACTAAAAACTTTCATTGAAAAGAAGGCACACATTTATGAGGGGAAGAAAAATTATAAATTTACTCAAACAATAAAACTGAAAATACATGCCAAAAATTCTCACAAAAGTAGGAAAGAAAAGTTGCAATTGTATGAGGAAAGCACCACAACAAATTTTCAAAAAAAAAAAAAGTCATAACATTTGAGAAACTCCCCCAAAAATTTACTTTAAAAGTTGCAATTTTTTAAAAGAATAATGTCAAAAATTTACGTGACAAGTGCTACAGATTTACTCAAAAAAGATTACCTTTTTCGTGTAAATTTGTAGCACTTTTCACTTACATTTACAAGGGAGATGCCATGGTCCGTGTGCTGACTTTGTCGGCGCTTGGATTGTCTGGTTGTTCTCCGTTCTCTCCTCAGGCACAACACTAGGCCTCCGGGCTTTTATTCTGACAGCGTCTTGGCGGGGATTCTGGCTGTCGGAGCGCAGCTCTGCTGAACGGCGAGATTCCAATCAGCTGATGACCTTTCATCAGCTGATTAATCTGTCAAAGCCCTATTTAAGGGAGTAGCTCTGTTTGCTCGGGGCTGCTACCTCGTGAATTGATAACGCTGGTCTCCCCAACGTTAGACTGGAGTCCCTACGTCCCGGCTCCAGTCATCCTCTATTCCTCGCAACACTCTGTAAGTTTATTCCTTTATCCGTGTGAATCGTTAGTGTATCCTTGCCTTAGTCTTTATTTGTGTTTTAGCCCCTCGTGGCTCATTATTTTGTACCTTTTGTCCTGTGCTTAATAAATACGCAAACTCACTGGCCACCTATAGCGTCTCATTAGCGGTCCGTGAGGGCCGCATCATAACAGTAGGTTGCAGCCAAAAAGGGACGCCGGCGACCGTGAGTTTGCTTAATTGGACTTGATTTTCCACTTACCGTGTACCAGTGTGCTGGGAGATAGTGCTGCTCAAGGGCTACGCTAGGAGCCTGGGCTACGACTGGATGAGGGCCCTCGAGGAAATTGATGGAATCCTCTTCACCGCCCGCCTCCACAACACTCCTAGCGATGCACGCTGGTACCTGGACTTCGCTGAGGCAACCATTAACCGTTATCCTCGCTACGCTGACCATCCTGAAATCACGGCGAGGATGGCGGACATCTCTGCGCACCGGGAGAAGCTCCGTGGGCTGGAGGGAAACTCTGGCAGGAAGCCGAAGAGGAGGCATCCTCGCTCCTCGCTTCGGGATCCCATTCCTGTCCCTCATCCAGTCCAGGGGTTCGCACCGCCCAGAGGTAATCCCCGACGGAGTGAGACGTCAGTCGAGATTCCCTCGGAGGATTTACAGCTGATAGCGGCTGCCATCCGGGACCGAGTGGCTGCAGCTCGCTCCGCTTTCCAACCCACACAGATCTTGAAGCATGTGACGGCGGTGGTCAGGCTGTTGGATGGGAATCCAGAACTGTATGAATACCCAGAATACGTTGACCTGCTCGCCTCGGTTTCCGTGCAGGAGCAGCATTGCCCTGACCTCACCTTCGCCTCGCCCTCTGCCGATAAACGTCGTCACCATGCAGACTGCAAGCCTCAGCGAGAACCCCGTCTGGGTCCAGTTCCGGGTAGCCGCACAAACTCTGTCTCCCAGCCAGCTGCAGCCTCCGGGTCTCGTCGGAAGAGTAAGACAGCAGCCTCCACCTCCGGGTCATCTGTCCCCACTGTTCCATCAGCTCCTTGATCCCGGTTCGCCTCGGCTGTTCCTCCCCCCTCCTTGATGCCCCCTCCAGCTGCTGTGAACTCCTCGAGTCCGTCTCCGGCTGCTCCCGTTCCTGATCCAGTGTGAGAGGCTCCTTCTCGTCTTCCCGGGGGGCCCTCCGTTTCCATCCAGCGGGGGAAAAGGGAAACCAAGTCCACTGCAGCGGGTCCCATCGGTCCTCAGCGAAGCAGGCAAGTGCACGCTCATTCTTTTCCCTCTCTGAGTGAATTGCCTTGTCTGACTCCTGGGGGTGGAGCTCTGGGTTTACAGTCCCCCGAGCTCCCTCCACCTGCTGCAGTAATTAATAGTGAACCTGCTTCTTCTGTGTCTCCTTCCCCTGAGCATTCCCAGTGGTCAGGACTACACCGCCGGACGAAGAAGGAGCCTGCGGCCCTGAAGAGTTTGGATCCAGCCCCGCATCCATGTCGCTGGCAGAGGAGGAGGTCGGACTGCAACTTGGAGCCTGCGCCGCTGACGAAGCGTCCCCGGGTCTCCATGGAGGAGCGGTTGGACCCAGCAGGTCGAGGATCTCCTGACACCACGCTGTGTGGGTCATCGGCATGGACGTCAGTGTTGGTGGGTCCTCAGACTGTGGAGAGCATCATGCCGGCTGTGGAGCCCACCATAGCCGAGTGGGAGCTAGAGGAGGTCCTTCTTCATCCTGAGCCCGGATCGCTGAAGTCCTGGATGGCGACAGAACTCGAGATAAGGCAAGTGCTCTACTTTGTCTTCCTTCTTTCTACTCTGGAGCATTTTTGCCTGTCTCTTGGGGAGACGAGCCGGGTGCAGCCGTCCACTGCATCCGAGCTTGTCTCGCCAGGTTTTGTTGCTACCGGTGATCCTGATTCCGGTTCTGTTCCTTCTCCTGAGCCTTCTCCCAGGGTCGCCGGTGATGAGTCGGTCCTGGTCTCTGCTCTGGAGGTTCCGGGTTCGGGGTTGGAGGCCGTCCTTGGTGCTGTTCCGACCCAGTCGGGGTCCATCGTGGGTGCAACCGCGACCCAGTGGGGGTCCATCGTGGATGCAGCCGCTATCCGATCGGGGTCCATCGTGAGTGCAGCTCAGGCTCACCTGGGGTCCGACAGGAGGACAGCGCCCGTTCTGGTGAAGTTCGGAGGTGGAGCTGCAGAGCCTCCGCTGATCTTAGCTGTACTGGCTCCTCGTTCTCTCCCCGTTTCCTCTTTCCCTCCATCGGGTGCTGCGGGGATTTCCCGTAATCGGGTCGGCTCTCCCTCGCCTCCTCACCATAAGGAGGCCATCTCAGAATTTCCCCCTGTGGTCCTGTTGGCCTGATGATGCGGGTCGGCCGCCTGGGAAACTGTTTCGCTGGTTTGGCGTTCTGGGTCGGCCACCCAACGAATTGAACTTTCTACTGGGCGACCTGGTTCGGCCGGCAGAGGTTCTGTCTCTCCGTCCTGGGACTGCGGTAGGCCGCCTGAATTCTTCCTTTACCCCTCATTTGTGATTTGGACGCTAGACGCAGGCAGGCCACCTGAACTTGTTTTTTTTTTTTTTTTTTAACATTGCGCTCTGCCTGTCGTCATTCCTGTTCCCCACCCCCACCCCCCGCTCCCTCCTTTGAGTGAGTAGGGATGTTTTGTATGAAGTCTTGGACTGTATTGAACTGTTTATCGCCGCTCTTTTGCGTGTGTTTTTTTTTTTCCTTCCTCGATAGTCTGAGATATGCTCTGGTGTTGTCTCTGCCAGTTCTTGTTTCTCATTGTACTGTATGTATTCGCCACTAGTGAGCGTGTTTTGTTTTTTTTTCTCTCTCCTCTTCCTTCCTCTGTTTGAAGGATGGTTATTGTTGCCGTTTCTTTCTTCTGCGCCTGTATATTTTGAGTTTTTTACCTGGTATTTCTGTTCGTGGCCTGTAGGCTTAATATTCTGTTATTTGTATTTATTGTCCTGACAGGCTGCCATCTGTGCGTTATGGAATGTTTTGTGTTTTTTTGCTCTGTAATTGCTCTGTAAATGCTCTGTAATTGCTCCATGGTTTATTTTCTGTGTTTGCCTTTGTCTCCTGGTTCTGACCCTCCTTGGCCTTTTTCCCCCTCCTCCCTCCTTGGGGCGTTCATGTTGACCTTCCAGTTGGGGCGGGGGCTTGATGTTACACCACGTCTGGAATCCGTTTCGTGAACGGGGGCAACTGTCATGGTCCGTGTGCTGACTTTGTCAGCACTCGGATTGTCCGGTTGTTCTCCGTTCTCTCCTCAGGCTCACCACTAGGCCTCTGGGCTTTTATTCTGACAGCGTCTCGGCGGGTCTTCTAGCTGTCGGAGCGGAGCTCTGCTGAATGGCGAGATTCCATTCAGCTGATGACCTTTCATCAGCTGATTAATCTGTCAAAGCCCTATTTAAGGGAGTAGCTCTGTTTGCTCGGGGCTGCGACCTCGTGAATGGATAATGCTGGTCTCCCCAACGTTAGACTGGAGTCCCTACGTCCCGGCTCCAGTCATCCTCTATTCCTCGCAACACTCTGTAAGTTTATTCCTTTACCTGTGTGAATCGTTAATGTATCCTTGCCTTAGTCCTTATTTGTGTTTTAGCCCCTCGTGGCTCATTATTTTGTACCTTTTGTCCTGTGCTTAATAAATACGCAAACTCACTGGCCGCCTATGGCGTATCATTAGCGGTCCATGAGGGCCGCACCATAACAGGAGAGTAGAACAAATTTATTCAAAAAGTAAAAAAATTATGCCAGAAATATGACAAATTCAGCAGAAAAAGTCTTATGATAAAAACTCTCTTGCACGTCTGCAAGAAAAAAAATTCACAAAATTTCTGAAAAAACACAAATTTAGTGGAAACATTGCATTTTTTTTTGAAAAAGTAACACATTTTCAAAGAAAAATATGAAAAATTTATGAGAAAAGCAGAAAATTTATGCAAAAACAATTATTTTCTTTACTGAAGACTGTATTGTTGGATGTACCAGTGCAGAAAACACTGCACACTTCAGTGATAGTATCAGTTTATGGAGGAGATCTGTGCCATATCAGCATTTGTATTTCCTAATAATGGGTTAGGATTTTATGGGATTTATCAAATTTTAACACAAACTGCTTTATGTTTCATAATTCTATTGTTAGACTTACACCAAACCAAGTGATTTCTCAAACTGCTGAATTATTCTTTGACAGCTTTTCCAACCTTTTAGCATTTAATTTATGTTACTTGATAACCTTCACAAATAAATAAAAGTGGAGACATATCTGTAAAAGTTTATTGTCAAAATTCCAAGTGCAATACAACATGAGTACATGTATAGTACATTGTTGATGCAGAAAATATATATTTATACAGTATCTACAGTGGTGTGAAAAAGTGTTTACCTCTTCCTGATTTGTCATTTTTTTGTATGTTTGTCACATTTAAATGTTTCAGATCATCAAACAAATTTAAATAATAGACAAAGATAACACAAGTAAACATAAAATGCAGTTTTTAAATGAAGGTGTTTATTATTACGGGGAAAAAAATCCAAACCTACATGGCCTTGTGTGAAAAAGTGATTGCTCCCTAAACCTAATAACTGGTTGGGTCACCCTTAGCAGCAACAATTGCAATCAAGTGCTTGTGATAACTGTCAATGAGTCATTTACAGTGCTGTGGAGGAATTTTGGCCCACTCATCTTTGGACAGTGCCCGTTCTGGTGAAGCTCGGAGGTGGAGCTGCAGATCCTCCGCTGATCTTAGCTGGACTGGCCCCTTGTTCTTTTCCCATTTCCTCTTTCCCTCCACCGGGTGCCGCGGGGATTTCCTGTAATCGGCTCGGCTCTCCCTCGGCGCTCCTCACCATAAGGAGACCATCTCCGAATTTCCCCTGTGGTCCTGTTGGCCTGATGATGAGGGTCGGCCGCCTGGGAAACTGTTTCGCTGGTTCGGTGTTCTGGGTCGGCCACCCGACGAATTGAACTTTCTACTGGGCGACCTGGTTCGGCCGCCGGAGGTTCTGTCTCTCTGGGCCTGGGACTGGGGTAGGCCGCCCGAACTCTTCCTTTTCCCCTCATTTGTGATCTGGACGCTAGACGCAGGCAGGCCACCTTGACTTGTTTTTTTTTCTCCATTGCGCACTGCCTGTTGTCATTCCTTTCTCCCCACTCCCTCCCTCCTCTGAGTGAGTAAGGATGTTTTTGTATGAAGTCTTGGACTGTATTGAACTGTTTATCATCGCTCGTTTGTGTGTGTTTTTTTTCCTCCTCGGTAGTCTGAGATATGCTCTGGTGTTGCCTCTGCCAGTTATTGTTTCTCATGGTACTGTATGTATTCGTCGCTAGTGAGCGTGGTTTTTTTTATTATGTTGCTGTTTATTTCTTCTGCGCCTGTATATTTTGGGTTTTTTTACCTGGTATTTCTGTTTGTGGCCTGTAGGCTTAATATTCTGTTATTTGTATTTATTGTTCTGACTGGCTGCCATCTGTGCATTATGGAGTGTTTTGTGTTTTTTTTTTTTCTATGCTCTGTAATTGCTCCATGGTTTATTTTCTGTGTTTGCCTTTGTCTCCTGGTTCTGAACCTCCTCGGCCTTTTTCCCCCTCCTCCCTCCCTGGGGCGGTCATGTTGACCTTCCAGTTGGGGGGGGGGGGCGATGTTACACCGCGTCTGGAATCCTCTTCGTGAATGGGGGCAACTGTCATGGTCCCTGTGCTGACTTTGTTGGCACTCGGATTGTCCGGTTGTTCTCCGTTCTCTCCTCAGGCCCACCACTAGGCCTCCGTGCTTTTATTCTGACAGTGTCTCAGCGGGGCTTCTAGCTGTCGGAGCGGAGCTCTGCTGAACGGTGAGATTCCAATCAGCTGATGACCTTTTATCAGCTGATTAATCTGTCAAAGCCCTATTTAAGGGAGTAGCTCTGTTTGCTCAGGGCTTCAACCTCATTTATGGATAACGCTGGTCTTCCCAATGTTAGACTGGAGTCCCTACGTCCCGGCTCCAGTCATCCTCTGTTCCTCGCAACACTCTGTAAGTTTATTCCTTTATCCGTGTGAATCGTCAGTGTATTCTTGCCTTAGTCCTTATTTGTGTTTAGCCCCTCGTGGCTCATTATTTTGTACCTTTTTGTCCTGTGTTAATAAATACGCAAACTCACTGGTCGCCTATAGTGTCTCATAATGCGGTCCGTGATGGCCACACCATAACAGCATCATCATTGTTAAATATATCTTATACTTAATTAAACTCAACTCAAATTAAAACTCAGTACTGTTAAATTAAACTCAGTACCGTTTACCTGTTGAAATATACAGTATATTTTACAGCTAATATAACTCCATAAGTACAAGCACCTGGAGATCAGTTTTTTGCAGTTGATCACTTTTTATCACAACACCACCACAGGCTGGAGTGCTGCTGGAGCAGGTACATCCCATGACATCTCAACAGTCTCTCCATGATTTTCACACAGATCAGAGCAATTTATAGCATAGGTGTCATGGGCGGTGAGAGCGCGCCGCCTCCTTCCCATTCATCTCTCTGCTGCTCATCAGCGCACCTGAGGGAGAGGACACACCTGCGCCCTCTTATCAGCCAGCGTATATAAGGAGGCATCCTTCTGTGACTCAACGCTGGCTCATCTGGGTATACTGCCATAAACAGACAGTAAGTCTGTAAATGTAATAAATGTTGTCTTTTTGAGGCGCTTGAGGTGAGGTTGTCTAATTTGGAATCCCGGCTCCGCTGCATTGAAACACCGTCTGCGCCAGTTACTCTCGACGGACGTCCCCTAGCTGCAGCGGAGCTAGCTAGCATAGCTAACCCCGTTAGCGGTCCTCCGGCTCTCCTCAGCAGCGAGGAGACTGGGTGGGTGACGGTGAGAAGGAAGCCTAGTCGCAAAGCCCCGGTACACCTCCAACCTGTTCACGTTTCTAATCGTTTTTCCCCGCTCAGTGACACACCTGCTGAGGAAAAATTTCTGATCATTGGCGGCTCTGTAGTCAGAAACGTGAACCTAGAGACTCCAGCGGCCATAGTCAAATGCATTCCTGGGGCCAGAGAAGGCGACATCGAGTCTAATTTGAAAATGCTGGCTAAAAGTAACTGTAAATACTCCACAATTGTTATTCACGCTGGCATTAATGACATCCGTCTCCGGCAGTCGGAAGTCACGAAACTTAATGTAGAATCGGTGTGTGACTTTGCAAAAACAATGTTGGACTCTGTAGTATTCTCTGGGCCCCTCCCCAATCTGACCAGTGATGACATGTTTAGCCACTCATCATCCTTGAGCCGCTGGCTGTCTGTGTGGTGTCCTGCAAATGACGTGGGCTACATTGACAATTGGAGCTCATTTTGGGGAAAACCTGGTCTTATGAGACGAGACAGCATTCATCCCACTTTGGATGGTGCTTCTCATTTATCTAACAATCTGGCATCTTTTTTTATCCAAATTTCCAAAACCTTGACTACTTAGAGTTGGGACCAGGAAGCAGAGTCGCAGTCTTACACGCCTCTCTGCAGCTCCTCTTCATCTGCCACCCCTCAACTTAGCCCCTGTCTTCCCCATCAGAGAATCATTGTCTGCTCCCTCCAAAGTAAATAAAAATATAATATATAAACATCCCAAAGTGATAAAGCAAAAAATTGGTAAAACTCAAATTAAACATAAAGCCTCTAAATTGAATAATTTGGCCTCTGTTCCTCCTCATAATTTAAAAATTAAATGTGGTTTATTAAATATTAGGTCTCTAACTCCCAAGTCTCTGTTAGTCCATGATCTGTTAATTGATCATCAGATTGATTTAATATCCCTTACAGAGACTTGGTTAGGGCAAGAGGATTATGTTGGTTTAAATGAATCAACTCCCTTTGGTTATTTAAACTGTCAAAATCCCAGAAGTTCTGGTTGTTGAAGAGGAGTAGCAACAATTTACCATTCCAAATTACTAGTTAATGTAAAGCAAAAAACATGTTATAATTCCTTTGAGGGCCTGGTCCTCAGTATTGGGCACTTTAGCCATTTTGGGTTAAACCCAATTTTATTTGCCATAGTTTATCGTCCCCCATCAACCTACTCAGAATTTTTATCCGAATTTGCTGATTTCTTAGCTGATTTAGTGCTGAAATCTGATAGAATAATTATAGTAGGGGACTTTAATATACATGTGGATGTAGATAGTGACTGCCTTAATGTGACATTTAATTCAATATTGGACTCGATTGGGTTTTCTCAGAAAGTAGGAAATTCTACTCATTATCTCCACCACACATTGGACCTTGTTCTGACATATGGCATAGAAATAGAAAATCTTGTAGTGTCTCCTCATAACCCTGTACTGTCAGACCATTGTCTGTTAAATTTGATTTTACTATTTCTAACTATTTGGCTCCTAAAGAAAAATATTATTATAGTAGAAGCCTCTCAGATGATGCTGTTACCAAATTTATGCAGATTGTTTCCTCTATGTCATGTGTCAACACAACGGAAATAAGCTATAGACAGCTTGCTCCTTCTGTAATTGATAACATGGTGGATAGTGTTACAGCTTCTCTGCATCAGACTCTAGACTTGGTGGCCCCCTTAAAAAAGAAAAAGTCTAATCAGAGATTTCTAACTCCTTGGTTCAACACAGAAACTCGTAACTTAAAACAGACGACTCGTCAATTAGAAAGAAAATGGCACTCCACTAATTTAGATGAAATCTATTTAGCTTGGAGAAATCATCTTTTAATTTATAAAAAATCTCTTAGAAAAGCTAGAACGAGTTATTATTCTGCATTAATAGAAGAGAACAAGAATAATCCCAGGTTTCTTTTCAGCACTGTAGCCAGGTTGACAAAGAGTCAGGAATCCTAGCATTCCCTTAGAGCTTACCAGTCAGGACTTTATGAACTTTTTCAATAATAAAATTTCATCCATCAGAGATAAAATCAATCAGATTCTTCCTACAGTTAACTTAAATACAGTAACTACTACAACTCCTTCAATTGATGTCTGTCTTGATGAGTTTACTCCAATTGACCTTTGTGAGTTAGACAAAATAGTTTCCTCATCCAAACCTTCAACTTGTCTTTTAGACCCTATTCCTACCAAGTTCTTTAAAGAAGTCTTCCCACTTATTGGTAGCTTTATTCTTCATATAATCAATTCTTCATTAACTTTAGGCCATGTACCGCAGGCTTTTAAAACAGCTGTAATTAAACCCTTACTCAAAAAGCCAACGCTAGATCCAGGAGCTTTAGCTAACTATAGACCAATCTCTAATCTCCCTTTCATTTCAAAAATCTTAGAAAGAGTTGTTGCTACACAATTATTTGACCACCTGCAGGGAAATGGTTTACTTGAAGAGTTTCAATCTGGGTTTAGAATCCATCATAGTACTGAAACAGCCTTAGCGAAGGTCACTAACGACCTCCTCATCGCATCTGATAATGGACTTGTTTCTGTACTTGTCCTTTTAGACCTTAGTGCAGCTTTTGATACTATCGATCATAATATTCTACTTGATAGATTAGAACACTATGTTGGACTTAATGGAACTTTGTTGCAGTGGTTTAGATCTTATTTATCTGATAGATTCCAGTTTGTTCATGTAAATAATGAGTTTTCTTTCAACTCAAAGCTCAGTCATGGAGTTCCACAGGGATCTGTGCTAGGCCCTACTCTTTATAGTTTATATATGTTTCCGTTAGGCAACATTATTAGAAAGCACTGTATACATTTTCATTGTTCTGCAGATGACACACAATTATACCTGTCAATGAAGCCAGATGATAGTAATCAATTAGTCAAGTTAGAAGCCTGTCTTAAGGAAATCAAAGCTTGGATGGCTTGTAATTTCCTGCTATTAAATTCAGATAAGACTGAAGTCATTCTTGTTGGTCCAAAAAACCTTAGAAATACCTTTCCAAATCAAACTTTCAGTTTGGATACGGTTACTCTTTCTCTTAATAGCTCTGTGAGGAACCTTGGAATTATTTTTGATCAAGATCTGTCCTTCAATTCACATATTAAATTTGTTTCTAAGACTGCCTTCTATCATTTGCGTAATATTGCCAAGATTAGGAGCATCTTGTCTCAGAGTGATGCTGAGAAACTGATCCACGCTTTTGTTAGCTCGAGATTAGATTATTGTAATTCTTTATTATCAGGCTGTCCTAAAACCTCTTTAAAAAGTCTTCAGCTGATCCAAAATGCTGCAGCAAGAGTTTTAACAGGTACTAGAACGAGAGATCATATCTCTCCGGTTCTGGCCTCCCTTCATTGGCTTCCCATAGAGTTTAGAATTAAGTTTAAAATCCTTCTTCTTACTTACAAAGCTCTAAACAATGAGGCTCCTTTTTATTTAAAAGATCTGATACTACCGTATTATCCTAACAGAGCACTACGCTCCCAAAATGCAGGATTACTTGTAATACCTAGAATCTCCAAAAGTACAATGGGAGGCAGAGCCTTCAGTTATCAAGCTCCTCTCCTGTGGAACCAGCTGCCAATCTGGATTCGGGAGTCAGACTCGATCTCTCTTTTTAAGAATAGGGCTAAAACCTACCTTTTTGATATAGCCTACAATTAGGGAGGGATCATGTGTTTCTGAACCCTCCCTTAGTTATGCTGCTAATAGGTTTAGTCAGCCGGGGGACCTCCAATAATGCACTGGGCCTCACTCCTTTCTTCACTCTCAATGAAATATTTTTTTTTGCTGGTCATTAACATCTGTTTGTTCTCTCCCATAGATTGAGTCCCCATCGTGCTGTTTGCTCTCTACATGTCTGTTCTTTTCATCTTCTCTGTCCCCTCACCCCCCAGCCAGTCGCAGCAGATAAGTGCCCCTCCCTGAGCCTGGTTCTGCTGGAGGTTTCTTCCTGTTAAAAGGGAGTTTTTCCTCTCCACCGTCGCCAAGTGCTTGCTCACAGGGGATCGCCTGATTGCTGGTGTCTTTCTGCAACTGTGGGGGTTCCCCCTACAGTTGATAGTGCTATGAGATGACTGTTGTTGTGAAATGGCACTATATAAATAAAGTTGAATTGAATTGAAGTCATCATACACACATCTGTTAAGAAGTTATTAATCCGTGTGCTTTTTCTCCATGGTGTACGTTGCTGCCATCATGCAGGTGTGTCTCTGAGGGCTGCGCACGCTCTCCTGCCACAACTTCTGCCATGACAGCAACCTCCGCCTGGTCAGACTCCACCAGCAGTCCCTTGCCCTGCTGGTTCGTCTAGTTCCCTCTGGAGTTCTGCCAATGCTCCCTCGGAGCCCACGTAAGTGGTAATTTGGCTCGCCCCATTTTCCCTATCTCCATTTCTATGCTCACAGCTCTCATTTTCTGTCCACAGACCCATTTCTCTGGCGAGTGACTGTTCTGTAACAGTGCGAGTTTTGCTATTTAATAAAACATTCAAACATGTATACTGCTTGATTGTCTCTTTATTGCTGCACCTAGCACGTGGGCTGAATAATCTTATCAGTCATGACAATAGGAAACTAAATGTTTCTAAAGACATTCTGAAGTTCTGCAACCACTCTGCGTTTGTGAAGCTGGGGTGACATCCCACGACTGGGAAGTTCGGTTGAACATCCAGACTGACAGTTTGAAGAGATAATTTTGCCACAAGAGAGCCATCTGAAACACACACACAGCATACATATTTTAATGCCTAATAGCCATTACTTGCCATCATTACAGTGTAGTATGGGTGACTTATTAACGACTGTAACAAACTAGCATTAGCAATCATTACCTTACCTTCATGTGATCTAGTTCATATCCTCACGTCTTCGGCTTTATACTGCTCTATGGCTTCCTAAACTCTCCAGTACCTTTCCAGAGTGTTTCATCTTGCCTGTAGCCTTCTCTGGCTCTCCTTTTTTGCCTTTGACAAAAAAACCATATAGAGCAAGCAGCACATATACCATCGCCTTGATATCCTCCATCTTGTGTTTTGCTTGTGTCACAGACAAATGACGTTACGGGAGTGCCGGGCCGCCTTGCCGTAAAGATCCCACCCACTTTGAGGTGGTACTCAGTTGTAATGGAAAACCAACCACATCGTGTCGAGTCAAGTAGAGTTGAGGTGTGTTGGGCTGAGTAGGTATTAGTGGAGAAGGGGCTTTTGTAAAGATCTCCACAAGAGGTCCTTGGCTCTTGGACAGTTCTATTGATTATTATTTTCACTCCTCTATCAAAAATCTTGCTAGAAGCACCTGGTTGTGGCTGGTTTATGGTGAAATGATGTCCTTTTCACTTGAAGACTGTGGCTCCAACATTGCTCACTAGAACAAATCATTCTGTAACCAATACCACCAGTGTGTTTCACAATGATAAGGTTATGAAGGTCGTGAGAGAGCTCTTGGCTTTTAACCATCATGAAATGTTTCTTGTGTGACACCTTGGTAAAGAGACACCTTTTTACAGGCTATAAAAAAGACTAAACAAGCTGATATTAATTTAGACTGACAAGGGGATGATTGATTTCTAATTACTGATAGATTTTAGCTGGAGTCTTGGCTTTCCCTGCCTTTTTTTGACCTATTGTTCTTAATGTGTTCAATACTTTTTCCCTGTGCTATTTCATCTCAATACACAAATGAAAATTTCAGTACAATAACCCCGTTAGAAATATATTTACTGAGAAAAATGGTGACATGTTCAATACTTATTTTACCCGCTGTATTACCAACTGATTTAATGAATGAGCGAGCAGCAGAGATGTCTGGACTGGCCTGTAGCACCCTTGGTGGTCCTGGACTGGGACATCGCAGCACCCGCAGTGGCTCCGGGCTGGAGCGGATCTGCACCGGCGGTGGCCCCTGGGCTGGAGCATAATGCCCACAGTGGGCCCACACAGAAGTGCAGCACCCAAGTTGGTTTCAGGCAGGGACACAGCACCCACGACGATCCCCAACTAGGACACAGCACCCACGGAGACCTGAACTGAGGAGGAGCTGCACCCCCGGAGGTCCCGGCATGGGATGGAGCACCCACAAAGACCTCATCCAGAGGGGAGCAGCACCCATGGAGGTCCCAGGCTGGGACGGAGCACCCGCGATGACCTCATCCGGAGAGGGAGCAACACCCACGGAGGTACTGGGCTGGGATGGAGCACCCGCGACAACCTCAGCCGGAGGGGAAGCAGCACCCACGGAAGTCCCGGGCTGGGATGGAAAGCCCGCAATGACCTCAGCGGGAGAAGCTGGACCCATGGGGATCTCGGGCAGCGAGCAGGTGCAGTATCTCAAAGTGATGGAAGGAATGCATGATTATGATAAACTGAAGTGTAAACAGAAGTACCCAGCAACTTGCAGATCTTCTTAATTTGTTGCCAGATTTTAAGACAGTTTGAAACTATCCGACTGTTCACCTTTGTGCCTACAGGTAAACCAGGTGCTGAAAAAAGAAGTGCTGGTAGCAACAGCTACCTCTTTTCTCCGTTCCCACGCACACCCACCTTTCATTCACAGTCTGTTTCAGTCCATCAGTTGTGAGTGATTGTGTTTTAGGACACCTGATATTTTCCCTCTCACTGCTCTCAGTCTGCTCTCTCATCAGCTGGGAGCAGTTATGCAATTAGTTTCTGCCATATTTTAACACTGTCCTTCCTCTCTGTCCTTGCAGCAGTCACACCAGTGTTAAAACTAGACTTCTCTCGATACAGTCAGTCTTCCCCTCCTTTCCCTCCAGAGTGTGTTCAGCTCTGGAAAAGTCTCTCTGTGTAAATAACTATTGGTTGCATTTTTTTTTTTGTGTTGCTTACACAGTTAATTTTGGACTGTTTATGGTTTTTCTGTTAATAAATGTCTCACTGCAGTCAAGCGCTTGGGTTTGTTTTTGCCCTGGAGGCCTGTGGAGTTACCCACAGTACACAAAATTGCTGTCCAGGGTCTGTGCGCTCCAGCAATCGTTCCCGGAACCTGTCGAGGAGAGCGTTCCTAGCGGAGCCGAAGCAAAAGGCACTCTCCACGGCAGGTGACCATCTCCTCTCCCGGTTTGCTGGCTTCACCTACAGCTCCAGTGTGTGAGTCAACAACGTCACGACAACAGCGTTGTCCTGCCTCGGACTGCCAGAGGAATAATCTCGCCCCAGTGACAGCCTCTCCCTGAACATCTAGCCCAACAATCCCCGCAGCAGACTCTCGTCCTTCCTCTTCGTCTTCACTGGCTGTTTCGTCAGCCCAACCTTCCTCTGTAACTGCCGCGAAGCCCATCCCCTCGGTGTTTCTCCTTGCTGCCAAGAGGTGCTCCATTTTTCCACCAGCGACGCCCGTCCCAGTGTCTACAGGGGCGGCTCCTTGACAATCCACAGAGGGGCCCAGGATCACCATAGCCACAGAGAGGGGCGACACATAGCCAGCTGCAGCAGGCAACATCATTCACCAGAAGAACAGGCAAGTATCCTTTTATTCCATTTCAAATTTTGATGATATGCCTTGCCTAATCCTTGGTAGAGAAACACAGGGAATGCAGTCTCCTGAGCCCTCTCAATCTGCTGCAGCCACCTTTTACTCACTAGCCCTCTCCGTGTCTCCTCCTTTCCCCTCTGAGTGTCCGCTGGCCCCGGAACAAGACCACCAGACGACGGAGGAGGCCATGGCCCTGGAAGTTCCTGTTCCAGCACCGTTGGTGAGCCAAACCCCAGTTGCCACGCCGGGAGAGCCACCAGTGTGGTCCACTTCGCCTGGGGTCTTTCAGACTGCAATGACCATCATGCCTGCTGCGGGAGCTACCGCAGCAGTGTCAGCTACCAAGCTGAACCTCCAGAGGGCCGAGCCCGAGATGACATCACCTGGATCATTGGAGTCCTGGACGGCGGTGGAGCTTGAGCTCAGGCAAGTGCTCTCTTTTGTCTTTCTCCTTCAATATTAGAGCAATCTTGCCTGGCTCTTGGTGAGGAGAGCCAGGTGCAGCCGTCTGCTGCACCTGAGCTCGCCTCGTCGGGCTCCACAGCTGCCGTTGACCCTGACCCAGCCTCTCCTTGTGTTCTTTTGAGCTTTCTCCAAGGGTCGCCAGAGATGTTCCAACACTGCCAGAGGTCTCTGTGGATCCAGGCTTGCTGCTGGAGGTCATTGTGGGTGCAGCTGTGCTCCAACCCAGAGCCACGGAGGGTGCAGCTGTGCTTCAGCCTGGATCCACTGAGGGTGCAGCTGTGAGCCAGCCCAGAGCCACCGAGGCTGCAGCTGTGCTCCAGCCCGGGGCCACCGAGGGTGCTGCAGTGCTCCAGCCCGGAGTCACCAAGGATGCTGCAGTACTCCAGCCCCGAGCCACTGCGGGTGCTGCTATGCTCCAGCCTGGAGCCATCGCGGGTGCAACCGTGTCCCAAACCTGGACCATCAAGGGTGCTGCTGGCCAGCCTGAGGAAGCCGAGGCCTTTTCTTCTCTGCCAGACGCCGTTGGGGTTCCTCTTCCTCCTCTGCTGGACACCGTCGTGGTGCCCCTTCCTCGGCCACCAGACGCCGTTGGAGTCCCCCTCCTCCGGTCCAGCTTCCTGCCACTGAGCCTTCCGGCGGGGAAGCGGCCTCCTGGATCACCCCTTTGGTCCTGGTAGCTCAAGAATCCTGGCCGGCTGCCCGAAAGACTGGGTCTCTAGGTCGGGTGGCCCATTTTCTCTGGTAGGCCACCTGGCTGGCCTGGGACTTCGGCCGGCCACCCAAACCCTGGAGTTCTGGGACCATGGGGGCTTAGGGGTCTGTCAGGGCGCAGGTGTGGGTTATGAGCTGGGTTGTTTTTTTCCCTCCCAGCCATTTTCCCCCACCTCCCTCCCGGGGTGGTTTTTTGCTGTACTCCTTCTTTTTTTTTGGGGGGGGGGATCTTTTTGGTGTTGCCTTGGGGTGTCTAGGACCCACCCCTTGGGGGGGGGGGCTCTGTCATGAGTCTGAGCCAGCGCTCAGACTCCCCTTGTAGTTTTGAGTGTTACTCTGTTATTATTTTCTTGTTAGTTTGTTATGTTGTTTGGGTGACATGAGCCTCTTTCCTCCATTCCCACGCACACCCACCTTTCACTCAGTCTGTTTCAGTCTATCAGCTGTGAGTGATTGTGTTTTAGGACACCTGCTATTTTCCCTCTCACTGCTCTCAGTCTGCTCTCTCATCAGCTGGGAGCAGTTATGCAATTAGTTCCTGCCAGCTCGGCTCTCACACCTGCTGCTCACTATAAGTATTTCATGTATTTTCACACTGCCCTTCCTCTCTGTCCTTGTGGCAGTCACAACAGTGCTCAGACTAGACTTGTCTCGCTACGGTCAGTCTCCCCCTCCTTTCCCTCCAGGGTGTGCTCAGCTCTAGAGAAGTCTCTCTGTGTAAATAACTCTTTGTTGCATTTTTTGTGTTGCTTGCACAGTTAATTTTGGACTGTTTATGTTTTTTTCTGTTAATAAATGTCTCACTGCAGTCAAGCGCTTGGGTTTGTTTTTGCCCCAGAGGGGCATACATGACAGGTTCAGTCTCATCCCTGCCCTGCTGTCAGAAAACTCACTAAAAAGTGACTACAGTATTTTGGGGGAATTGATATTGACAAATCAAATTTTATTATTCCCAAATCAAAAAATGAGGAGTTTGAACATCACTTAGAGAATCAAAATTGGGAGCAGCTCATGTCAATAAATGAAGTAGATGATTGCTGTAATTTTATAACTGCAACAATTACAAAGTCCACAGAAAAATTTACAAAGCAAATTAATAGCAGACAACAGAAGATTAACCTACCATGGTTAAATAATGAAATAAGAAAACTTATGAAGAGGCGAGACTATGCATTGGAAACATCATTAACCTCTAAACTACAAAATGATCACCTTGTGTACAAAAGTTTAAGAAATAAAGTGGTACAAGAGCTGCGAAAATCAAAAGTATCTTATTACAATAAACTGATAGATCATGCAAAGGGTAACAACAGTTCCCTATGGAGGCATTTAAATAACTTAACTAATAAAAAAAACGATCAGAAGGGGGTAAAGGAACTTAGAATCAATGGCAAGACCGTCAGTGACAAGGCTACTTTGGTAAATGAATTTAATTCATACTTTGTGGGCTCTGTGGAAGACTTAACAAAAATTTTTGTGCTGCCAAATGTGCTCAACAACACAAATTCCATACTTCCAACAGATTCTTTTCATATCGATGAGGTAAATGAGGAGTTAATTGCTGGTATTGTTAAAACACTGTCAAACTCAAAAACTAATGATATCTACAATATGAGCACCTCCTTTCTCAAAATGCACAGCAAAATATTAATCAAACCACTGACTCATCTCATTAATCTCTCCATTAGGTCTAGTACATTTCCATCTGGCTGGAAAAAAGCTGTTGTCATACCAGTTCATAAATCAGGCAGTAAAGACGATATATGCAATTACCACCCAATCTCTATTTTACCAGTCCTGCCTAAGGTTCTTGAAAAAGTTGTAGCTACACAGCTGATTGAATATTTACAAGACAGTCAACTTCTTCATCCACATCAATTTGGTTTTAGACCAGGATACTCAACAGAAACAGCAAATTGTTGCCTTATTGATAACGTCAAACAGTCCTTGGACAGAGGTAATGTGGTAGGAGCTGTTTTTCTAGATCTCAAAAAGGCTTTCGATACTGTAAACCACAGTTTGCTTTTATCCAAAATGGTATCTTTTAACTTCTCCCCAGATACATTAGAATGGTTTGCATCTTATCTCCAGAATAGAGAACAGTGTGTAAAAGTTCACCAGGATAAATCCTCATTTTTAAACAACCGCATGGGTATCCCACAAGGGTCCATTCTTGGTCCTTTACTTTTCAGCATATTTATTAATGACTTGCCGTTACACTGCTCAGCTGCAACATGCCAACTTTATGCAGATGATGCAGTTATTTACACAGCTGCCAAGACTCCAGCACAGGCTGCAGATGTGCTGTCTACAAGTATGGTTCATGTCCAAGAGTGGCTCCTCCAGAACCATCTATTGCTGAACCTTCAGAAAACAGTCTCAATGTGCTTTTCAATCAAAAAATGTAACCTGCAACGTTTTAAAGTTAATATACATGATCATGACATCAGTTTAGCTACAGAATTCAAATACCTTGGCATTGTACTAGATCCTCAACTCAAATTTAACCTTCATATAAAGAAAATTTCAGAAACAGTAAAAAAAAATCTGAACTGCTTTAAATTAATTAGATATTACATACCTTACGAAGCAGCTGTACTGTATATGCATTCTATGGTTTTTTCTCATATATCATACTGTTTGACAGTCTGGGCTCAAGCAGCCCCTTCCACAATAAGACATATAGGTTCATTATATAATCAAACCCTAAAAGTCTTGGACAAAAAGCCCATTAGGTGGCATCACTGTAATGTTTTAAAAAAATACAACCTATTGAGTTTTGAGAGTTTCATTGACCTCTGTTTTCTGAAATTAACGTTCA
The DNA here is from genome assembly GCA_020510985.1 of Pholidichthys leucotaenia. Taxonomy (NCBI): domain Eukaryota; kingdom Metazoa; phylum Chordata; class Actinopteri; order Cichliformes; family Pholidichthyidae; genus Pholidichthys; species Pholidichthys leucotaenia. Next base: position 320,104,298 of record CM035840.1, read on the forward strand.
AATGTTTCCATAAATCAGCACCCGAGCCACTTGCTGGTTTCGTCCAAAGACAGGACAGCAGCAGAGCCACCAGGAGTTCTGTTAACAATAACTGTAAAATATTCCACCGCAGAACCACATTTGGACAAACAGCTTTCTCTATAAAGGGCAGTCACATCTGGAACACAATGCCAAATGTAATTAAAATAATAACGGACTTTAAAACATTCACTAAAAAGGTTAAAAACTGGCTGAAAAATAAACAAGAATGTACTCATGTATGAATTGATTGTCTGCAAGGTGAGAGTGAATGAAGGGAAGGAATGAATGTGTTTGTTTATAGTGAGTGACGAAGGGAGGGAGGCCTGAAATAGGCAAATGTGAGTCAGGTTGTTATATTTGTGTATTTATAATATTTATAATATTTATAATATTTATAATTGTGTATTTATAATCTTTTTTGCATTGATGTATGTGGTTATTGTGTATTTTTTTTTTCTTTACTTGATTCTCTTTTCTAAAGCCCATCCAGGGACAAGAGTTGGTTATATTTGTGTATTTATAATATTTATAATATTTATAATATTTATAATTGTGTATTTATAATCTTTTTTGCATCGATGTATGTGGTTATTGTGTTTTTTTTTTTCTTTACTTGATTCTCTTTTCTAAAGCCCATCCAGGGACAAGAGTTGCAAATTAGCTAATAGCTATACACTCTATGTGCAACACATCAGATTGATTGTCAATGATTAATTGTCTATGTTTATTGCACTGTCCCTGTCAAATAAACTTATCTATCTAACCCTCTTTTAATATTAAAGAGATGTTAGCCTCATATAGGGTGTTTGGGAATTTCTGAAATTCAAAATAATGGGTATACAGTACATCCTCAATAAGAGGGGAGCTAACTGGTCTGCATGCTGTTTTGCTGCTTCAGGACCTGGAAGACTTGCTGTTGTAAATGGAACCATGAACTGTGCTGTCTACCAAAAAATCCTGAAGGAGAATGTCCGACCATCTGTTCATGACCTCAAGCTGAAGCGCACTTGGATTCTGCAGCAGGACAATAATCCAAAACACACCAGCAAGTCCACCTCTGAATGGCTTAAGGAAAACAAAACGAAGACTTTGGAGTGGCGTCGTCAAAGTCCTGACCTGAATCTGATTGAGATGCTGTGGCTTGACCTTATAAAGGCGGTTCATCCTCGAAAACCCTCCAATATGGCTGAATTACAACAATTCTGCAAAGATGAGTGGGCCAAACTTCCTCCACAGTGCTGTAAAAGACTCATTGCCAGTTATCACAAACGCTTGATTGCAGTTGTTGCTGCTAAGGGTGGCCCAACCAGTTATTAGGTTTAGGGGGCAATCACTTTTTCACACAGGGCCATGTAGGTTTGGATTTTTTCCCCTTAATAATAAACACTCATTTAAAAACTGCATTTTGTGTTTACTTGTGTTATCTTTGTCTAATATTTAAATTTGTTTGATGATCTGAAACAATTAAGTGTGACAAACATACAAAAAATGAGAAATCAGGAAGGGGGAAAACACTTTTTCACACCACTGTGTGTACACTTATGGGTACTTTTAAAATCAGAATTCATGGTTATAGCATTGCAAATAAGTAAAAGAACAGAAAAACATGCCACAGACCTTTTAAAGAAAGAGTTGGAAATTCAGCAGAGTAGAGCAGCAGGGGAGCTAATCATGAACCCTTTTTTCTTCTGCTGTTTTGTTCTTTGACTGCACTTGTCTCCTTTCTTGTATTCACAAACAGCTGTCCACACAAACATCCACACACTCACTTATTGTCTTGCAGTCTTTTCTCTTGCTGAGCTTCTCTTCTTGTCTAGCCTGTTGTCCTGCTGGTTTCTCTATTGGCCAAGCCTCTCACTATCACATCAAAACAACTCTGCCAGTTCACTGTCCAGGTAGTATGAAAAAAGAAATAAATCACATATCAGTCCAGGGGACCAAATATAGGCACAGAAAAGTACTGGGAACTTTTACTTCATGAAAAACAAAAAGAAAAGCACAGATGCTTGACAGCTTTAGGAGTCCTTTCATCAAAAAGGAAGAAAAGAAGGTCTATATGGTAAAAGGACGATCATTTATTCACTGCAGGCCCTTCATAGTATTTACCATAATTTACTTTGGGCGTCTGAGCAAGTTTGCTCAGGTGTGGAGGAGGAAGGGCCCGTGGGCTATTCTTAGATCAGGGAAGAGGCGCGACGGCTACACGCTGCTTAATTTGCTACCTGGGTGGACTCGCTTTCCTCTGAGGGAGGGAAAAACCAAATCAGATGCGCAATGAAGAACTCCAAACATTGCCTTTCACTGGTGCTTTTTCACATGGGCAGTACACTTAATTGTATTATACTGAAGATTTGTATTCTATCAGTTTCAGTTGGAGCCTTTAGGTAAAGTTTTATCAAAAATGTGATAGAATGCTCCGGTAAACGTTCATTTTCATCTGTATCCACCTCTTTCAGGGGTCTCAAATGTCATCTTTTGTTAAAATGTAACCACGTCCTCACCACAAAGTATGGCAAACTTTTTGTAGGCGGGACCTCGTCAAGACCAGAGTCCCCCAAGACCAAGGCCAAGACCAAGTCCAAGATCTACAGTTAAGTCCACTGTCCAGTCTTGGGCAGTGACACAAGTTTTGACTGAACTTGAGAAGATAAGTGCTAAAGACACATATAACATATAAAGAGCAGACTCTCTTTAATTTGAGGGTATTCACATCCAAACTAGAGTTACGGTTTTGGAATTGTACCCATTTTTATACAAAATCTCCTCTAATTGGACAGATTAACATTACCATAAATAAAATGTTAATTTTTCATACTTTGTTGAGAATCATTTGCAGGCAATGACTACCTGAAGTCTGGAACCCACAGATCACCAAACACTAGATTTCCTCCTTTGTGGTGCTTTGCCAGGCCTTTACTGCAGATGTCTTCAGTTGTTGCTTGTTTGAGGGTTTTTCTGCCCTAGGTTTTGTCTTAAGGAAGTCAAATGCCTACATGATTGGGCTGAGATCTGGTGATTGACTCAGCCATTGCAGACTATTCCACTTCTCTGCTTTGAAAAATAAACAAGAATGTACTCATGTATGAATTAATTGTCTGCAAAGTGAGAGTGAATGAAGGGAAGGAATAAATGTGTTTGTTTATAGTGAGTGACGGAGGGAGGAAGGCCTGAAATAGGCAAATGTGAGTTATGTTATATGTGTTAAATGTGAGTCAGGCTGTTATATTTGTGTATTTATAATATTTATAATATTTATGTTAAATGTGAGTCAGGCTGTTATATTTGAGTATTTATAATATTTATAATTGTGTATTTATAATTTTTCTGCATTGATGTATGTGGTTATTGTGTATATTTTTTATTTTTTTTTTCCCATCTTTACTTGATTCTTTTTTCTAAAGCCCATCCAGGGACAAGAGTTGTAAATTAGCTAACAGCTATACACTCTATGTGCAACACATCAGATTGATTGTCTTTGATTAATTGTCTATGTTTATTGCACTGTCCCTGTCAAATAAACTAATCTACTACTACTACTAAAAAACTCCTGGGTTGCTTTTGGCAGTATGTTTTGGTTCATTGTCTATCTGTACTGGGAAGCACCATCCAGCCAACTTTGTTTCATCTGGCTGAATCTGAGTAGACATCATATCTCCATAGACTGTAAAAAAACACCATGCAAACTAGAGTTTATCTACTTAAATAAGTTAGTGTTTGGGCTGCCTTAAAATTTTAAGTTGACTGAACTTGAGTTTATGTGTTTATACGTTTATATGTTACATGTGTCTTTAGCACTTATCTTCTCAAGTTCAGTCAACTTAAAATTTTAAGGCAGCCCGAACACTAACTTTTTTAAGTTGAAGCAACTTCTTTTTTTACAGTGTACAGAATTCATCCGACCGCTTCCGTCTTCTGTCACATCATCAATAAACACCAGTGACCCACTGCCAGTGAATGCCATGCATGCCCATGCATCACACTGCCTCCACCATGTTTTACAGAAGATATGCTCTGTTTTTGATCATAAGCCATTCCAAACCTTCTCCATACTTTCTTCTTCCCATCAGTCTTGCACAGGTTGATCTTGATTTCATCTGTGCAAAGAATGCTGTTCCAGAACTGGTCAGGCTTCTTGAGATTTTTTTTTTTTTGGCAAAGTCTAATTGAGCCTTTCTATTTTTGAGACTGATTAATTGTTTGCTCCTTGTGGTGAACTGTCTGCAGTTACTCTCATAAATGTTTCAATTCAGCTTTAGTCAATTCAGCTTTATTTATTTAGCGCCATATCACAACAAAAGTCATCTCATAGCACTACCAAATGCAGGGAAAACCCCACAATTGTAGAAAGACCCAGCAATCAGAAAATCCCCTGTGAGCAAGCACATAGCGACGGTGGAGAGGAAAAATTCCCATTTAACAGGAAGAAACCTCTAGCAGAACCAGGCTCAGGGAGGGACAGTCATCTGCTGCGACTGGCTGGGGGTGAGGGGATAGAGAGGATGAAGAGAACAGACATAAAGAACATAAACAGTGAGAAGCCAAGTATATTATTGGAGGTCACCCGGCAGTCTGAATCTATTAACAGCAAAACAAAAGGTGGGTTAAGAGACACAAGAGCCCTCCCTAATCGTAGGCTATATTGAAAAGGAAGGATTTTACCCTGTTCTTAAAACCAGAGATTGAGTCTGACTCCCGGACCCAGAGTGGTAACTGGTTCCACAGAGAAGGAGCTTGATAGCAGAAGGCTCTGCCTCCCATTGCACTTTTGGAGATTCTAGGTATTACAAGTAATCCAGCATTTTGGGAGTGTAGCGCTCTGTTAGGATGATAGGGTAATATCAGATCTTTTATATATAAGGGGGCCTGATTATTGAGAGCTTTGTAAGTGAGAAGAAGGATTTTAAACTTAATTCTAAACTGTATGGGAAGCCAATGAAGGGAGGCCAGAACCGGAGAGATATGATCTCTCTTTCTAGTACCTGTTAAAACTCTTGCTGCAGCATTTTGGATCAACTGAAGACTTTTTAAAGATATTTTAGGACAACCTGATAATAGCGAGTTACAATAATCTAATCTAGAGCTGACAAAGGCATGGATCAATTTCTCAGCATCATTCAGAGACAAGATGCTCCTAATCTTGGCAATATTAATGATAGAAGGCAGTCTTAGAAACAAATTTAATATGTGAATTAAAGAACAGATCTTGATCAAAAATAACTCCAAGGTTCCTCACAGAACTATTCAGAGTGAGAGTAGCGGCATCCAAATTAAGAGTATGATTTGAAAAGGAATTTCTAAGGTTTTTTTTGACCAACAAGAATGACTTCAGTCTTATCTGGGTTTAATAGAAGAAAATTACAAGTCATCCAGGCTTTGATTTCCTTAAGACAGGCATCTAACTTGGCTAATTGATTACAATCATCGGGCTTCATTGACAGGTATAATTGTGTGTCGTCTGGTAACAATGAAAATATATACAGTGCTTTCTAATGATATTACCTAACGGAAGCATATATAAACTAAAAAGAGTAGGGCCTAACACAGATCCCTGTGGAACTCTGTGACTGAGCTTAGAGTTGGAAGAAAACACATCATTGATGTGAACAAACTGAAGTCTATCAGACAAATAAGATCTAAACCACTGCAGCAAAGTTCCATTTAGTCCAACATAGTGTTCTAATCTATCAAGTAGAATGTCATGATTGATAGTATCAAAGGCTGCACTAAGATCTAAAAGGACAAGTACAGAAACAAGTCCATTATCAGATGCGATAAGGAGGTCATTAGTGACCTTTACTAAGGCTGTTTCAGTGCTGTGATGAACTCTGAACCCAGACTGAAACACTTCAAATAAACCATTTCCCTGCAAGTGGTCAAACAATTGCGCAGCAACAACTCTTTCTAAGATTTTTGAAATGAAAGGCAGATTAGAGATTGGTCGATAGTTAGCCAAAACTCCTGGGTCGAGTGTTGGCTTTTTGAGTAAGGGTTTAATTACAGCAATTTTAAAAGCCTGCGGTACATAACCCAAAGTTAAAGAAGAATTAATTATATGAAGAATTGGGAAGACTATTTTAAATAACCTGGTAGGAATAGCGTCTAAAAGACAAGATGAAGGCTTAGATGAGGAGATTATTTTATCTAGCTCTAAAAGGTCAATTGGAGTAAACTTATCTAAACAGATATCAGTTGAAGGAGTTGTAGTAGTTAATGTACTTAAGTTTACGGTGGGGAGAATCTGAATGAATTTATCTCTAATAGATAGAATTTTATGATTGAAAAAGTTCAAAAAGTCCTGACTAGAAAGCTCAAGGAGGATGCGAGGATTGACCTGACTCTTTGTCAGCCTGGTTATAGTGTTGAAAAGAAACCTGGGGTTATTCTTATTCTCTTCTATTAATGCAGAGTAATAACTTGTTCTAGCTTTTCTAAGAGATTTTTTTTAAATTAAGAGATGATTTCTCCACGCTAAATAGAATTCATCTAAATTAGTAGAACATCATTTTCTTTCTAATTGATGAGTCTTCTGTTTTAAGCTTTTGTGTTAAACCAAGGGGTTAGAAATCTCTGGTTAGACTTTTTCTTTTTTAAAGGGGCCACCAAATCTAGAGTCTGATGCAGAGAGGCTGTACCACTATCTACCATGCTATCAATTACGGAAGGAGCAGGCTCTCCCTCTTTTATTTCCATCGTGTTGACCCATGGTATAGCGGAGACAATCTGCAAAAATTTGGTAACAACGTCATCTGAAAGACATCTGCTGTAGTAATATTTTTCTTTAGGAGTCAAATAATCAGAAATAGTGAAATCAAAGGTTAACAGACAATGGTCTGACAGTACAGGATTATGAGGAGACTCTACCAGATTTTCTATTTCTATACCATTAGTCAAAACAAGGTCCAATGTGTGGTGGAGAGAATGGGTAGAATTTTCTACTTTCTGAAAAGAACCCCATTGAGTCTAAAGTTTTACCGGAGTGGTGGCTCAGTTGGTAGAGCATCCGCCCCACACCCGGGAGGCAGGGGTTCAAATCCCGGCCGGGTCATGCCAAAGACCATATAAAAGTGGAACTTCCTGCCGTCCAGCTTGGTGCTCAGCAATAAATGGAATGGAGGAGGGAAATTTGTGGTGGCGCCTTGCATGGCAGCGGCCCTCTGATTCTACACTTGGGGTGTGTGTGATTAACACAGTAGATAGGTAAAGCACAATCTCGTTCTACTGTACATGATTGGTTGTACAGTTGAATGACAATAAAGGGTGATTTAAAATTGAATTGAATGCCTTATTAAGACAGTCACTATCTACATCAACATGTATATTAAAATCCCCTACAATAATTATTCTATCTGATTTCAGCACTAAATCAAGTAAAAATTCAGCAAATTTGTTTAAAAACTCTGAGTAGGTCGAGGGAGGATGGTAAACTATGGCAAAGAAAACTGGGTTCAAGCCAAGATAGCCAACATGACCCACACTGAGGACCAGGCCCTCAAAGGAATTAAAACATAATTTTTGTTTTAAATTAACTAGTAATTTAGAATGGAAAATTGCCGCTACTCCACCTCCACGACCAGAACTTCTGGGATTATGATAGTTTAGATAACCAGAGGGAGTTGATTCATTCAAACCAACATAATCATCTTGCCCTAGCCAAGTCTCTGTGAGGGACAATAAATCAATCTGATGATCAATTAATAGATCATGAACTAGTAGAGATTTGGTAGTTAGATACCTAATATTTAATAAACCAGATTTAATTTTTAAATTATGAGGAGGAACAGAGGCCAAATTATTTAATTTAGAGACTTGAGGTTTGATTTGAGTTTTACCAACAATTTTGTTTAATCACTTTGGGATGTTTATGCATTATATTTTTATTAACTTTGGGGGGAGTAGACAAAGGTTCTCTAAGGGAGACGACAGGGGCAAAGTTGTGGGGTGGTGGATGAGGAGGAGCTGTAGAAAGACATGTATTTATCAAGTTGTGTTGTATTTGTCTTGGGTCATAATATTTTGGGTAACGGGTGACAGACACAATCTCTGTAGGGTTATAAATCGAAGACTGATCCAAACAGTGAGGATTATTTGGATTAATGGGATTAATATGAGAAGTGGCAACAAAAAGGGCTGGTTGGCAGACCCAGGAACTTCGGAGTGAGTTAACGCACCAAATCCCAGTCAGTGCATTAAAAAACGCTGAATGGAATAGAACAGATTGTCCCTTAAAACACGTGCACCAAGTCTATTTGGATGGATGCCATCAGGCCTCATAAGTGATGGGCGGTTCCAAAACAGGTTGAAATTGTCAACAAAACCAATGTTAAGAGAAGGACATGTAGAACACAACCAAGTATTAAGACTGAGAGTTCTGCTAAAATAATTGCAACCTCGTCTGAAAGGTGCCAAAGGCCCAGAAACAAACTCACGTCTGCCACAGTTCATAAGCGTGGACAGAAGGCTCCTGAAGTCACTCTTTAAGATCTCCGACACTTCATCCGGGATGCTGTTGCATCCAACATGTACTATTTTTTTTTTTTTTTGTTACTTATTTGTACCCGTAGGTAGATTTGGTTTGCAGTCTGGTGACAAGCCACCGGCTGCCGGTTGCTGCGTGCGCGAGCGCCCTAAACCTACATGTTTTTGGTATGCGGGAGGAAACCGGAGAAATCCCGGAGTAAACCCCCGCAACACGGGGAGAACATGCAAACTCCACACAGCTCACTGTTGGTCGGGGGCTGGGATCGAACCCATGATCTCATGATCCCCGCGGTCCCCCGGCCGAGGGTAAAACTGTGCTGCCACAGTGCTAAACCACTGCGCCACCGTGCAGCCACAGTGCAGCACACTAAAACTATGACAGTTTTAGTGTGGGGGAATTCATTTAATAGGTCAGGGGTAAGAGCCTCAATGTCAAACACTCTAGCCCCAGGAAAAAATTTAGTCACACAGTACCTGCTTCCGATGTTCCTCATAATTGAGTCACTAATTACCAGCGTCGACTGGGGGGGCTTTGTCGGTGGTTTCTGAAGTGGTGAATAATTTTGTCGATGTTGTTGTTGTGATGGCGGGGTGATGCGCTCTCTTCTTTTTAGAGCTGGTGTGTAATTTGGCACACCTAACGTAGTCTTAATCCGGGGTTTGCACTTTTGAGCCGCCGCTGAAGGAGGAGGAGAAGGAGGAGGAGGGGCGGCCACGAGCGGACGACTAGCATCCAGGTGGGGAAAATCCTCCAGAGAAAGGATGTCAAATCTATTTTCCAAAAGCAAGGGAAGAGAAGAGACGCGGACCTGTCTGGTCGACTGACGATGATCGCCAGCTGGTCCAACCAAGGTCCAGGGCGCGCATTGAGGATGAGAAGAACCAACCGGGGCTTTGGGTTTAGCCCCGAGTCGAAGCCAGTGTCTATTGCTGTGGTCCTGGATGTCTGAAGAAACCGGAGCAGGGGTGGAAGTAGACGGAGATATGCTGAACTCACCCAGGTAAGTAGCCATCTCTGCCAGCTGTGAATCGGTTGCTAGGGCCGTTGTTTGCCTGAGAGTTATGGTGTCAAGGTGGTCTTCAGCCTCCCGAATCTAATAGAGGTTGGAGAGTCTCACTTCCAACTCAGAAACCTTCCTAAGGAGGGACACGCAGCTGACACACGTCGGGGATGGAGCCATGATGTTCCAAGCGATAGGTGGATAGCCAGCCAGCCAAAAACAGCTAAAAACAGGTTAGCTAAAAACAGCTAAAAAGGCTTAAAAACAGGTTAGCAGGTTAGCCTAGCCTGGTAAAACAGCCCAGCCGGGGGTCTGACCCACCCACGCATCCGATCGGGCTTTTCTGCTAGGCAAATATTAAGCTAACACAAAGCAAAAACTAATATCAGCAAAAAGAGATAAAAAATTAAAAACGAAATCAATAAAAACAAACAAAAGCGGACAAGATAACTCTTTGACGCGACCAGACATTAACAGACGCCAGCGCATGCGCACTACTGTTTGTCTTTATATTATTGATATTTAGATGTTGATACACCTATTCCTGGAGAGTGTTCTTCACTTGAGTGGATGTTGTGAAGGGGTTATTCTTCACCATCCCATAATCATCCACCACTGTTGTCTTCCATGGACTTCCAGGCCTTTTTGAATTCCCGAGCTCACCAGTGTGCTCTATTTTTCTCAGAATCTACCAAACTGTTGACTTGGCCCCTCCTAACATTTTGACTATTTCTCTGATGGATTTCTTCCTTTTTTCAGTCTGTTTAACTTCCATTGAGAGCTCCTTTGACCGTATGTTGTGGGTTTACAGCAACAGCTTCCAGATGCAAATGCCACACCTGGAATCAACTCCAGACCTTTTGCCTGCTTGATTGATGAGAGATTAATGAGGGAATAACTTTTGAGCTCCTGAAATGGAAGACTTTGTATAAAAATGGAATTCCTAAACCATAACTCCAATTTTAATGTGAACACCCTTAAATTAAAGCTGAGAGTCTGCACTTTAAGCCTATATTGATTATATAATTATATCTTGAATATGTCTTGGTAAACAGCTAAAATAACCAAACTTGTATCAGTGCCCAAATATGTATGGACCTAACTGTACAGACGTGGACAAAATTGTTGGTACCCCTCTGTTAATGAAAGAAAAACCCACAATGGTCACAGAAATAACTTGAATCAGACAAAAGTGGTAATAAATAAAAATTCTGTGAAAATTAACCAATGAAAATCAAACAATGCTTTTGAATTGTGGTTCAACAAAATTATATATAAAAAAAAACAAACAAACTCATGAAACAGGCCTGAACAAAAATGATGGTACCCTTAACTTAATATTTTGTTGCACAACCTTTTGAGACAATCACTGCAATCAAACGATTTCTGTAACTGTCAATGAGATTTCTGCACCTCTCAGCAGGTATTTTGGCCCACTCCTCATGAGCAAACTGCTCCAGTTGTCTCAGGTTTGAAGGGTGCCTTCTCCAGACGGCATGTTTCAGCTCCTTCCACAGATGTTCAATAGGATTTAAATCAGGGCTCATAGAAGGCCACTTTATGACTGGCGCCTAGCGGCTGCCCCGGCCTTGGATGCGCTCTGCAGAGCGTGCCCAAATGCCAAGTCACGTTTCGTTACCTTGTATTCATACATGTGTAATGACAATAAAGTTGAATCTCATCTCAATCTCATCTTTAGAATAGGCCAATGTTTCACTCTTAGCCATTCTTGGGTCTTTTTAGCTGTGCGTTTTGGGTCATTATCCTGTTGCAAGACCCATGACCTGCGACTGAGACCAAGCTGTCTGACACTGGGCAGCACATTTCTCTCTAGAATACCATGATAGTCTTGAGATTTCATTGTACCCTGCACAGATTCAAGACACCCTGTGCCAGATGCAGCAAAGCAGCCCCAGAACATAACAGAACCTCCTCCATGTTTCACAGTAGAGACAGTGTCCTTTTCTTGGTATGCTTCATTTTTGCGTGTGTGAACATAGAGCTGATGTGCCTTGCCAAAAAGTTCCAGTTTTGTCTCATCTGTCCATAGGACATTCTCCCAGAAGCTTTGTGGCTTGTCAACATGCAGTTTGGCAAATTCCAGTCTGGCTTTTTTTATGATTTGTTTTCAACAGTGGTGTCCTCCTTGGTCATCTCCCATGAAGTCCACTTTGGCTCAAACAACGACGGATGGTGCGATCTGACACTGATGTACCTTGACCTTGGAGTTCACCATGAATGTGTTTAGAGGTTGTTCTGGGCTCTTTTGTTACCATTTGTATTATCCGTCTCCTCCTGCGGCCACGTCCAGGGAGGTTGGCTACAGTCCCGTAGATCTTAAATTTCTGAATAATATGTGCAACTGTAGTCACAGAAACATCAAGCTGCTTGGAGATGGTCTTATAGCCTTTACCTTTAACATGCTTGTCTATAATTTTCTTTCTAATCTTCTGAGACAACTCTCTCCTTTGCTTCCTCTGGTCCATGTTTAGTGTGGTACACACCATGTCAACAAACAGCACAGTGACTACTTGTCACCCTTTAAATAGGCCGACTGAGTGATTACAAGTTTGTAGACACCTGTGATGTTAATTAGAAGACACATCTTGGTTGAACATGTCCCTATGGTCACATTATTTTCAATCTTTTCTAGGGGTACTATCATTTTTGTCCAGGCCTGTTTCATGAGTTTGTTTTTTAAAGTAATTCTGTTGAACCACAATTCAAAAGCACTGTCTCATTTCCATTGGTTAATTTTCATAGAATTTTTATTTATTACCAGTTTTGTCAGATTCAAGTTATTTCTGTGACCATTGTGGGTTTTTCTTTCATTAACAGAGGGGTACCAACAATTTTGTTCATGTCTGTACATATACAGTGGGCTAGGTCTCAACTTGGTCTTGGGAGACTCTGGTTTTGGTCTGGTCTCAGCATAGGTGTAAATCATGGAAAGCCCCCTCCCCCCAAAAAACAAATCATCATAAACCTTAATATTGTCATGATCTGAGCACGGGGGGTTCCGCCATGCTCAATCTCATTGTCTTTTTCCTTATTTGTATATTTGTTGTATTTTTGGTTTCTTAGTTCCTGTCATTTTATCCCTGAATGGTTTTCATATATCTTGCATTATTTCTTAGTTCCTCTCGTTCTCCTGTTTACATTCATTGCAGTCTTGTTATTTATATATTTGTTATTAGCTTGCATTCATCCTTCAGTCTTTGTCTTCATTTTAGTTCTCGGTTTGTATTTGTATTTTTTGCCAGTTCCTTTTGTTCTTCTCTCTCTTTCTCTCTCCGGGGCTGCAGCTGTCAGTGGCACTTCTGGGTTTTGGCTCTGATTGTAGGCAGTGCTCCTGTCAAGCTGTCAGTCCTGTTTCCTCTCCTCTCACGACTCACAGCTGATCGTTATTGTGTAATCACTCTTACCTCCTGCCTTACTTTAGCCCGCTGCGCTGGTCATTCGGCGCTGTGGTCTTCTCACTGAGCAGACGTGGTTCCTAGTCTGCATCTCTATTTGTAAGTACTGTTTCGCTCTGACAGGTATCCCCTGTCTCTCTATGGTTTGTGTGGTTGCTAAATTGTCCTGATGAGCTTCCTTCATCTTCTGGCGTTTTTCCCTATGCCTTAGCCCATAGGTTGTTCTGGGCAAGTGACTCTCATTCCGGCCATTCCTGTTATTTTGTGTTTTTTTGTGTTTTTGTGGATTGTGGACAATCCACATCTATCAATGTGGATTGATAGATGTGAAACATAGATGTGGACCAATCCAAATCTATGTTTATCAATTTTTGCAAGTGTTGTACTTTTGTTATTTTGTGCACTTGGTGTCTGGAGTTACTGTAGACGTAACAGTACTTTTTGTTTCTTGTACACGGTGCGCCTTTGTGTTATTATTAAATATGCAACTTACAGTTTCTGCATGTGGCGTTAGGGCAGCTCATGACAGAAGACCGCAGCCAGTTAAGATGCCAGCGGTCTGTGAGTTTGCTTTTTGTTTTTCCCTCCCGCATTTTATGTTCTGTTCGGGGTTTTGGGAATGTAGTTCCACCATGGACTTCCAATTATTTGGACTGAGTGAGGAGGAGTGTCGGGTGGCTGAACTCATCGTGCATTTTGCCTCAAAAGTTCAAGCCACCCACACTTCCGAGGTCATTTTTGGTTTTGTGGAAAGCTCAGCCCGGCTGCTTGAGGCATGTCCCAGCCCCTGGAGCTATCCGGGTCTTACCATTCTCCTCACCATGGTGGTCAGGAACCATCAACAACTCAGTGAGAGGATGAGGGATTCCCTCTCGGTGCAACCTCGTCCGATGAGGAAGCGTTCCCTGGGGCGGAAGGCTCGTCCACCTCGTCAGGCGTCCATGACCTCGCCCATCCACCACACGGCTCCCGGAGTTCCCGGAAAGACTTCGTCTGGCTCTGAAATGGCAGCTGATACCATCACGCCTCGGGAATTCAGGCAAGTGCTTATTAATTCACTTCCTCTGTCTGCTGAACCCTCTTGTTTAATTCCCGGTGGTGAGGCTCAGTTATCACAGTCCACTGGGACCTCACCATCAGCTGCAACTACCTTTTCCTCACCATCTTCTCCTGTCTCCCCGAAATGTCTACCAGTCCTGGGAGGGAGCCGCCAGACGGCTGAAGAATCTATGGATCCTAGAGGCCTTGGTTCAGCTCCACCACTACATCCAGCAAGGGAGAGGAGCCCTCACTGTGTCCTGAAGCCAGTGCCGATGAGTGAGCATCCCCTGGTTTTGGCATCCCAGGACCCCGCACCATCGGCGAGGTGATCCCTGGCTCCACTCCTCGGGGCTGGGGGCTTTTCAATGGACCCACAGCAGTTGTAGCCATCATGCCCCGGGAATTCAGGCAAGTGTTTTTTTCATTCTTTACCTAAAGATGAATCCTCTTGCCTAATTTCTGGTGGTGAGGCTCAATATTTGCAGCTCACTGAGTCCTCACCGCCTACTGCTGCTATTATTTCCTCACCTGCTACCCCTGTGTCTCTTCCATTCTCCCCTGAGTGCCTGCCGGTCCCAGGATTGAACCACCAGACGGCGGAAGAACCTGCGGCCCTGGAGAACCTGGTTCTAGCCCCACAACCACAATCCAGTTGGGAGGAGAGCACCCCCTGTGACCTGAAAGTTGTGCCGACAATGGAATGTCCCCCGGTTTCAACTGTCCGGGATTTGGTGCCAGCGGTGAGGCGACCTCCAGCTGCCAAGCCAGATGAGCCACCTGCGTTGACCACCTTGTCTGGGGGTTCTGGAGCTGCACTCACCATCACACCCGCTGCTGGTGTCGCAGCAGGTTCGCCGGACTCCTGGATGGTGGTGGAGTTTGAGTCCAGGCAAGTGCTCTGTTCTGTTCCTCCTTTCCCAGATTCAGAAAAATCTTGTCTGACTCATGGTGGGGAGGATCAGCTACACATGTGCTCTGCTCCTGAGTTCTCCTCGCCGGGCTCCGCTGCTGCCAGTGATTCTTTTCTGTTTTTTTCTTTCTGTCCTTTTCCCAAGGTGACCAGGTCGAGAGAGGGTGCCCCGATGGGGAGACTCGAGACGTTCCTGCCTGGATCGCCGGAGTCCTGGACCACGGTGGAGTCCGAGACAAGGAAAGTGCTCTGTTCTGTCTTCACATCATCAAATCTAGAGATTTCTTGTCCTGCTCATTGTGGGGAGAGCCAGTCACAGCTGCCAACTGCCTCTGAGCTCTCCTTACTGGACACCACTGCTGCCGGTGGTATTAACCCAGTGTTTGTTTCTTCTCCCCTGTTCGAGTCATCATCTGATCCCATTGATGGTCACCCTCCTCCCTCACCTGGGGTCACCGTGGGTCCTCCTCCTCCATCCCAGGGCTCTATGGGTCCCCATCCTCCGTCCGAGGGTGCTGTGGATTCTCATCCTCCGTCCGAGGGTGCTGTGGGTTCTCATCCTCCGTCCAAGGGTGCTGTGGGTCCACTTCCTCCGTCCAAGGTTGCTGTGGATCCTCTTCCTCTGTCTGAGGTTGCCACAGGTCCTCATCCTCCGACCAAGGCCACTGTGGATGCAGCCACGTTCCAGCCCGGGTCCACTGTGGGTGCAGCTATGGCCCAGTCTGGGTCCACCGTGTGTGCAGCTATGGCCCAGTCCGGGTCCACCATGTGTGCAGCTATGGCCCAGTCTGAGTCCACCGTGGCAGCAGCTATGTCCCAGTCCGGGTCCACCGCAGGGGCAGTTATGCTCTCGTCTGGAGCCACCATGGCTGCTGATATGCTCCAGCCCTGAGCCAACCCGAGTGCAGCTTTACTCCAGCCTGGGGCCACCATGGGTGCAGCTTTGCTTCAGCCCGGAGTCACCGCAGGTGCTGCTCCGGGGTCGCCGCGGGGTCGCCGCGGGTGCTGCCATGTCCCAGCCCAGGGTCACCAAGGGTGCTGCAGGCCTGTCCAAAATTGCCGTGGTCCATTAGTTCCCATCAAACTCCACTATGGTCCCTTCTCCTCTACCTAAAGTTGTAAAGGGTTCCCCGTCCAGTTTCCCCACTGGTCAGTCATCCTCCTTGCCAGGCTCCCATCTCTTATCTCCTCGGGTCCGCAGTATGCACTGGTTCCAACTGCCGCCTCCAGGAGGGGGTGTGTCATGCTCCATTACCCAGTGGCTCGGGGATGCTGGAAGGCCACCTGGTGAACCCTTTTTGCTGTTTAGGTGGCCCTGGAGGCCTGGGAGACCACCCGACAAACTCTGTGGGTAGCTTGGGTGGCTAAGGGACTCAGGAAGACCACCCAAACTGGACATATAGCCTTCCCTACATCATTTGTGTTCTATGTCTCTTATTCTGGGTGTGAGTCATGAGTGTTTTTCTTGTTTTTCTTTTTTCTCTGGGTTGTTTCAGTCCCTCCATGCCTGGGTACCCCTTCTCTCGCCCGGGGTGGGTTTTGTTTCCCTTTTTTTTTTTTAGGGTGGGCCCTTTTCCTTTTCTTTTGATGTTATCCTGGGTGTCTGGAAACCAACCCCTTGGGTGGGGAGGCTCTGTCATGATCTGAGCACGGGGGGTTCCGCCATGCTCAATCTCATTGTCTTTTTCCTTATTTGTATATTTGTTGTATTTTTGGTTTCTTAGTTCCTTTCATTTTATCCCCGATTGGTTTTCATATATCTTGCATTATTTCTTAGTTCCTCTCATTCTCCTGTTTACATTCATTGCAGTCTTGTTATTTATATATTTGGTATTAGCTTGTATTCATCCTTCAGTCTTTGTCTTCATTTTAGTTCTTGGTTTGTATTTTTATTTTTTGCCAGTTCCTTTTGTTCTTCTCTCTCTTTCTCTCTCCGGGGCTGCAGCTGTCAGTGGCACTTCTGGGTTTTGGCTCTGATTGTGGGCAGTGCTCCTGTCAAGCTGTCAGTCCTGTCTCCTCTCCTCTCATGACTCACAGCTGATCGTTACTGTGTAATCACTCTTACCTCCTGCCTTACTTTAGCCCGCTGCGCTGATCATTCAGTGCTGCAGTCTTCTTGCTGAGCAGACGTGGTTCCTAGTCTGCCTTTCTATTTGTCAGTACTGTTTCACTCTGACAGGTATCCCCTGTCTCTCTATGGTTTGTGTGGTTGCTAAATTGTCCTGATGAGCTTCCCTCATTTTCCAGCATTTTTTCCTACGCCTTAGCCCATAGGCTGTTCTGGGCAAGTGACTCTCATTCTGGCCATTCCTGTTATTTTGTGTTTTTTGTGTTTTTGTGGATTGTGGACTCTATGTTTATCAATTTTTGCAAGTGTTGTACTTTTGTTATTTTGTGCACTTGGTGTCTGGAGTTACTGTAGACGTAACAGTACATTTTGTTTCTTGTACAAGTTGCGCCTTTGTGTTATTATTAAATATGCAACTCAGTTTCTGCATGTGGCGTTGTTAATCAGCCCATGACAGGGCAGCTCATGACAAATATGTTACAATGTTACATAAGACTTTGAAGCACTAATGCTAAATGCAAATTTGAAAGATTTCTTGTAAATTTTAGACTTTTTTCTTTTAACCTGTTAAATCTGCAACTTTTTTTTCATAAATTTGCAACTTTTTTCTCAAAGATTTGCAACTTTTTTCTTTTCCATGAGAAATCAGGCACAAACAACATGGATGATGAGCTGGAGCAAAGTGATGTGTGTGGAAGACAAGGTAGAAGGCCATTCTACCATCCATTATCATGGGAAATGTGAGATCGCTACTTAACAAGATGGACGAGTTAGCAGCGCTGACCCGATATTAGAGTGCCTTTAGGGAGGTTAGCATCATGCTATTGACTGAAACATGGCTAACCAAGCTAACAACAGACGCTAACATCAGGATGGAGGGTTTTCACTTTCTATGGGCAGATGCGACACTAGATGCGGCAAGAGCAGAAGTGGGGGGCTGGCAGTATTTTTGAATGACAGATGGTGTAATCTTGGGCACATCACTATTAAAAAAACAATACTGTAGCAAGGACATTGAGTTGCTAGCCATTAGCATGTGACTGACTTATCTACCCAGAGAGTTTTCATACATCATCATGACCACCACCTATGTACCTCCCTCTGCAAGTGCTGAGCCAGCAAGTAACGTCTTCCACTCACTCAGCAGCAGATGACAGACTCAACACCCCAATGCTCTCCAGCTCATCTCTGGTGATTTTAACCATGCTTCTTTGTTCTCCACTCTGCCCACCTTCACCCACTATGTCATGTGCCACACCAGAGACAATAAAACACTGGACTTATTTAATGCAAACACCAAGGAGGCATGCCCCTCATCACCCCTCTCTCTCTCTCTTGGAAGATCTATCCACAGTCTGGTTCACCTCCTGTCTGTGTACAAATCCCTGGTACACAGACAACCTCCTGTTACTCGCACAGTAAAGATATAGTCCGAGGAGGCAGAGGACATTCTGAAGGACTGTTTTGAATCCACAGCGTGGAAGCAGCTCTGTGGTACACATGAAGCAGACATCAAGAGTCTCAGACACCGTTAAAGATTACATCAATTTCTGCATGGAGAACACTGTAACCATCAAGACCATATGGTGTTTTTTCAGGTCGGGAGATAAGGAGGAGCTGAAGTCCATACAGAGGTAGCTAAGGAGGAAGATCAGAGAGGGGAAGGACAACTACAGGAAGAAGATGGAGGACAAGCTGAAGCAGAGTGATGTTAGCGGTGTCTGGAGAGGCCTCAAAACCATCTCTGGGCACCAGGATACCTCCTTGCAGGCTGTGGGGGGTAGGGAGTGGGTTAACGACCTGAACCTGTTCTTGAACAAGTTTGACCAACCGCCCTTTCCTCCTCCTGCCCACCAACCACTGCTGCCTCCACCTTCACTTAGTCCCCCTGCCCACTACCGTCCCTCCACCCCCCCTTACATCCCCCAGCTCTCAGTACACACCCCCAGCTGTTTTTCCCTTCACAGACCCCCGCCCCCCAGCACACAGCCGCCCTTCCCCAGTCTGACCCTCACTAATGCTACATGTCTACTGGTTCCGTCGTTTTTCCGCTTACGATTCATTGTGCATTGGAAATGCAGTGGAAAGCATTTGGGTGTGGGGCGGTAAAAACCGTACTGTGATGAGCCGAGTTGCCCGTGGGTTCCCCTACAGCTCATTTGCATAAACTTTTCTATCAGTCATGATTTTTTCTGTACTGTCATGAACCAGAGGCAGCACTCTTGTCCTGAACTTTTAAACCAGCGGTTTTTGATGTCAAATAACGACGGATTCATTAACAGATTCATTAACTGAACCTACTATTTCATGCACAAAATGATGTTAGAAACACTTTTTGCTGGTTTGTTTTAAAGATATGGAGACCAAGGACACCACATTGTCCGGTAGCAGCGGAGAGCTGAAGACTGCCAACAGCTGGACCCGTCGACCAATCCAGTCAACCAGACAGTTGGAGGAGAAGACGAGAGGGGAGGTAAAGAGAAGCAGATCTGTAAGTTACCTGTTGTTGTGAAGACATGAAGGAGAAATTAATAACCGCTGTTTCAAGAAACCCAATACTATATGACCAGTCCTTGCCGTCATATAGGGACAACATAGAAAGGAATGAAACGTGGAGAGCAGTGGAACATGAGCTCATCCAGCCGAAGCTCATGAACCAGGCGGTCAAATTCGCCATGCATTGTGTGGGTCTGTAGGACTGAGTGAACCCAAAACCGGTGGCAACGATGACAAAGTCGCCTTTTGGAGCACAAATATACCAGCACTATTAAAAACAATCTGCTCATGGTAAATAATGACTATTCCAGTATTTACTCCCGCATTGCTCTACTCCGCTTAGCCAAGAACTATGCTACAAGCCCCTTTTCCGTGTCTCACAGGTTGCGGAATGCGGATTCCTTTCTGAAAAATCCTGACCAGTCGACACATAGCATAAGACCTAGGTGAGAGCTGAGCTGAAGAAGATCAAGGCGAGGAAGGCTGCAGGTCTGGTCGGCATCAGCACAAGGCTCCTCAAGTCAATGTGCAGACCAGCTGTGCGGGATCATGGAGCACATCTTCAGCCTGAGCCTGAAGCTAGAGAGGATACCACAGTTGTGGAAAACATTCTGCGTGGTACCCGTACCAAAGACTCCGCACCCCAAGGACCTAAATAGCTACAGATCAGTGGCCCTGAAATAACACCTAATGAAGACCCTGGAGAGGCTACTCCTCACCAACCTCTGCCCCCTGGTGGGATCAGCGATGGACCCACTTCAGATGCCTACCAGCAGGGCAGCAGAATGGAGGATGCAATGATCTTCCTCCTACACCGTTCCCTGTCCAACCTGGAGAAGCCTGGAAACACTTTGAGGATCATGTTCTTTGATTTCTCCAATGCTTTCAACACCATTCAACCAGTGATCCTGAGGGACAAGCTGCTGTGTGTAGGGATGGACCAGCATCTGCCATCGTGGATCCTGGACTACTTCACAGACTGACCACAGTTTGTGAGGACCCAGGACTGTGTGTCTGATACCATAATCTGGAGTATGGGGACCCCCAGGGAAGAGTTCTGGCTCCCTTCCTAGTCGCCCTCTACACTGCTAACTTTTCACACAATACACCACACTACCATCTACAGAAGTTCTCTGATTACTTTGCAGTTGTCAGCCTCATCTGTGATGGGGATGACTCGGGGTACAGAGGACTTATTGAGGACTTCGTGGACTGGTGTCTGTGGAACTGCCTCCAGATCAATGTGGGGAAAACCAAGGAACCCGTGGTGGACTGCTGCAGGAATGCACAACCCCCCACAGCACCGGTAAACATCCAGGGAACAGACATTGAGATGGTGACATCTTACAAGTACCTGGGTGTTCACCTGAACAATAAACTGGACTGGTCACACAACACCAACGCGCTCTACAAGAAGGGGCAGCGCAGGATGTTCCTCCTGAGGAGCCACAGGTCCTTTGGAGTGTTGAGGGCTCTCCTGAAGACCTTCAATGATTCTGTGGTGGCATCAGCCATCATGTTTGGAGTGGTCTGCTGGGGCAGCGGCATCACGGCAGCTGACAGGAAGAGACTGAACAGGCTGATCAAAAAAGCCAGCTCTGTTCTGGGGTGCCACCTCAACCCAGTGGAGGAGATAGGAGAGAGGAGAATGGTGGTTAAACTGTTATCTCTGCCGGAGTCCGAGTCCCACCCCATGCAGGCCACACTGAATGCACTGAGGAGCTCATTTAATGGTAGGCTGTGCCATCCTAGGTGCTCGAGGGAGAGGTTCCGCAGGTCATTCCCACTTATGGCTGCCAGACTTTATAATCTAACCTGTGCTCCTCATAGAGGCCGTATTAAACATCACAGCTTTGCAGAATAGAGATCGTCCCCTCCAATACACAACTTGTACAATTACAATTATTATTGAGGGTGACAACAACACTGTTCATTCAAATGTGAAATATACTGTGTGGGTCTATATTTCTATATTGCCGGATAACTTATTTAACTAACTTTAATGCTGTTAATACCATCTAACTGCATTGCTCCTGCACTCTGTGTGTGTGTGTGTATGTATATATATATATATATATATATATATATATATATATATATATATATATATATATATATATATATATATATATACTGTGTACATATGTATATTTGCTGCTTTGGCTAACCAATTCCTATGCCTCGGTGAAACGGAGAGACATATGGTAATCACTTAATGTGTCAGTGTGTGGATGTGGATGTGTGTGTGTGTGTGTACAGTGCCTCCGGAAAGTATTCACAACGCTTCACTTTTTCCACATTTTGTTATGTTACAGACTTATTCGAAAATGGATTAAATTCATTTTATTTTCCTCAAAATTCTACACACAATACCCCATAATGATAATGTGAAAAAAGTTTTTGGGAAAATTTTGCAAATTTATTAAAAATAAAAAAATCTAAGAAATCACATATAAGAAGTCATAGCCTTTGCTCCAAAGGCTGTTGTTGATGCACGTTTGGCGGCAGTTACAGCCTCAAGTCATTTTGAATATGATGCCACAAGCTTGGCACACCTATCTTTGGGCAGTTTGGCCCTTTTCTCGTTGCAGTACCTCTCAGGCTCCATCAGGTTGGATGGGAAGCATCAGTGCACAGCCATTCTCAGATCTCTCCAGAGATGTTCAATTGGATTCAAGTCTGGGCTTTGGCTGAGCCTTTCAAGGACATTCACAGAACTGTCCTGAAGCCACTCGTTTGATATCCTGACTGTGTGCTTAGGGTTGCTGTCCTGCTGAAAGATGAACCGTTGCTCCAGTCTGAGGTCAAGAGTGCTCTGGAGCAGGTTTTTATCCAGGATGTCTCTGTACATTACTGCATTCGTCTTTCCCTCTATCCTGACTAGTATCCCAGTTCCTGCCACTGAAAAACATCCCCACAGCATGATGCTGCCACCACCATTGGCATGGTTATGAGCAGTTCCTGTTTTCCTCCAAACATGACGCCTGGTATTCATGCCAAAGAGTTCAATCTTTGTCTCATCAGACCAGAGAATTTTTGTTTCTCATGGTCTGAGAGTCTTTCAGGTGCCTTTTGGCAAACTCCAGGCGGGGCACCATGTGACTTTTACTAAGGAGTGGCTTTCGTCTGGCCACTCTACCATACAGACCTTATTGGTAGATTGCTGAAGAGATGGTTGCTCTTCTGGAAGGTTTTCCTCTTGTTATAGGAACGTTGGAGCTCTGATAAAGTGACCATCAGGTTCTTGGTCACCTCCCTAACTAAGGCTCTTCTCCCCCGATCGCTCAGTTTAGACGGCTGGCCAGCTCTAGGAGGAGTCCTGGTGGTTCCGAACTTTTTCCATTTATGGATGATGGAGGCCCCTGTGCTCATTGGGACCTTCAAAGCAGCAGAAAATTTTCTGTACCCTTACCCAGATTTGTGCCTTGAGACAATCCTGTCTTGGAGGTCTACAGACAATTCAGTTGACTTCATACTTGGTTTGTGCTCTGACATGCACTGTCAACTGGGGGACCTTATATAGACAGGTGTGTGCCTTTCCAAACCATGTCCAATCAACTGAGTTTACTACAGATGGACTCCAATTAAGCTGTAGAAACATCTCAAGTATGATCAGTAGAAACAGGATGCACCCAAGCTCAATTTTGAGCTTCATGGCAAAAGCTGTGAATACTTATGTACTGTACATGTGATTTCTTAAAGTTTTTTATTTTTAATAAATTTGCAAAAATCTCAAAAAAACTTTTTTCATGTTGTCATTATTGGGTGTTGTGTGTAGAATTTTGAGGAAAAAATTTTTTTTGTCTCTTTTGGATTAAAGCTGTAACTTAACAAAATGTGGAAAAAGTGAAGTGCTGTGAATACTTTCCGGATGCACTGTATGGCCGTCTGTCTGTCTGCCTCTCTGTTTCAACTCGCCTGGTCAAAATTAAGTGGAACTAAAGGCTTGTATCATTGTATTGCCATATTTTCCCTACTTTTAATTTGCCAGAATTCCGAGCTTCTCATGATTTGGTGAAATTCTGAGGAGGCTTCAGCGCAGAGCAACCACTTCAGAAGAACACTCAGACGCAGATGAAAAGTTAACACCACTTTAATGAAAATCCAAAACCCTATACATAACACGCTAACTTAAGAAATAAATACACACACCACAATTAAGGAAACCCGTAACCAAAATGCCACACTATATACAGGAAAGCAGTTGCATGCTGGAGCCACATACAGCCTAAGAAGAAAGAGAGGAGAGAGATAGTTAATAATGGGAATGGCACACAGGCGAATGTAAACAGAGGTAATGGGTCTTATGATAATTGCAGACAGCCCGGCAGTGAACTCCAGTGTGGGAAAGGTGAAGGGGTCTGGAGACTGCAGGGAAGGATGACGAAGGGCTGGGGAGCCTGGGTGGAGGAGCCGTTGTCTTCGAGATGAGATGGTTCAGGAAAGCGTACAAACACAGCTCCGGAGACACACCGCTGGAGGTGGCAGCAAACCTGAGAGGAGGAGAGGAGAGGGTAAGACAGCGTTTGGGGAAATAATTAATTTTACCACACAAGAATTATGATTGTGAACCGGCACAAACCCAATGATCCCGCGGAGAGCTCTTCACAGACTGGCCCTTAAATACACTGGTGAATCAGGAAGAAGCAGGTGTGTAATCACGCAGGTGCGCTGGTGAGCTCCAGAGCCAGGAAAACAGAAACAGGAAGGGAGGGGAGAGGGACACTCGCCTGATCATGACAGAGATAAGGCTTTGCTTTCGAAATAAACACAAATTTAACTCACCTTTAACTTCAATGAAGCTGGAGGAAAAGGTATTGTAATAACTATGCTGGACCACTAGAGGCAGCAGTGTGACTTTTTTACAGTACAACACAGCACATTTTTTTTTTACAGCATGTGGGAGCCGAACTGTTATAAAATACCGGTTACTAAAAAAAAAAATGTATTCAGCAACTACACCATTTGTTCATCTCATCGATTGTTTTCACATTGGTTTTACTGTTTAGTTTTGCAGGGAAAGGACAAGGTAAAAGTCATTAAAATCTACAATTCCCAACATTCGTCGCCCGCAAATGGTCACAGTGAACTGCGCATATGCCCGGAAACTCCTGCCGCAGGGAAGTACTGAGCCTGTCTGTTTTCTTCCTCTGCCACTAAACAGCAAAAGCTCCTGTTCATTATGATTGTCTTGTGTTCACGTACCTCCATTGCTTCCACCATTTGGTTCTCTTCTTTTGTGTTTGGATTGCAGCTGTTCAAATCAGTTTGATGACTCTTGGCTGCCGCCGACAGTACAGGCATGTAAACCGCAGATTTTCACTACACATGCGTTTACTCCAAAACTATTGGATGGATTTAGTTGAAATTTTTATCAGAGGTGGTTCTTGGACTAGAGAGGAACCCATAATATTTTGGTCATGATCAGAAAATGCATATCTCCACCATCTTATCTTATTAACTATTGCTCTGAGTGCTGCTACCCCTTTGCTCCTTCAATCCTTTAATACTGACATGGTTTATTGACCCAGAGAGCAGACTCGGACTCAAAGAAGATACAATTACGAGATTAGTGTGTGTGTGTGTGTGTGTGTGTGTGTGTGTGTGTGTGTGTGTGTGTGTGTGTGTGTTTGTGTGACAGCCGGAGGCGAGCAGAGCACCATGCGTCGGCAACCCTAGGGACAGACAGAGACAGGGAGAGTTAGTGGCAGATACCAGAGGGGATGTAAAGAATTGGACAGAGCTTACTGTTTGTTGAGATGGGGTTAAGCTCAGGTTCAGCTCGGCGGCTACAGCCAGGAAGACAGTGCCCCGCTGTCCCGGTTGCAGCTGGAAGTGGTTGGTGAGTCCGGTGAAGAGCGGTGCAGCTCAGTCCACCGCCAGGAGGAAGGGAGGTCCGATGCCACGGCTCTCCGCCTGTGCACAGGGGAACGAGAGCAGATGAAGGCGAATAGAGCGAGGGCTTACTTGGAGCAGAGCTGAGAATTCCTCCAAACGTTGGATGGCAGGAGGCAGGATACCAAGACGAGAGTAGGTTGAGGTGAGGGTTCTCTGGAACGAGGATGATGGCGTGAGCTGGTCTCATTAGGAGAAGAGACAGATGACTCCACGCTGATCAAAGGGCAGCGCGGTCTAAATAACCCTGGCCGTGATGGAGAGCAGGTGTGCACGCAGCTGAGGATGATAGGCAGCCAGAGCGAACCATCACAAATTTCCCCATTGTGGGACTAATAAAGACTTATCTTATCTTATCTTGAATCTACAACTTTTTTTCTTTTGAATCTGCAGCTTTTTTCACATGAATTTGTT
The DNA here is from genome assembly GCA_020510985.1 of Pholidichthys leucotaenia. Taxonomy (NCBI): domain Eukaryota; kingdom Metazoa; phylum Chordata; class Actinopteri; order Cichliformes; family Pholidichthyidae; genus Pholidichthys; species Pholidichthys leucotaenia. Next base: position 320,130,038 of record CM035840.1, read on the forward strand.
ACTTTTTCTTATAAAGTTGCAATCTTTTTCTTGTATATTTGCAACCCTTTTCCCTTAAATTTGCAACTTTTGTCTTTAAAATTTTCAATTTTTTTCTTGCAAACATGCAACTTTTTTCCTCATGAATGTGTTATTTTTTCTTGTAAATTCACTAATTTTTTTAACATGCAACTTCTTTCTAGTAAATTTGCAACATTCATATGAATGCTGGATAAGTTTTTATTCTATGTAATACCTTAAATTTTCTCTCTTCATCTAGACCAGGGGTCTGCAACCTTTGCCAGCCGAAGAGCCGTTTTGCCCGTCTCCGACTAAAACAGACGTGGCTGAGAGCCGCAACGGCAATTTGACCTTTAAAATAAAGATTATGCTGCTTATAAAGTTTTTTATATACTGTACATAGCTCTGAATATTATGTGGCATTAATGAATTCCTACTACAGCAGTGGGAAAAAAACTGCTTATAGCTTCATTTATATAGCTTCATTCATGAAATAAATGTTAGATATATGTTATAAATTGTTTTGTGCTGAAAAAATAAATTTCTGAATATCTGACCATAATTTTTGCATAGTTTTAATTATCGGCACATTCATAAATTGTTTAAATCTGAAAAATATCACCCATCTCCTACTTTCAACAGTGATCACACAGCTTTAGTTCCTGATATTTTCATAAATTAGAGATGAAAGTTTTATTTAGAAGAAGCTACTTTTCATCCTGTTTCCTCATAATGTTCCTTGTTCAAATGTATTAATATAAATCTGTATCCTTCACTTGTTCTCCAGACTCTCAATTTGTCAACTAGTGGATTGGTTGTGGGCGGCGCGGTGGAGAAGTGGTTAGCACTGTGGCAGCACAGCAACGCACCCTTGGCCGGGGGATCCTGGGTTCGATCCCAGCCCCCGACCAACAGTGATCTGTGTGGAGTTTGCATGTTCTCCCCGTGTCTGCGTGGGTTTACTCCGGGATTTCTCTGGTTTCCTCCCACATGCCAAAAACATGCAAGTTAGGTTAATTGGCATCAACTGGGGATTCTAAATTGTCCTTAGGTATGACTGTGAGAGTGAATGGTTGTCTGTCTCTCTGTGTTGGCCCTGCGATGGACTGGCGATCTGTCCAGGGCAGGGGTCAGCAACCTTTACCGCTCAGAGCCATTTGGACCCGTTTCCCACAGAAAAGAAAACACTGGGAGCCACAAAAACCCTTTTGACACTTAAAATGAAATAACACTGCATATAACTTTTTTTTCCCTTTATGCTATGTATAAACAAACTATAATGTGTTGCATTTATGAAATCAGGGAACTCCTGCAGAGAAAACAAAATTACATTTCTTTCGGAGTTCAAAAACATTTTGAACTCCGAAAAAAAAAAGACATTGGGTTGAAGGTTGACATTGGGTTGAAAGGAGAGTGCTATTTCTAGCACTGATGACTCCTGATCCTTCGATAAAAATTTCATAATTCCGCTGAAAACAATACCGAAAGCTCAGAATTCCAACACGAACCAGCGATGTGATTTGGGGTTGAGGAAATTATCTGAAAATTCAGCAGGGGGTCTGGGGGACTATGTCCCCCAGCGGGGTCTGGGGTGGGATGGGGGGCAAGGTTGGCAAAGCCCCCCGAAGCTCCTGGGTTTTTATGATTTTTAAGTACCAGAACTGTGCTTAAATGACATAAAACAAACAGCTGAATGTCACTTATTAATGTATAATATTGACTTATGTTCCAAGAAGATAGCATTCCTAAAATATTCCAACAAGCATTATCCATCACATGCTTTAACACTTGATCAAATCAAAATCAGTTAATTTTTTTATCTATTCCATAATAGAAATAAAATTCCAACATACCATTACTTTTTATAATTTCAGTATTCATTTCAGATCACCAGTTTCAATCTCCACTGAGTCTTGAGCAGTTCATTTTGTACAATCACTGATGCAGCCAAGTCTTAGAAATATTCAAAAGTTATGAGTCAATGTCCACTGTGCACTGTCAATTTCAAACTGTTTGGAATCATAAAAGGGGATGGTTAACTTTTATTACCGTTTCATCCCTCGCGCCAGCCCAGCTCATACAGCCGTTGTAGAGTTAATGACCTTTCACCTGGCCATATCGATTACTGGTGGCCATACGCCACTTCCAGTCCTGCCTGAAAGGGCGCGGCTTCACTGCGTTCGTGGACCACAAGCCGCTAACGTACTTAATGTACTTTATCTTGCTGGAAGATAAAATAAAGCGGAATTAGGCGAATTAACATAAAATCACATCCTTGAGAACACGCCGCCATGAATCTTTGAAAAAGCATACAACGAGCCATTTGATTGGTCCAATCGTTTGCAACTATCCAATCGCAGGGCTGTTTACAATACAGCAGTAGCTTGAACACAACACATCCGGGTTATCGCGGGAGACGACTTCCGACTTCGTGTTGATTTTTCGCTGACGGTGATTAAACTTTAACACGTTTTTTTTTTTAGATTTTACAAGATCACCATAATCTTCAAATTTAGAATTACATTTTAAAAACTAATGAACTAAAATAAAATACATTTTAATGAAATACTCATTATTTATTTTCCAAAGCCACAGGGAGTCGCAGCAGAGGGATGAAAGAGCCGCATGCGGCTCCGGAGCCGCGGGTTGCCGACCCCTGATCTAGACAATGACTCAAGTGTAGCGGGTTGAATTCAACCCCCCCACAGCACACAGAGACAGTCAGCTCGCACTCCTGGGTTTTTTCCGCTGCATGCTGCGTTTACAGCTGTGAGGTTAAAGTGTCATCCATGCATTGTGTTCATGCATCCTGTCTGTACCTCTGATATGCAAATGCCCAGATCGACTGCTGTGAATGTCTTTGATGTATTGTTTGAGTTGAGTATATATGCTGCACTGTGCTGTAAACCTGTCTCTCTTTCTGACTCTGCAACTGCGGGACACACACACCGTGTGTCTTCGCTCCTCTTTGAGAGCTGGAGGAACGAGGCTTCAGCCTGCTCACACTATGGGGCTGGAGCCGAGTTCTGATGAAGGCGGATGATAATAAAGCTATTAAAAATCCAACACTGCCTTTATTTTATCATCCTCTTCACTGGTGACCCCAAGGACGCACACGTTTTGTGCAAACGCAGCCTTCTGATCTGAACAGCCACGCTGGCGACCCGAGACTGAAGAAAATGAGCGGCCAGCGAGCGCAGCACCCGGGCATGAATGCTCCATCACAGCGGCCTGACTGGTCTGCCCGCCTCGACGCAGAGCCCACGGCGGGCGAGCTGCTCTCAGGACGTCAACCAAGACCGGGTAAGCGGCAGAGAACGTCATGGCGCGCCCTCGCCGAGATCGGCACATCCACGCGGGACCGGCCGCACAGCTCCTCCACATCAGAGCACATGCGAGACGACTCCCATGGCCGACGGAGCACACGTGGACCTGAACGCACCATGACTAATCTGCAGCCACGGCTCATCAGAGATGTTTTTCTGCGCAGACTGCGCCGATCTCCACCAAGTTTCCGACCCTGATTTCCTCTCCAGCGGCCCACCCAAGCACGGAACCCCCGCGCGCGCACCGGGGAGTTACGAGGACGGCACACCACGCACAGGCAATAATGGCTTCACTGACCGCCTTCCTTCTGCCGCTCACTGGCCCTACAGGCTTGCTTGTACACCTGAGGCCCGCAGCTTGTTCACTGGATTTTATGGTCTTAGCCACGGCACACAAGGGGAATTCAGCCGTCAGCTGTTCCCGGGGGGCTTTGGGGTTGCTCCTGCACCTAAAGCCAACACGCCAGTCCCTCTGCTTTTGTTTCTTTTTTTTTTTTCTTACAGCCGCTCCTGCTTTTCTTCATGGCCACGGGAGGAGTCAGAGACAAATTTTTTTCTTCTTCTGATCTCCGCATGTTCAGACGGGACATCGCCGAGCAGCAAACACTTTTGGCGCGACTTGAACGATTTTCCCGCGCCCGGTCAGCATGTACTACCCCCCCTCCCCCTCCTCCTGCACAGAGCTTTTCCCTGCTCGCTGCCCAAACTGCAACATCGAGGTCACGGTCCCCTACCGTGCCCTCTGGGGGGGGAGCAGTGTAGCGGGTTGAATTCAACCCCCCCACAGCACACAGAGACAGTCAGCTCGCACTCCTGGGTTTTTTCCGCTGCATGCTGCGTTTACAGCTGTGAGGTTAAAGTGTCATCCATGCATTGTGTTCATGCATCCTGTCTGTACCTCTGATATGCAAATGCCCAGATCAACTGCTGTGAATGTCTTTGATGTATTGTTTGAGTTGAGTATATATGCTGCACTGTGCTGTAAACCTGTCTCTCTTTCTGACTCTGCAACTGCAGGACACACACACCGTGTGTCTTCGCTCCTCTTTGAGAGCTGGAGGAACGAGGCTTCAGCCTGCTCACACTATGGGGCTGGAGCCGAGTTCTGATGAAGGCGGATGATAATAAAGCTATTAAAAATCCAACTCTGCCTTTATTTTATCATCCTCTTCACAAGTTTTTTTTTAAATAAAGTTTTTTTTTTTGTTTTAAATGGTTTGAACTCTTCCCTATTACAAAAATAGGGACCACTAAACATAATCTTGCCAAGAGAGCCACAACTAGTCTCCCTCTCAGTCTTTGCTCTGGGGCAAGCGTTCTGTTTATTGTCCCTCCCCAACAGTGAAATGACAGTTCTGCGCATTGGTCTCAGCTGGTCTGACCAAAAGAATGAGATTGCAGAAACAAGCAGCTGAAATGAGCTTTCTCTGTAGGATTGCTGGACTCACTCCTAGAGAGGAGCTCAGTCCTGCTCTTCCTCATTGAAATGAGCTAGTTGAGATTGTTCGGGCATCTGATCAAGATGCCTCCTGGACGCCTCCCACTTGAGGTATTTTGGGCATGTCCCACTGGGAGGAGACCCCGGAGAAGACCCAGGACATGCTAGAGAGACTATGTCTCCCAGTTGGCCTGGAAACGCCTTGGTTTCCTCTCTGAAATGCTGGAGCAGGTGGAGAGGGAAGTCTGGGCTTCTCAGCTTGAACTGCTACCTCTGCGACCCGGACATCCAGAAAAGAAGACGGAAGATGGATGGATGGACAATTGTGTCATGAACCCCTGTGCACCATTACATGGCGCATGAGGGAGAGAATGAAAAACCCAATCGCAGAAGCAGAAAGTGCTGTGTTTATTAAACTTCACAAAACACAACCATTCACTCTCACAGTCATACCCAAGGACAACAGTGATCTGTGTGGAGTTTGCATGTTCTCCCCGTGTTTGCGTGGGTTTACTCCGGGATTTCTCCAGTTTCCTCCCACATGCCAAAAACATGCAGGTTAGGGAGTTAAGGGGCGCTTGCGCACGCAACGACCGGCAGCTGGTGGTTTGTCACCAGACTGCAAAACAAATCTACCTACGGGTACAAAATAAGTAATAAAAAAAAAAAATTAAAAAAAATAGCCGGTTCAATAATCACCAAATGCAGTTCAGTCAACCACACAATATATGGGGGAGGGGTGTGTAATGACAGTATGGGCCACCAACATACAGGGTGCCTGCCGAAATGCTCAACAGTCTGGTGAATATAAAGCCTGGTGCTGCAGGGCTGCGTAACGCATGAAACAGGAAAGGCGAGCAGCCTGATGCTGCAGGCCTGCTTCGTTGGTCTCCGTCGGTCTATGATGACCATGGAAGAGAATCCTAAACGTCTACTCTGCTGGAACAGCACCGCCTGTGGCTGAACAGGCCGATGCGCACCGGTGTTCTACCTTCCAGCGTTGGGCGTTGGTAGGATTCAAGCCTGGGCAGGAAGATATGGAGGACAAGATGTTACCCATGCAGCATGTCCCCCCTCTCCACGTCACTGATGAATCCAAAGGAACAGCAGGGCTGCTATAGTTTGGCACCAGCGCCAACGCAGGAGCTGCCAGAATGATGTTGAGCACAACAGAGAACTGCCTTAGGGGCTCCGACTCCAGATTTTTCCTCAGGGTTGACTCCCGAAGCCTTTCCCGTGACCGGGTGTGCCGCAAGGCAGCGGAGGTTTGAAATCAGGGTTTACCTTCCCATAGATGGGCTACCTTCCCAGGTTGACGAGCCACCATCTACCCGAAGCATCTGGTTTTAAGGCGCCAGAGATCCGCCCTCGCCCCTTCTCCTATTAGTAAAAGCAGTTCCGCCGGACTTAGAGACTAAACCACACGGGCAGGCTAGGAGTTGGACTTAGTTGTCAGAGGCTTTTCGAGACGCACGCCGTAAGGAGCATTTTATGAGCACTGGGAGCTTAACCCCAGTACCGCTCCTGGCTATGACAACCTTGCTAGCAGGACTGCTAGCACAGGAGAAAAGGCTAAGGCACACTTACAGTACTGAAGCTAATCCGGAGCGAGCTGTGAAGACTGGAGGCAGAGGCAGAGATGCGGACCAGCCGAAACACCAAGGTATAGATCGTCTTAAGATGTCCGGCTGAGTAGAGCACAGGGAGCGAATAACATACATGGAGGAAACGCTACCACGTATGAAGAGGAATGTCCCGACAATCTCCTTCCTCAGTGGTGGCAACCAAATACTCCAAACGCTAACGATGAAAGAGATTGCTGGTGTGAATGCATGGGCAGAACTGATTGGGAACAGGTGTGTGAGAGCGCATGTGAATGAGAGTGAATGGAGTGCACGTGCGTGTGTGTGTGTGTGTGTGTGCCGGTGAGTGCACTTGACGGAGTTTGATAGGAGGAGGGGGCGTGCCCGAGCTGTCAGGAGGAAACTAGGTCAAAGCATAACCATGAGTCAGAATCGGGTTTGGCCTCCAAACCCGGATTCATGACAAATTGTCCTTCTCATCAGCTGTAATGTTTTTCAGGTGGCATTGCTCATCAATTTTTTTCATAAACTCTGTCAAATTATGTCAGAAAATATTTGGTAAGCGTCTCAATTTTTATTTATTTTTCCAATTGACTATGCAGCTAATGGCCATATCTCGGCTATAAACTCTTCCTCTTGCCGAGTGCTACAGCGGCTCATTTTCCCTCATTTTGGCTGCTGTGACTTCCTGTATTTGGTATGAAAGTCTAACAGTTTCGGAAAGTTGCTTTCCCACTCTAAACGAACTGGACCAAGGTTCATTTAGGTTCGATTAACGCTTTCACGTTAATCGCCCATTAACACTTTGCCTCCCTTAACAGCGACAAATTTTGTGATCACGGTTAATGGCAGTTAACGGCAGAAAGCGTAGACAGTAATTTTTGGCCTAGAGGCTCTCCATACCAAGGCCGCTCTGGCCACAGACACTGTGCTCACCATGCAGACATTGTGAAGTAAAACAAGCTGGATTACAGCCATGGAAATCCCCAAAGTGCTGTCATGTTTAAGTTTGCAACATTATCTGTCGGAACTCTCACCTGGATAATTGTTACAGCCCCCTCCAAAACTCCGTCTGGATGTTGGGTTGTTCTTCTTCTGTGGAGGCTAGCTAACTGGCTAATAGCTACATGCTAGGTTGTAGCTGACCTCCAGCAGCTGACACAGACAGAAATTTCCCTGTTTTCATCCTCATAGCTTTGGGTCCAACTGTTGGTGAGTACCGGTCTACAAAAATTCTTAAAGGCGTCGGACAGACGAAAATTCAATATCGCTAATTCATATCTCAAATTGTTGTCTGAGACGAGCTAAGTCGAACTGCACATGTTTTGGTGTCAACGAATGTCGCATAAGGTGACAATGCACTCTTGAAGTATGCTGTCGTTGAGAGCTGGCGGACCCAGCCAAGCGATCAGCGGCTAAGATGGCCACTGACTGTGTGACGTCAGCTCAGGAAGACACACGCACACGGTCAGCGGCCACTGCTGTGTTTTGCTTCATGCAACACTTGATGTTTACGTTTTAAAATCGGCGATTACGGATATTTCTCGGAATACTTGTGGATTACAAATCGATTATTTATTAAGATTAGGATTTCAGGAATCAAATTAATATGGTTTGGCGTTGTGTTGTCTACGGGTGCGACGGTATACCAGAGGAGCATGCGGTGAGTGTTTTTGAATTTCCCGTCCCTGGGAAATTCCGAACGGCATGGGTGAAATTCGTTCAGAAAACGCGAAAACATTGGAATGATGTCGGTAAAACACCCTACATGTGCAGTAGACATTTCGTTGACAGCGATTTCGAGAATAAGATGCAATTTGAAATGAAATTTGCAAAAAGATTGGTGATAAAGAAAACGGCTATTCCAACTATATATCCCTCGATTCCCAAGTCTGACTCTGAGACAAGTGTCAGTGACAGTGGCGTGAAAAGCAAGGGTGATCTACCGATGCGATCAGCTGTCAGAAAACGAGAAGTAAATAGGGTAAGTTTTGTATTTTTAATATTCACTGCAAATGTTAAACAATATTAGAAAATGAAATATGGTGCAATCCCAAAATTAATGACCAATGCAACTTCATAATATTTTATATGGAGTGAATATTACACTGATCTGCCACATATTACAATGACAGTTCAGCTTTCAATTTTTAGGGAAGCAACATATTTGCTAAGAAAAACAAATATAAGCCTAAGATTGTAGGAGAAATGTGATTTTAAAAATGGAACCCCAATTTTCTACCATAAAATGGTAGAAAAATTATTCAAATGTATATGACATGCGACTTTGATGAATGCTGAACTATGAGAATTATAACATTGACATGAACATTAATAAACTCAATATATGATTTTACAAAACTGTATTTAAATATCATCGTTCACAAATCTAATCTTGGTAGGCAAAATCCCTTGTATTGATCAGATGGGAATGTTTCTCTGATGAGGCTCACCACACAGGCAGGCAACATAACCCTCACTTCTTTCCCAAGAAATCACCACCACCACCACCGTTTCTATTCCTGAGCTGACGTCACTAATGCCCGCACCTATCGAGAGATGGCGGTACTGCAGCCTCACTAAGTGAAGGCTGGGCTATGAACAAATAAGGTCATTTATGGAGGCTGGTGACACATATTAAATCACGGGAATGGGCAGAATGGAATATTTTCATACAATCAGTTGATTGGTTCAATAAAAAAATGTCACTGTCCGAGGCCTTTAAGCTGTGTTTGTAATGTCCATTCACTCCCCCGCCATTTTTGCAGCATGGTGGGGTGTCATCACAGGCAAGATAGCTGTTTGTTTATGTTTGCAATTTTTCTGCTAAAAGGGAAATTGTGTCTGTTGTGACACACAAGGTCCATGTTTTTGTGTTGACCTGCTTAAAAGTTGTGGATGTTTGCTATGGGAGAAAGAGCAAGCTTCATTTGTGGCTGCTGGCTGGTTGGATGCTGAGTTGTGTTGCAGTGATGTTAATGAGCCCTGGCATTCCATTGTTTGCACATGTAGTCTACTTTTGAGAATTTTCTGGAGAATATTCTGAATAGTTTATTTTTTTTATCATTTTGGATATGTTGAGAGCTTTAATAAACCTGAAGGTGAAGACAGCAAGCATATTTGTCCACTCCCATGTTCATAACAGTATGACAAACTTGAAAAATTACTGACTTAAAGTACACTGTTTCTGTATGAAAAATGATGCAATTAACACATTATTAATCACAATTAACTCAACATTCCAAAACAGATTAATCGCGATTAAAAATTTTAATCGTCCAACATCGCTAGACCAGATAATTGCTGCACACTCTCCTACCTGACATCCAACTTATGGGGCATACGCACTGACAACATTCAACATCACACCTTCGACTTCTAGCTTCAAATTCATGATCCTGTCTGACTCCCTCTTTACCTCCTGAACACTCTTCACATACTCTTCCTTCAAGATTATTCCTACTCCATTTTCTTCCCATCTCCACCATGATACAACAGTTTAAATCCACCTCCAGTGCTCCTAGCCTTGCTTCCCTTCCATCCGGTTTCTTGAACACACAGTATATCTACCTTTCTTCTCGCCATCATATCAGCCAGCTCTCTGCTGTTACCAGTCATAGTCCCTACATTTAATGTCCCTACTCTCACCTCCACACTTCTACCTTTCCTTTTCTTCCCCTCTCCTCCTCGTCAATCTTCGACCAGCAGTAGCCCGATTTCCACCGGCACGCTGTCAGTTAACAGCACCGGTGCTGGTTGTTGTTAACCTGGGCCTTGACCGATCTGGTATGAAAGTTGTATTTTTCTTGATCCACATGTTTGATTTGGCAAAGGTTTTACATCGGATGGCCTTCCTGACGCAACCCTCCACATTTACCTGGACTTAGGACTGGCAGTAGGAGTACACTGGCTTGTACACCCCCTGGGCTGCTCCTAATCTGATAATGATCTCCACCCTTGTGTAAAGAGGGTAGAAGCTTCTTTGGTCACTCAAAAAACTCTCAATGATCCCTCAGTAATCTGTCAAGGATCTTTTAAAGATATCTATAGATCACTATGAAAATCATACAACGATTTCCCAAATATTTACACAGAAAGAAGTTGTTTGAGGCTTTAGGAGATCACTGAGAGATCAGGTCAATTTTTGATATCTGAGGTCACACAAAGACCTCATCCTGTGTAAAAGAGCCCTAAGCTGCAATTGCACATTATGGTTAATATTTGCATTTTTGACACCATGAGTTAAATAACCAAAATGCAAAGAAGGAACAGCAAATAAACACGAGGTAAACTTTGTAACTGGTGCAGTTCCATTTCCTCTTCTGCTCCTAATTAGGGGGATTTATGCTAATCTCCGTGTATCCTTTTAGGATGGCGTCCAGCTTCTCAACAATGACATTGTCTCATTTAATTGATGGAATATTCAAACATAAGACAAAAGTCAGAAGCAGGGCTGCATTACTCCAAGACGTTCCAACTTTGTCTCCAACAAAAGCTGTGTTTGTGTGATACACGCCAAAGGCACCGTGGGACACGGGTGAAGCTTTGCTAATGCCGAGGTTTCACGTTAGACACGAGCCCTATGAAATAAAGTCAGCATCAGAAAAGACAAGCTATTGTGAACATCTATTGTGGGAGCTATCTCCATGGACACTGCTGTCTGTCGGTCCCCCATACTCAACTGCTCCGTTTCATCTCCCTCCCAACCCCACCATCTGTCTGCCCAGCGCTCTTTGGTGATGTCAGGGCTCGCCATGCTTCCTGTTGCGTGGTTTGATTTTGGGACAGAAAATGATGCAAGTGAAGGCAAGTAAATAAACCGGTTATATACATTATCTGCTCCCTATTTCACTTCCCTCGCTGTCCCCGTCTCCTTTGATTGCACACATATAGTGGAACAAAGCATGCCGAGGCAGAAAGCGAATGCCTCAGCTCTCCTCATGGCACAGTGAAATGAAAGAGAAAGTGGAGGAGGAGGAGGAGGAGGAGGTGGAGGTGGGAAAGCTGGAGAGGCTCTTAGGTGAATTGTTTTGTTGCATTAACGAACGTTGAGGATAAATAAAGGGAAATCTGAAGTGTCGCCATGCCACGATGAGCTCCATCACTCCGGCACCTTAATGAAATCAGCCGGCTCTTCATATTTCACTCAGCTGTGCAATCTGATTAAGACCTCTTCCAAAAATGAAGGCAAGCACAAAAACACAGTCAGTATGAGAGAGCAGGCATGAGTGTGTCTGTGCGCACGTCCACACATCAGATATGGAGACATATGGCCTGTGAAGAGGAGGGAGGAGGCGCAGAGCTACGGGACTGATCTCCCAGGAAAACACGTACGGACCCATCATGCAAACATGACCTCCCGAGCAGCTTCCCGGCGACGTGTCCGGCATCCTTCGTTTGATGTTACAAATCGCCGAGAGCGATTTCGTCATAATCATGCTCCTAGTTTTCTCAAAGAAAAAAAAAGTGCTGAGACAAATTTCAGTTGGAGTGCTTTTATGAGCTGTCAGTCAAGCAGAAAATGAGTCATTTCCGATGTTTTTACCACATCACAGCCTAATCTCACATTTATTTTCATCTTTTTCTGTCAGAGCAAATGGATCATATTGTCCATTTCTTGTTTGTGAACAGATTTACACCACGGGACCCAGCTGCCTCGCCCACTAATGACAGAAAAATAAGCCCAATTTTGGCTGAATTTACCTAGCTAAAGGAACTGTTCTCATTCTAATCCTGTCTAGAGCGTGTTTGTGAGATTTTTTCAAACCACAGACAGTGTGAAATTCATCTTGAAACATTGCTACATGCAGTACCTCTAATACGGCTGTATCGTGTTGTAAGGGTTTTTTTGTATAATATAATTCAATGCCACTGTAATATTAAGAGTGCTGGCAACAACATTAAAGAGAAGAAGTGTGGTACTGTATGATGAAGTCAAGACTGGCAGAGAAGTATGTGAGGGTGGTGCAGGACATGTATAAGGACAGCAGGATGGTGGTGAGGTGTGTTGTTGGAGTGACAGATGGATTCAAGGTGGGGGTGAGATTAAGAAAAGATAAAATAAGGTAACACTTTATTAATTCCACACTGGGGAAATTCATTTGCTACAGCAGCACAGAGATCAAAAAAGGAAAAATAGAACACCAGAGAACAATCATATTATAATTCAAGAAATCTCTGTTTGTGTGTGTGTGTGTCTGTCTGTTCCACACGTATCTCCCTAACCATGGGCTCTAACTGGGCTCAGACTTTACACATGCTTTGCTGAGGTCATTAGGGTGTGCATGCCCGAATTTCGGCCTCCCGAGATGTGCGGAAGTTTAGGAGAAGACATCTTTAATGCACGCCCATGGCTCTCCTATGGACATTCATCAAAGATTTTCCCTAGCTATGACATGGCTATGACATCATAGAACTCATTATGACATCATCAAAGATCAAAGGCAGGCATCACTGAACGAGTGGTGACGTCAAAGCTCAAAGGCAGGTTTCACCATGGTTGCTGTTGCCATGGTAACAATGTCAAAGATCAAAGGCAGGCATCATCACGGTTGCTGTTGCCATGGTAACCATGTCAATGATCAAAGGCAAGCATGCAGAAATGCTTGCTTACACTTGCTTTCTACGGGCATGCACTGCTTATAATTGGTTTCTATGGGCATGCACGGGTATGCAGTAGTATACAATAAAAAACTACTAAAATACAAGATGAACTAGAAAAGCACTCGGAGAGCGCAGACCTCCGCCAAGCGGCACAGTTCCCCCCATACAGTGTTTGTGTGTACGTTTTCAGATTCCCTGAGCATGAAAAGATATGACTAGCAATTGGATTCACAATGATTATTTGTTTATTTGACATGGAAAGTGCAATAAACAGACAATTAATGAATGACAATCAATGTGATAGTGATAGGATTAGTGGTTCAGTAGTGTAAAACGGGGCTATAAGGGACGGCGGGTTAATAAGGGACACTCTTCTGGGAAATGTTTTAAATGTAATTCTGCTTTTTTTATTTTGAGCAGGACGCTGAGTTGTGTTGTTATTGTCAAATATCCATGAATCCTTCATCAAATCTAGGCGGAAGCAAAATTAAAAAAGCAGAATTACATTTAGAAAAGTGTCCCATATTACCCCGCCGTCCCTTATAGCCCCGTTTTACGGTTGTAAAAGCATTGCCTCCTTGGCGGAGGTAATAAACTGAAGTGTTGGTGTGTCCATCTCCTCCACTGACGGATGCAGATTGGTTAGACAGGTTGCCGTGGGTTTTATATTATATTGGGGTTGCGCTTCGCGGCAAAACAGAATTTAGAATCTTCCCCGGCAGAGAGGTCGTTTTTACGCAGCGCCTATAGCTGGGCGGGGAATTTGTGGCAAATAATCGGGCGGCGGACAGGTGGCCGTGTCAGGTTTTGCAGCGTGGCGCAAAAACAGGCACGGTGGCGGGCCCAGGCCAGCAGTGTTTTCCGTGTGCTTTTGTGCCTAAAACGTTGAAGAACGCGGAGTTTGTGTTGGTCAGACACGACGACCAGTGCAATGTGCGCAGCGCCTATGGCTGGCACAGGCACGCTGGGGGGCCCAGGCCACCAGTGTTTTCCGCATGCTTTTGTGGCTAAAACGTTGAAGAAGGCGGAGTTTGTGTTGGTCAGACACGACGCCCAGCGCCCTCCATTGCGCCTGCGCACATGTTGAAAATGGCCGTATGTCACAGTGTGGAAAAATGCTTTAAAAAATTCCTGTATGCAGACGGTGATGCGGATCATCCTCAAAATTTAATCAGTTCTTCCTTGTACCATTTCCAACAATGCCTGAAAGTTTCATTGAAATCCGTCCAAAAGTTTTTGAGTTATCTTGCTAACCAACAGACAGACAGACAGACAGACAGACAAACAGACAAACACACAGACAAACACACAGACAAACCCCGGCAAAAACATTACCTCCTCCTGGCCTTTCGGCCTGGCGGAGGTAACTGGAAAAGCACTTGGAGAGCGCAGACCTCCGCCAAGCGCCACAATTCCCCCCATACAGTGTTTGTGTGTACGTTTTCAGATTCCTTGAGCATGTAAACATATGACTAGCAATTGGATTCACAATGATTATTTGTTTATTTGACAGGGACAGTGCAATAAACACACAATTAATCAATGACAATCAATCTGATAGTGATAGGATTAGTGGTTCAGTAGTAAAAGCATTGCCTCCTTGGCGGAGGTAATAAACTGAAGTGTTGCTGTTGTGTCCATCTCCTCCACTGACGGATGCAAATTGGGTAGACAGGTTGCCGTGGGTTTTATATTATATTGTAACGTGCTGCTCGACATGGCGACGTCCCACCGGGAGGTTCGAACTCACGCCTCCTGCTCCGGAGTCCCACACTCTACCTGTGTCGCCAATAGGGTCAACCCACTTGGCAAGCCAAATATGGTGCTCATATTGAGTTCGCTACAATATTATTTTTTTGGGGGTTGCGCTCCGCGGCAAACGAGAATTTAGAAGCTTCGCCGGCAGAGAGCTCGTTTTTGCGCAGCGCCTATGGCTGGCCGGTGAATTTCTGCCAAATGCGCAGCTCCTATGGCTGGCCGGGGAATTTCTGCCAAAGAATCCGTCGGCGGACAGCTGCCCGTGTGAGGTTTTGCAGTTGCGCGCAAACACAGGCACGCTGGCGGGCCCAGGCCAGCAGTGTTTTCCGCGTCCTTTTGTGCCTAAAACGTTGAAGAACGCAGAGTTTGTGTTGCAGACACGACGACCAGCGCCCTCCATTGCGCCTGCGCACATGTTGAAAATGGCTGTATGTCACAGTGTTGAATGAAAAATGCTTTAAAAAATTCCTGTATCCAGACGGTGAACCGGATCATCCCCAAAATTTAATCAGTTCTTCCTTGTACCATTTCCAACAACGCCTGAAAGTTTCATGGAAATCCGTCCAAGATTTTTTGAGTTATCTTGCTAACCAACAGACAAACAGACAGACAGACAGACAGACAAACAAACACACAGACAAACCCCGGCAAAAACATAACCTCCTCCTGGCCTTTTCGGCCTGGCGGAGGTAATAATATTTAAAATATGTACAAATTGTACCATATGCACCAGTGAGAAAAATATACATACATGCACATTTTATAGCAAGTATTTATCCTATGTGCATATGGTACAGTCTAACTGCTATCGGGATGAAGGACCTATGGTAACTTTCAGTCCTGCACAATGGCTGTAACAATCTACTGCTAAAGATGCTGCTCAGGGCCTCCACAGATTCATGTAAGGGGAGAGAGCCGTTGTCCATAATACACATTAGCTTAGCCAACATTCTCTTCTCCCCCACCACCTCAATGGAGTCCAGGGGACCAGCCAGGGCAGAACTCACCCTCTTGACCAATCTCTTCAAACATTTCCTGTCCCTCTCCGTGCTTCCACCACTCCAGCAAACAACTGCATAAAAAATTACAGAGGCCACCACAGTGTTGTAAAAAGTCCTTAGTAATGATTTGCAAACCCCAAGTGACCTGTCTGCCCAACAAATGGAGCCGACTTTGGCCCTTTTTGTACAGAGCTTTGGTGTTATCTGACCAGTCCAATTTATTATTGAGGAGGACACCCAATCCACCACCTCAATGTCCAGACCATGGATATTTACAGGTGCATTTGTTGATGGTTTCCTCCTAAAGTCAACCATTATCTCCTTTGTCTTGCTGGAGTTGATGGAATGTGGTTTAGTTCACACCAGATGATGAAGTCAGAGATGACCCTCCTGTACTCCAGATCATTCCCCTTTGACACACATCCAACAATAGCTGTATAGCTGGAGAACTTCTGAAGGTGACAACTAGTGAAGTTATATCTGAAGTCTGATGTGTAAAAAGAGGAAATGAGAGAGCACCATTCCCTGAGGGGCCCCCGTACTGCATACCACCACCTCCGACACACAGTCATGCAGCCTCACGTACTGTGGTCTGTTGGTGAGACAGTCGATAGTCCATGCAGTAAGGTGACAATCGACTCCTGCTCCCTCCAATTTCCCCCTCAGTAATGCCGGTTGAATTGTATTGAAAGCACTGGAGAAGTCAAAAAACATGACTCTCACAGAGCTTCGAGTACTCTCCAGGTGAGACAGTGACCTGTGCAGAAGATAACTGCATCCTCCACTTCAATCCTAGCTGGGAAACAAACTGCAGGGGGTCCAGCAGTGTGTTCACCAGGGATCGGAGGTGGCTGAGGATGATCCTCTCCAGGGACTTCATCAGATGGGAAGTTAAGGTTACATAACAAGACAAGGTCTATAATGGTTAGGCTTCCTGACACGCACAATCTTTGGCACTGGAACCACACAAGAAGTCTTCCACAAAACAGGAACCTTCCTTAAATTAAGACTCAGGTTAAACATGTGCATGGCCACCCCACATAGCTGGTCTGCACATTCCCTGAGCAGTCTGGAACTAATGCCATCCGGGCCTGTTGCTTTTCTGGCCTTGATCTTCCTGAGCTCCCTCCTCACCTGATCAACAGACAAGGAGAGAGGAGTGGGAGGTATCCCCTGTGCAGGGAGCAACCTCAGATGGTGTGAAAAGGAGGCAGGGTGGCTGATATGGGTAGGGGTGGGGTTGTAGCCTGGATCAAACCTGTTAAAACAAATTCATTTCATTTGCCCACTCCTTACTGCCACTGACCTGGGCACCCCCTCCCCCCATCCTTTCCATTTCCTGAGATCTTCTTCAGCCTTCTACAAATATCCCTGCTGTTATTCTGCTCCAACTGGTGCTCCAATTTCTGCCTGTAGCTGTTCTTGCGTTTCCTTATTCTCCATTTCAATTCCATTTGGACTCTACTCAGATCTTCGTTATGCCCTGATCTAAAAACCCTCTTCTTCTCATTCAGCAGGGCTTTCAGCTCAGGGGTCACCCTAAGGCTTGTTACTGGGAAAACACCACACTCTTTTAGAAGGAACAATGTTCTCCACGTGAAAATTGATATAGTCTGTGATTACATTGCCTCTCTTGCTTTGACTCCAAACTGCTCAACCTGAGCTGTCCCACTGATATACTCATTTCTAATTGTCCCTCCTAGTCACTCCCAATGAGAATGTTAGTATGTTCCACTCTGCCACCTCCAGCTCTGCCTCCTGTTGTTTTGTCAGTGTCACTGTCTCCAAACCATACATCATAGCAGGTCTCACTACTGTCGTGTAAATCTTCCCTTTCACTCCAGCTGCTATCCTTCTGTTACAAATCACCCCTGACACCTGTCTCCACCCACTCCACCCTGCCTGCACTCTCTACTTCACCTCTCTTGTGTATTTTCCATTGCTTTGGATGGTTGACCCCAGGTATTTAAATTCTTCTACTTTCACTACCTCTACTCCTTCCATCTTCACCATTACACCTGCCTCCCTCTCATTCACAATCACGTATTCTGTCTTGCTTCTACTGACTTTCATTCCGCTTCTCTCCAGAACATACTGACACCTCTCCAGTTTTTCTTCCACCTGCTCCCTACTCTTGCTACAGATCACGATGTCGTCTGCAAACATCATGGTACACGGAGACTCCTGCCTGACCTTGTCTGTCTGCCTGTCCATCACCATGGCAAACTAGAAGAGGCTCAGGGCTGATCCCTGATGTAACTCCACCCCCAATTTGAATCCATCTGTCACTCCTACAGCGCACTTCACCACCTTCTCGCTGTCCTCATACATGTCTTGCACCACCCTCATATACTCTTCTGCCACTCCCGACTTTCTCATACAGTACTACACTTCCTCTCTTTCCACCCTATCATATGATTTCTCTAGATCCACAAAGACACAGTGCAACTCTTTCTAACCTCCTCTATACTTCTCGATCAACACTCTAAGAGCAATATCTCAAACAGGTTCATTGTGTCTTCTTAATGACAAAACTGGTCTTTTTCTTTTATTAAGACAAAGCAAAGGGATGTCTCATACCTCTGACTTGTTTCGACTGTCATCTGCAGTCTTCTTCAGAAAACGTCTGATGTCCGTGACGTGTCACATCAACTGTTTTATTCCTTCTGTAGATGTGACCGTCCTGACAGATTTGACAGATCTGCCAGGTCAGTCATGCCCCCCGTCGTGTGATGGTCTCTGGAGGAGAGAGTCCCAGGTGTGTGAGAGCCTGAAGGCTCCATCATCTCAGTTCATGGTGTTGTGGGCTCGCATCCTGATTTCAATTAAGATAAGATAAGATAAGATAAGCCTTTATTAGTCCCACAACGGGGAAATTCCAGGATTGCAACAGCACAGGGATAGCAACACTCAGAGCAACAATCAGAAGGCAAGAAAAAAAACAAGCAAGCAAGAGCAGCTAATATACATATGTACATATTACTATAAAATATATACAGTATATACACACACACATTACACACATTACTTCTTTGATGTAGCGTTTATTGTCTTCTGATCCAATTATTTTGTGTTATGGTGGGGGTGTGTGACCCAAAAGCAGACCCAGGAGAAAGTGATAATAGATGTGAACAATGATCTTTTATTACAAAGACTGTGCAGGTAAATGTGCAAAGTGAAGATGCAAGAGTCTGGCAACCCTGTGGGGGGAGAGCAGAGGGACAGGTTAGTTTAACTGAAGCAGTTAGTTGGTTTGTAAAAGTTATTCAGTTATAAATGGCGTTCACTTATAGCGCTTTTTCTCATCCTGGATGACCAAAGTGCTTTACAGATCTTGCTATCCACCCATTCACGCCCACATTCACACACTGATGGCGGCAGAGCCACCATATACACAGGCGCTAGCCTGGCCACCAGGCGCAACAGGGGGTTCAGTGTCTTGCTCAAGGACACTTCGACATGCAGACTGCAGAGAGAGCGGGAATCGAACCCATGACCCTCCGATCAGTAGTTGGTCACACTACACCTGCGCCACAGCCGCCCCCACAGTTATGCTTACGCTTCAGCAGGGTTAAGCAACTGGGAGCAGAGGAAGGTCCTCCATGCTGGTGAAACAGGCTGCCAAAGAAAAGCGTGCTGAGGTGCTGCCGGGAAGTCACCAGAGGAAGCTGTGGACAGGCTGGCCAGGCCTGCATGCTGGGGAGTGAGAGTGAAGAGCAGAAGGGATCACGGTGGTAAATCAACTTTCGTGGGGAATTGGGGAAGTGTACAGTCCAAGGCATTCCAATTCCAGTCCAAGAGGCTAATTTCAGTGTCCAGAGGCAGGCTAGGGTCGAAGCATGTTAGGCAAAAACTCAGGCAGGTAGGGAAATCCAAATGGGCAAGCAGTCTTAGGGTCTAGAGCAAGCAAAAATCACAAAAAACATCAAAGCAGAATGAAGTGGAGCTCAGATCAGTCAGTGCATCTGTGTATATACTGTGTACAGACAGGCTATAAAGGCGGCTGGAGGGTAATCGTGCCCCCTGTAGGAGCTCAATGGCACAACCATAGGGTCGGTGAGGAGGGAGGGACAGTGCTTTAGTCTTACTGAATATTGGTGCTAAATCGTGGTAGATAGAGGGTACATTGGTCAGATCCGGGAGTTCAGTAGTGGGAGGCGGAGTGGGGATGTGGGGGCAGTGGGCATCTGATTGGAGACATGCGGACAGGCAAAATGGGTTACAGGAGCTTATAGTCCCCCTACCCCAGTCAATGGTGGGATTATGGAGTCTGAGCCATGTGTGGCCGAGAATTATGGGGGACGTGGAAACAGGGAGGACAAAAAACTCTAGGTCTTCCCAATGGTTACCTGAGGAAAAGAGAAGGGGAACAGTTTGCTGGGAGACCTGAGACATAGGTTGGCCAGGTAGAGGGACTGCCCCTATGGGCTGCTGAAGATTCTTGCCAGGTATTTTTAGTTGGGTCACCAGACTCTCCGAAATAAAGTCCTGTTCAGCCCCAGAATCAATAAGAGCGGAACAAACACACTCAGTCTGTTTGAGTAAAAACCTAATGGGCAACGTGAAACATGTTCGTAGGGACCCAGATGTATTGCCTGCTAATCCCCCTACTGCGACTAACGGGCGGTATCATTTCCTTTCAAGGGACAACGATCACCCAAATTACCCGACTGCCCACAGCAGAGACACAGCCCCGCCTTGTGGCATTGCTGTTTTTCGGCCCAAGGAAGTTTATACCGGTTTATGGCCTATACACATGTGGACAAAATTGTTGGTACCCCTCTGTTAATGAAAGAAAAACCCACAATGGTCACAGAAATAACTTGAATCTGACAAAAGCGGTAATAAATAAAAATTCTATGAAAATTAACCAATGAAAATCAGACAGTGCTTTTGAATTGTGGTTCAACAGAATTATTTTAAAAAACAAACTCATGAAACAGGCCTGGACAGAAATGATGGTACCCTTAACTCAATCAATCAATCAATCAATCAATCAATCAATCAATCAATCAATCAATCAATCAATCAATCAATCAATCAATCAATCAGGTTCAGGTTCAGGTTACTTTATTTGTACCCGTAGGTAGATTTGTTTTGCAGTCTGGTGACATCCATCCATCCATCCATCCATCAATCAATCAATCAATCAATCAATCAATCAATCAGTCAAACTTTATTCCAGGCCCATGGTCCATCAAAAATAAAATAAACAAGACAATTAAAACAGTTACTAAGAAAAAACAAGACAATTAAAAAAGTTACAAAACAATAAGAAACAATTACTAAAAGAAGTACAAAAACAGTACAGACTTTAAAAAGACTTAAAAAGACAACTGTACCAATGCCTTCTAAACTGTGACTGACAGCGAATAGAACTGAGCTTAATGCTAGACATAACCTGAATGATTTCATTTCCAGACACATCAAGCCGACAGATGAATTTATACATAAGATTCCTTATTACTGCATGCAATGTATTTACACGTGATGATACAAATAACTCAGAAGCACTGCACCATCGAGGCTTTTTAAGTAAAATTCTTAAAGCATCATTGTAAGCAACCTGTAATTACTGCATGCTTTGTTTCCTATAGTTTATCCATAAATGAGCAGTTTATAAAGGTGTACAATAGGTTTTAAAAAGAGCCAGCTTCACCTCATCTGAACAAAAACCAAACCTACGTGCAAGAGTATTTGCTTGCATGTAGATTTTGCAGCGCTGCCTGAAAATATCATCATCATCAGTCATTCTATCATTAATAAAATGTCCCAGATATTTAACTTTATCCCTGACAATTAATTCCTTGCCTGCCAAATCAAAGACAGGGAATTTCATCATCAAATCTTCTCTAGTGCGGCAAATCAGCACACAACTCTTATCTGTATTATATTTTATGTTATTTTCAACTCCATAAGCAGTAAACACTCTTAATAACTCCTGAAGACCAGCACTACTTGGACTGAGAATAACTTGATCATCAGCATACATAAAATGATTCACTAACTTATTCCCTATTAAACACCCAGTTTTACAGGCATTCAGTTGCTTTGACAAATCATCCATATAAAGATTAAATAGAATAGGGGACAATATACTGCCCTGTCTGACACCACTGCTCACACCAAATGGGAATGAACGACACTTCCCCCATTTCACCAGCATCTTCTGATGTGTATACCAGTAAATCAGGATACGTACTCATTCATTCGTCGGCCTCCGTCGGTCTATGATGACCATGGAAGAGAATCCTAAACGTCTACTCTGCTGGAACAGCACCGCCTGTGGCTGAACAGGCCGATGCGCGAATGACAGTCCCTGTCACACAGGTCACACTTGTGGGTGGTCTCCGTGCTGCTGGGTCTGTGGCGGTTCTTCCTGCGGGTCCTTTTTTCATCTGCTGCAGCAGTCAGTCTCTCTTCACCCGCCTTGAGCTGTCTGGTCAGGGTGCCTCTCCATTTGGAGCGGTCCGTTGCAAGGTCCTCCCAGCGCTCTGTGTTGATCTCCAGGGCCTTCATGTCTCTCTTGCAGACGTCTCTAAAGCGCAGCTGTGGGCGGCCAACGTCTCTCCTGCCAGTTGCCAGTTCTCCATAGAGGACGTCTTTGGGGATTCTGCCATCCTCCATACGGTGAACGTGGCCTAGCCAGCGGAGCCTGCGCTGCCTGAGTAGAGTGAACATGGAGGGAAGGCCGGCGCGGGACAGAACTTCTGTGTTGGGCACTTTGTCCTGCCAGGATATGTCCAGGATGTGGCGAATGCAGCGCCAGTGGAAGGAGTTCAGTCTCTTTTCCTGCCGGGCGTATGTTGCCCACGTCTCACTCCCATAGAGCAGTGTGCTGATGACGCAGGCGTTGTACACTGCCATCTTCGTCTTGACAGAGAGTTTGGGATTCTCCCACACTCGTGTGGTGAGGCGAGCGAGTGTGAAGGCTGATTTTCCAATCCTCTTGTTGATCTCTGTATCAAGGGAGAGGTTGTTGCTGATCGTGGACCCCAGGTACGTGAACTGATTCACGACCTCCAGCTTGTAGTCATCAATGGTGATGGTTGGTGGTGCTTCCGTGCCTTGCGCCAAGACGTTAGTCTTCTTCAGGCTGATGGTAAGCCCGAAGTCCTTGCATGCCTGGGAGAAGCGGTCCATCAGGGTCTGAAGCTCCTGCTGTGTGTGGGTTGCGACTGCAGCGTCGTCTGCGAACAGCATGTCTCTGATTAGAGCCTCGCGTACTTTGGTTCTGGCTTTCAGGCGGGCGAGGTTGAAAAGCCTGCCGTCAGATCTTGTGTGCAGGTAGATTCCCTCTGTTGCTGTGCTGAAGGCATGCCTCAGGAGCATAGCAAAGAAAATCCCAAAGAGGGTTGGCGCAAGTACACAGCCCTGTTTCACTCCGCTGCGTATGTTGAATGGCTCTGAGACGTTGCCATCGTGCTGCACTATCCCCTGCATGTTGGTGTGAAACGATTCGATGAGGCTTTGCAACTTTGGTGGGCATCCTATCTTTGGCAGGATCTTGAAAAGGCCCTCTCTGCTGACCAGATCGAACGCTTTGGTGAGGTCGATGAAGGCGACGTACAGAGGCATGTTCTGTTCTCTGCATTTCTCCTGGAGTTGGCGGATGGAGAATATCATGTCTATCGTCGATCGCTCAGCGCGGAAGCCACACTGAGACTCGGGGTAGACACGTTCGGCAAGCTTCTGTAGACGAACGAGAACAACTCGTGCGTAGACTTTGCCAACAACGCTGAGGAGGGAAATGCCCCTGTAGTTGTTGCAGTCGCTTCTCTCCCCTTTGTTTTTGTAGAGGGTGATGATCTTGGCGTCCCTCATGTCCTGTGGTACGGCACCTTCCTTCCAGCACTGGCAGAGGACGTCATGCAATGGCAGCAGTAGGGCGGTCTTGCAGTGCTTGATCAGGTCAGGGGGTATGCCGTCGTTGCCGGGTGCCTTGCCAGCGGCCAAGCTATCAATGGCCTTACTGAGTTCGTCAATGGTTGGCTCGGCGTCAAGTTCGTCCATGGATGGCAGGCAGTCGATGGCATCAAGGGCTGACGGTGTCACGGTGTTCTGTCTAGAGTAGAGGTCGGAGTAGTGTTCCACCCATCTCTCCATCTGCTTGTTCTTCTCTGTGATCATCTCCCCAGTGGAAGATTTGAGGGGGGCCGTCTTGCTCTGAGCCGGACCAAGTGCTTTCTTGATGCCATCGTACATACCACGGATGTTCCCTGTTATGGCAGCGGTTTGAATGTCTTGGCTGAGCTGAGTCCAGTACTCGTTGGCACAGCGCTGAGCAGTCTGCTGAACTTTGCTTCTCGCAGCCCTGAGAATCTGGAGATTCTTCTCGTTTGGGTACTTCTTGTACTCAGCAAGTGCTGAGCGCTTGGCTTCAATGACGGGGGTCATCTCGGTCAACTTGGCATCAAACCAGTCCTGTGACTTCGAGGTCTTCCTCCCAAAGGTAGCCAAGGCTGTGTGGTAGATGGTGTTTCGTAGCAATTCCCACTTCTGCTTTGCAGATTCTCCTCCTTGTGGTACACCAAGTTCCTTCTCAAAGGTGGAGGCAAACTGCTCAACAAGTTCTGGTTGGGCCATCTTGCTGATGTCAATCCGTGCCTTTCCAGGTTGTCTAGCACGATGGAAATTCTTCAGCTGCAGCTTGACCTTGCAACACACCAATGAATGGTCTGTGTCGCAATCTGCACTCTGGAACGAACGGGTGATTAGCACGTTCTTCAGTGAGGTGCGCCTGGTCAGGATCAAGTCTAGCTGGTGCCAGTGCTTTGAGCGCGGATGTTGCCAAGAAACCTTGTGTTGGGGCTTGGTCTTGAAGAACGAGTTTGTGATGCACAGATCGTGACATGTGCAGAACTCGAGCAGCCGCTGTCCGTTGTCGTTCATTCTGCCCACGCCAAAAGGTCCAAGACAGGAGGGCCAGGAGTCGTGGTCAGCACCCACTCTGGCATTGAAGTCTCCAAGGAGAATGAGTTGTTCAGAGTTGGGGATGATCCTGACAGTTGTTGCGAGATTCTCGTAGAACTCGTCTTTTGCCTCTGGTGTGGCTGTCTGTGTTGGGGCATACACACTGACGAGGGTGACTGGGCCTTCAGTGGTGTTCAGGCGGAGGGTGAGGAGTCGTGCAGAGCCAGTGCTGCCCGGTTCCACCATCTTCAGCAAAGTGTTCTTCACTGCGAAGCCCACTCCGTGTTCCCTGTGTTCGTCACTGCCCTTTCCCTGCCAGTAGAACGTGTAGTCCTTCTCTCTCAGTGTGCCTGCATCAGCTAACCGTGTTTCCTGGAGAGTGGCGATATCCACTCCCAGTCTCTTCAGCTCATTATTGATGATGGCAGTCTTCCTGGTGTCGTTGATGTCCTTGAGGTTAGCAGCGAGTCCTGTCATCATAGTGCGGACGTTCCAAGTTCCCAGTTTTAGAGTTGGTCTCTTTTGTTTTATTGTCTTGCCTGGTGCGAAGGTTCTCAGCCTGCTGTTTGGATTTCTCCTTATCCCCATGCACCCAATGAGGAAAGCAAGCTGTGGCGGGACAACACCTTATTGGCTGGGGGCTGCCCAGCTTGAGGCGGGCGGTAGCTGTCCAGTGAGATCTGATGATCCCTCCCACCGTCGGGAACAACCCCTGGCGCCACGCTCTACGCCAATTGAGCAGCGGCTTATAACCAGTAACTGTCATTCCCCGTGTTTTGTCTACGCCAAAGGCGAAGCTGGAGTGTCCTCTCCAGTGATCCGGTGTTCTACCTTCCAGCGTTGGGCGTTGGTAGGATTCAAGCCTGGGCAGGAAGATATGGAGGACAAGATGTTTCCCATGCAGCATGTCCCCCCTCTCCACGTCACTGATGAATCCAAAGGAACAGCAGGGCTGCTACAGTTTGGCACCAGCGCCGTTGCAGGAGCTGCCAGAACGATGTTGAGCACAACATAGAACTGCCTTAGGGGCTCCGACTCCGGATTTTTCCTCAGGGTTGACTCCCGAAGCCTTTCCCGTGACCGGGTATGCCGCAAGGCAGCAGAGGTTTGAAATCAGGGTTTACCTTCCCCTAGATGGGCTACCTTCCCAGGTTGACGAGCCACCATCTACCCGAAGCATCTGGTTTTAAGGCGCCAGAGATCCGCCCTCGCCCCTTCTCCTATTAGTAAAAGCAGTTCCGCCGGGCTTAGAGACTAAACCACACGGGCAGGCTAGGAGTTGGACTTAGTTGTCAGAGGCTTTTCGAGACGCACGCCATAAGGAGTATTTTATGAGCACTGGGAGCTTAACCCCAGTGCCGCTCCTGGCTATGACAACCTTGGATACGTACTAAGTACTTGGGAACCCCCCTATCAACCATTTTCCTAAACAATTTTCTGTGCTTAACATGATCAAACGCCTTAGAGGCGTCAATAAAACACAAAAAAACTGATGAATTTTGATTTCTATACTTACTTATAATTTCTTTTAAAGCATATATGCACAGATCTGTTCCATGATGGGGTTTAAATCCAAATTGATGATCAGTAGATTTGATGAATACATTTAATTTTTCAAACAGGATTCTTTCCAGTACTTTAGATATTATATTGGCTATAGCTATGGGCCTGTAATTGTCTAGGGCTACAAAGCTTGCCAGCTTTATCTTTAATGACTGGTACCAACAAACAGACAATAATGATTCTGGTAACATCCCATGAATCATGAAGCTGGTGAAACAGATTGCAAGAAGAGGAACAATTCTTGAGCTAGCATATTTTAAGATGCTCAGCAGAAATCAGAATCAGAAAAAGATTTATTGCCAAGTACATTCACAAGTAAATAACTGGTAAATATACGAGGGATTTGACTTGACACTGAGAACGTCATAGGTGACATTTTCAATGACGCGGCAGCCATGAGGCGCCTGTCAGCGCCTCATGGCTGCCGCGAAATACCGTCTAAACCACTCGCTTTGTTATCTGATAGCTCTCTAATGGCTTTGGTCACTGCATAAGTGTCAATCAGGAATGAATCGTCCCTTTCTACTTTCCCTACTTTATAAGTTTCATCCTTAGTTGAATTAAATAATGAATAAAAATGCTGCCGCCATATATCCACAATATTTTCTATACCTGAAATGCCTTCCAGGGTACAGGGTAAAGACGTTTTACTATTACTAATCCGTCTAAGCTCCTTCCAAAAATCTGTGACATTCTTATCTAACAATTTCTTGGCCAAGGAATTACTTCTCATTAGCTGCTCATTTTTAGAAATATGACGGATAGCATACTTAAGCTTTGCATTCGTACATTTCTTCATCTCAAATTCTGGCCCTTGTCTGGGTCTCCCAGCCACCACCCATGCTTTATATGTTTTTTGAGCTTCAGAATAAGGCACAGCTACTGCCTCATTCCAGCCAGGTCTTACATTATGTGTCTTACGTATCTTCCTATAATAAGGCTTACTGTCCTTATACAGGGAGTTAACTATAGCATCGTACATACTACAAAGGTCTTTCTTATGCTCATCAATGCTACAGTTCACATCGTTGCACATTACAGCATCTCTAGGAAGACATATTTTACTCAAGGATTTATCTGTACGGACACAGTATTCTACAATTTCTTCCTTAGAAAGAGTGTCCCAGTCTAATTTTTCCACCTCATCCTGACTGACATTCTGACAAAGTGCAGGTAGATAGTCAACATTAATTATCATCTCAAGCGGTAAATGATCAGACATCGCTAACCCATAACAAATACTCATGCCACCCAAAGAGGCATGTGCATCACCAGTGCTGATGCAATGATAACTGGTTAAAAACTACTTTCTCCAAAATTTTACTTAAAAATTGTAGGTTGGACACTGGTCTGTAATTGTTCAGTACTTCAGTGTCTAAATTATTTTTCTTCAAAACAGGCTTGACAATAGCTGTCTTAAAGCACTAGAAAATACTCCTGTCTGAAGAGAATAATTTAACATGTTCAGAAGATCATTAACTAAAAAGCTGCAAATGGTTTTAAAAAATGATGTAGGAATTGGATCTAAAAGGCAGGTTGCTGGTTTTAACTGGGAGATAACTTTCTCCAGCTCCTTAGCATCAACCAGGTCAAAACTGTCCAGTGTTTCCACACATAAAAACAAAGGTTCAGCTGTATTACAAGCAGGTTGTAATAGATTAATAGCTGAAATTATAGTTTTTATTTTACTGCTGAAGTGAGCCGCAAATTCCTCACATTTGGAGTGTGTAGACATCCTGCTAGACATGTTAAAAACTTGGTTTATTAAATGATCAATTATTGAAAAAGAGTTTTTGGATTATTGTGATTATTGTTGATGAGTTTGGAAAAATATGCCTGTCTTGCTTCTTTTATTGCTTTATTGTAGGTGGTAAGTTGATTTTTTAAAATTTGGAGGTTAATTTTTAATTTGTTTTTTCCTCCATTTTGTTTCAGCAGCTCAACATTTCTGTTTTAGTTGTTTAATTTCTTCATTTCTTCAGGATGGGGTTGGATTAGTGGAAAGCTTTTTCGTTTTAAAAGGAGCTACTGTGTCGAGTGCCGTTTCCAGTTTTCTGTTAAAACCATCCACAATAAAATCATAAGACAAGGGTAAAAAGTCAGCAGGAATCTCACTTTAAAACTCAACAAATTTAGCAGCGACCTCAGCAGTGAGATGGCGCCTCCTCACAGTGCGTTCTGGGATAAAATCATCATTCCGTTTAAAACAATTGATAACAAAAAATATACAAAAATGACCTGAGATGGCTAAATCTAAAATAGAGGTGATGTGTGTTGACAGGCCTGAGGTGATGACTAGGTCCAGAGAGTGACCTTTAAGATGAGTAGGTTGTGAGATATGTTGGGTGAAATTCATACAGTTCAAAATATTTTAAAAAATCAGCTGTAAGAGAATCTGATTCATTATCAATATGTAAGTTAAAATCACCTAAAATAATAATCTGATTGTGTTTGCTGTGGATAATGGAGAGAAACTGCAAAAAATCGAAAATTAAAGATGAGTTGTCACAAGCTGGGGCTGGGATTTCTGTCGGACCCAGTCTCATGGCTTTTCCAGTGCATTTATTTATCTCTTGTATTACTGTGCTCCTATTAGTGTTATTCTGCCTTTCATTTTTCTCCAGTTGTGTTTCTGTTATTTGTGGCCATGTCTTGTTTTGTAATTGTTTTTGGATTTGTGGCAATTTGTAATTTGTTTTCAGTCTGCTGTGATTATGTTTGCTCTTTTCTCTAGGTTTACAGCTGTCAGGCGATTTCTGGGTTTGCTATCTGCTGGGGGCGTCGCCTGTCAAGCTGTCAATCCAGCCGCTCCTCCCTCACATAATCAGTTGATTCCAATCACTATTATGCCTGCTCATGCATGTCCACACCGGCTACTCATTTTGTAATAGGTTTGGTCCCTATTTAAAGGAGTTTGTTTTCCATTTGTGTTGTCGCTGCCTTGCATTGTCAACCTTCATCTCCACCAGAACTCCATCCGCTCTGGTGAATCATTCTGTAAGTAACCCTTTTTCCACTTGCTAGTTAGTTTGTTGGAACACTGTGTATAAATTCTTTATTTTCTTCGCCTGCCAGTTTGTTTGTTGGAGCACCTTGTGTTAATTCTTTATGTTAATAAATTTCACTAATGGCAATCCAGTGCCTGGGTCATTTTCTCTGCTCCATAGGAGCAAAACATGACAGAAGGCAGTGACCAGTTAAGACACAGCTGCTGTCGTTAGTGTGTTTTGCCTTTTTTCTGTTTTTCCCTTTTTGTATTTTTTCACTCACCTGCTCCAGAGCTCATGATGTCCTCGGTGCACTGACCTTGCCAAAACAGAAGAGGGTTGGCAGCGGGGTGACCTATGGTGGAGGAGGAATGGGTGGCGGACTTCATCCGGGACTTTGTGGATGAGGCTCTCGAAGCCCGAGGTCCTAAGAAGAAGTGGGAGTGTTTGGATGGAGCTGTGGGTATTCTGGAGGTGTTTGGATGGAGCTGTGGGTATTCTGGAGGTGTATCCAGGTCTTTGGAATTACCCGCAATATGCTGAGCTGCTCTCCACGGTCTGCGCTCTCCAGCAAGCGTTTCCCGACCTATCAGTGGGGGCATTTCCCGCTGTGCCGAAGCGGAGGCGCTTTCCACGGCAGCCGTCCTGTTCTCCTCCTGTTCTGTCACCATCACCTCAAGCTCCAGCAGGCGCTTCACTGGTTCCAGCATGTGCGTCGCCCGCCGCATGGCAGAACCGTCGTCCAGCCCCGGATCACCGGAAAACGCCATCTCCTCCTCACCAGCAGCTCCTTCCTCATCAAGCAAGACAATTCCCGCAGCAATCTCCCTTTCTAGTTCTCTTTTGCCAGCTGTCACGTCAGCCTATTCATCCTGTCCAGCTGCTGCAAATCCCATCTCCTCGATGGCTCCTCCCACTGCCCAGAGGTCCTCTGTGTTTTCTCCGGCCACATCTCTCTCCGTGACTCCAGGGGCAGTTCCTCCACATTCCACTGAGGGGCCCAAACTCACCAGAGCCATGGAGAGAGACAACTTCCCACACACGACAGCGGAGAACATCAAGGTCTGGGAAAACAGGCAAGTTTTATTTCATTTAACTTCAATTCATGATGAAATGTCTTGCCTGATTCCCAGAGGGGAGACTCAGGGAAAGCAGTCCCCTGAGCTCTCCCCACCTGCTGCTGTCATGCATTGCCCGCCTGCCCTCTCCATGTCTCCTCTGTTTTTTCCTGAGTGTCCGCCAGCCCCAGAACCAAAACGATGGACGATGGAGGAGCCCGTGGCCCTTGAGGGTCCTATTCCGGTGCCAGCACGATGTCAAACCCCAGCTTCCAAGTCGGAGGAGCCTCCAGCATAGGTCACGGCAGCTGGGGCAAAGAAGACTGCTATGAATATCATGCCTGCTGCGGGGGCTGCTGCAGCAGTATCAGCTACTGAGCTGGACCTCCAGATAGCTGAGACCGAGATGACATCATCTGGATCGTTCGGAGTCCTGGATGGCGGTGGAACTTGAGCTCAGGCAAGTGCCCTCTTTTCTCTTTCTCCTTTCCGTATTAGAGCAATCTTGCCTGGCTCTTGGTGGGGAGAGCCAGGTGCAGCCATCTTCTTCACCTGAGCTTGCCTCACCGGGCTCCGCTGCTGCTGGTGACCCTGACCCTGCTTCTCCTTGTGTTCTTTCTGAGCTGCCTCCCAGGATCACTGGAGACGTTTCAGCACCGCCAGAGATTTCCGTGGGTCCAGGCTTGCCACTGGAGGTCATCGAGGGTGCAGCTCTAACCCAGGCCGGGTCCTCCGTGGGTGCAGCTTGCCCTCTGCCCGAGGCCATCATGTGGGTTCCTCCTCAGCCTGAGTATCCGTGGGTGCTGCGTCCCGGCCAGGGACCCTCGTGGGTGCTGCACCCCAGTATGAGCCTGACGTGGGTGCTGGGCTCCAGCATGGGCCCACCATGGGCGCTACCCCTCCTCCAGGGGTCCACCGAGGGTGCAGCATTGGCCCAATCCAGGACCACCAAGGGTGCAGCATTGGCCCAATCCAGGACCATTGAGGGTGCAGTGTTGGCCCAGCCAGGGTCCACCGAGGGTGCAGTGTTGGCCCAGCCTGGACCCACTCCCTCTGCCTAGTGCTGTCGGGGCCCCCCTTCCTGCTCTGCCTGATGGCTCTCCTCCCAAGTATTGGGTCTCCCAGTGGGGGAGCCGCTTCCTGGGCTGCCCCTTTGGGTTAGGTAGCTGAATCACTCGGGCCAGCCACCAGAGAGACTGAGCCGCTGGGTCCGGTGGTCCTTGTTCTCTGGCAGGCCACCCGACTCGTACCACCTGGCCATCTGGCTGGCCTGGGACTTTGGTAGGCTGCCTGACCTGGTTCACCTTGCCATCCGCTAGGCCTGGGACTTTGGGGGGCCCCCTGAACTTTAGAACTCCGTGGGCTGGGGGCCTTAATTTTGTAGTTTCTAGTGTGGGCCTTGAGCAGGGTTGTCTTGTTCCCTCCTGGCCTGTTCCCCCCACCACCCACCCTGGGACGATCATTGTGGTTCTTGCTGGGGGGGGGGCAGGTTTTTCTTTTTCTTTTGATGTTACGTTGGGGTGTCTGGACTCCACCCCTTGGGAGGGGGGGCTCTGTCACGAGCCATGTCATGAGATGTATTACTGTGCTCCTATTAGTGTTATTCTGCCTTTCATTTTTCTCCAGTTGTGTTTCTGTTATTTGTGGCCATGTCTTGTTTTGTAATTGTTTTTGGATTCGTGGCTATTTGTAATTTGTTTTCAGTCTGCTGTGATTATGTTTGTTCTTTTCTCTGGGTTTATAGCTGTCAGGCTATTTCTGGGTTTGCTATCTGCTGGGGGCGTCGCCTGTCAAGTTGTCAATCCGGCCGCTCCTCTCTCACATAATCAGTTGATTCCAATCACTATTATGCCTGCTCATGCGTGTCCACACCGGCTACTCATTTTGTAATAGGTTTGATCCCTAAAGCACTTTGTTTTCCATTTGTGTTGTCGCTGCCTTGCATTATCAACCTTCATCTCCACCAGAGCGCCGTCCGCTCTGGTGAATCATTCTGTAAGTAACCCTTTTTCTGCTTGCCAGTTTGTTGGAGAGCACTGTATAAATTCTTTATTTTCTTTGCTCGCCAGTTTGTTTGTTGGAGCACCTTGTGTTAATTCTTTATGTTAATAAATTTCACTAACAGCAATCCAGTGACTGGGTCATTTTCTCTGCTCCATAGGAGCAAAACATGACGTGAGTAGTATCTGGGAGGTCTGTAAACACACATACAGAATATAGGAGGACTACTAAAAACAAAGGAGTGATGTTCAAAAGAGGGTTAAGAATCATTGGTAGTGTCTCTAAAATTCAATGATGATGATAAAATAGCCGCCACACCCCCTCTCCCTTTTTTCCCTCTCCATCCATCCATCCATCAATCCATCTTCTTCCACTTAATCCTTTTTGGGTCGCGGGGGGGGTGGGGTGGGGGGGCTGGAGCCTATCTCAGCATCTTTGGGCGAGAGGCAGGGTACACCCTGGACAGATCGCCAATCCCTCTCTATTAGAAAATAAAAAGTTATAGTTAGGAGGTGATGTTTCTAAAAGAACTGATGGTCCATCTGTGCCCAGCCACGTCTCACATAAAAAGAAACAGTCAAGATCATGCTCTAAAATTAAGTCATTGAAAATAAAAGACTTATTGTATAGTGATCTGACATTTAAAAGTGCCATTTTGAGGGGTACGCTATTGGGTGGTGTGTGTATGTGTGTGTGCACTTGTATGAGATTATTGCAGTTAACAGAGGGTATAGAGGATTTATGATAGTGGGTATTTGACCTGGGCATGGTTATAACTATTATATGTGCTGTGTGAGTGAGGAGTAGAAATGGTGTGTCAGGAGGACTTACAGGTTAACAGAGTAAGTTCAATGCTTGTAGAAAAAAGACGCGCTCCATCCCGAGAGGGGTGGGGGCCATCAGGTCTAAAAAGTTCTGGCTTATTGAGAAAGGCAGCAAAATTGTCGACAAAGGGGATGCCTTTATTGTTGCAGTAGCCTTTCAGCCAGATGTGAAGCTGTCGCAGGCGGCTGAACTTCACATCACCAAAACAAGGCGGAGGGAGTGGCCCAGAAATGACCACCTGCTTCCCCGTGTCGAGCAGACGGTCAATGAGGTGGACAAATTCCTGGCTCAGAGTCTCAAACTGCTGCTTCTTCAGGTCATTTGCGCCCACGTGCACAACGACTGCAGCAGCAGATGAGTAAGTCTGAACTAGGTGAAGAGCTGCAGATGTAATGTCCGTTACACAGGCACCTGGATGGCAGAAGGTCTGTCCGCCCCGCACTGCTACATGCCGGACCATGGAGGTGCCCACTACAAATACCGCTGGAGAGCGCTGCGCCGATGTTGGTTCTGAGTTGTATGAAGTCAAACAGGCTTGGGACTTGGGTTTAGCTCCCAGGGAGGGCCAAACATCGTCATTCAGTATCAGGACATTGGCAGAGATGATGGAGTTTCCACCAGCGGTGGCAGACCCGGACAAGGGCAGAGTGACACTGCTTTCCGATCCACATCCAGAACACTCGGCAGGGCAACAGGTGGCTCCTCTGCCATAGGACCCAGAGCAGAGCAATTCAATTCAATTCATTTCAACTTTATTTATATAGCGCCATTTCACAACAACAGTCATCTCATAGCACTTTCAACTGTAGAGGAACCCCCACAGTTGCAGAAAAACCCCAGCAATCAGGCGATCCCCTGTGAGCAAGCGCTTGGCGACGGTGGAGAGGAAAAACTCCCTTTTAACAGGAAGAAACCTCCAGCAGAACCAGGCTCAGGGAGGGGCAGTCATTTGCTGCGACTGGCTGGGGAGTGAGGGGATAGAGAAGATGAAAAGAACAGACATGTAGACAGCAAACAGCACAATGGGGACTCAATCTATGGGAGAGAAGAAACAGATGTTAATGACCAGCAAAAAAAAATATTTCATTGAGAGTGAAGAAAGGAGTGAGGCCCAGTGCATTATTGGAGGTCCCCCGGCTGTCTAAACCTATTAGCAGCATAACTAAGGGAAGGTTAAGAGACACATGATCCCTCCCTAATTGTAGGCTATATCAAAAAGGAAGGTTTTAACCCTATTCTTAAAAATAGAGATTGAGTCTGAATCCTGAATCCAGATTGGCAGCTGATTCCACAGGAGAGGAGCTTGATAACTGAAGACTCTGCCCCCCATTGTACTTGGAGATTCTAGGTATTACAAGTAATCTGCATTTTGGGAGTGTAGTGCTCTGTTAGTATAATACGGTAGGATCAGATCTTTTAAATAAAAAGTGGTCTGATTGTTTAGAGCTTTGTAAGTAAGAAGAAGGATTTTAAACTCAATTCTAAACTGTCTGGGAAGCCAGTGAAGGGAGGCCAGAACCGGAGAGATATGATCTCTCTTTCTAGTATATGTTAAAACTCTTGCTGCAGCATTTTGGATCAGCTGAAGACTTTTTAAAGATGTTTTAGAACAACCTGATAATAAAGAGTTACAATAATCTAATCTAGAGCTAACAAAAGCGTGTATCAGTTTCTCAGCATCACTCTGAGACAAGATGTTCCTAATCTTGGCAATTTTATGCAAATGATAGGATGCAGTTTTAGAAACAAGTTTAATATGTGAATTGAAAGACAGATCTTGATCAAAAATAACTCCAAGGTTCCTCACAGAGCTATTAAGAGAAAGAGTAACCGCATCCAAACTAAAAGTTTGATTTGGAAAGGTATTTCTAAGGTTTTTTTTGGACCAACAAGAATGACTTCAGTCTTATCTGAATTTAATAGCAGGAAATTGCAAGTCATCCAAGCTTTGTTTTCCTTAAGACAGGCATTAACTGTGCCCTTCAGAGGTAAAGTGGGCTATCCCACAAAACCATTATTTTAAGAAAATGAGCTCTCAAGTTGAAATATTCTCAAAAAATCAGTGTGCCTAAATCATTAAAAAGTTACCCCCTATTTATTATACTTTTTAATGATATAGGCACACTGATTTTTTGAGAATATTTCAACTTTAGAGCTCATTTTCTCAAAATAATGGTTTTGTGGGATAGCCCACTTTACCTCTGAAGGGCACAACTTGGCTAATTTATTACTATCATCTGGCTTCATTGACAGATATAATTGTGTGTCATCTGCATAACAATGAAAATGTATACAGTGATTTCTGTCACAACTCGCTCCCGCCTGTCAGCTGCTCCAGCCGTGCGCACACCTGTGCTTCATTAGGCTGCTCCTATTTAACCTGCTCTGCCTGAGGCCTCAGCCTGGAGCCGTCAGCTCTTCTCCATGATCAAGCTCTGCGTTCGCCTGCTTCCCTCGGCCAACGCCTCAACTCACCGCATGCACATAAGATTATCACTTACCTGCTTTCCAAGATCTTCCCATGTGCACAGGTGGATCCTCCCGGAGGCGGAAGAATCCCTCCATCGCCTCTCCTCTTCAGCCTCTTCCCCATCGAGCGTAGTAGGGCGCTGTCTTCCAGGCGGGAGCATATCTTGCCAACGCCAGCCACCAAGACACCTGCAAGTAAGCCACATTACAATCTTCAGCGCTACACTGTGTTATTAGCTCATCCATTGTCCTCTGCTCTGTCCTCAGGGTTGCCTGGCTGCACGGTGTCCTGTTCTGCCCTCGGCGCTCTTCAGTCCCCAAGAAGACATTCATATTCCTCACTCACGCATTCATACACCTGTCTGTTGAATAAAACTCTTAAATGTCACCCGAGCCTGGGTGCGTGTTTCCTGGGCCAGATAACATGTCAGTATGGCTCCAGCACAGTGGCCCAGCGAACAGCGGGTTCGCACGCCGGCTTTCCACCCTCGAGGCTCAAGTGGATTTAATTGTTCATCAACAGCAGGTCATCCTCAATCAGCTAACCAATATAACTCACCGGTTGGACCGCCTTGATCCTCCGCAGGCGCTTCCTCCATCCCAGCTCAGTGGGCCAGTTCCTCCCGCTCCCCAAGCCAGCCCTTTTGCCCCGGGTCCACCGACCCGTCT
Source organism: Pholidichthys leucotaenia (assembly GCA_020510985.1). Classification (NCBI taxonomy): domain Eukaryota; kingdom Metazoa; phylum Chordata; class Actinopteri; order Cichliformes; family Pholidichthyidae; genus Pholidichthys; species Pholidichthys leucotaenia. Next base: position 320,166,232 of record CM035840.1, read on the forward strand.
CACTCCTATTCCCACCCCCGCGTGCTTCAGCGGAAAGCTCGGTGGAGCGCGGGGGTTTATCCTGCAGTGTGAGACGGTGTTCCAGCGCGTGCCCGGGGACTTCCTTTCAGACCAAAGCCGAATTGGGTACGTCTCTAATCTTCTGGAAGGGCAAGCGTTAGCTTGGGCTTACGCCGTTATGGCGAAGCCCAGCTACGCAACCCTGACCTATACCCAATTTGTGCAAGATTTTTTTGAGGTCTTTGATCACTCGGATCATGATAACGTGTTGGCCAAGCGGCTACTCAGCCTTCGCCAGGGTAGTCGCTTAGTGGCTGACTACACTGTCGACTTCCGGGTGGCGGCGGAAGAGGTTGGTTGGTGCGATGCCGCCCTTTGCAGCCTATTCCTCCACAGTTTAAACTCTAATTTGTGGGATGAACTGGCCTGCTGGGACCAGCCGGATCGGCTGCCAGAATTAATTTCCTTAGCCATCAGTTTGGATAACAGGCTGAGGGAGCGGGCCGCCAAGCGGAAATCATACAGCTGCTCACGCGGAGCTCTCACCCGTGCTCCTCAGTCTCGCCCCCTGGCGTTGCCTCCTCCGGAGGTCGCCGACGATCCCAATGCGATGATTATCGGGCGGACAAGACTTCCTTCAGCGGAGAAACAGCGCCGCAGAGAGCAGGGTCTCTGCATGTATTGTGGAGACGACCAGCATCTCGTGGAAGTCTGGCCGGTGAAGCCAAAAGGGGAAGTCCGCGAGTCGCTGTAGGGAGCCTCGCGGACGTAACCCGATCAGATCCCCTCTCCAGATGTCAGATCCCAATTAGACTTTGCCAAAACTCCATTGGTCATGCTTCTCACGCACTGGTGGACTCGGGGGCGGAACAGAGTTTTATTTCTAAAAGTCTGGCAACCCGCCTGGGTATCCAGTGTCAAGCCTTGCCCACCCCTCTCCATCTCGTCGCCCTCACCCACTTCCCCCTTGAGAAGGTCACTCATAAAACCAGGCCTGGTCCCGTCATCATCTCCGGCAATCACCATGAGGACCTCAGCTTTTATGTCCTTTCCACCTCTGCTGTATCCATCATCTTATGCTACCCGTAGCTGTGCCTCCATAATCCTGTTTTTGATTGGCAGACCGGCTGTGTCCTCGCTTGGAGCACCTTCTGTTTGGGTACCTGTCTCCAGTCTGCTGCCTGTGCCCCGTCTGTGCCTCCCCCCGCCGCTGATCCCACCCCGCCGGACCTCTCCTTAGTCCCGCTGGAGTTCCACGACCTGGGTCCTGTGTTCAGCAAGTCTAAGGCACTCTCCCTCCCACCCCATCGCCCGTATGACTGTTCCATTGATCTCCGGCCGGGGGCGTCCCTTCCATCTGGCCGCCTCTACAGCCTGTCAGCCCCTGAACGGGAGGCTATGGACACATATATCCGGGAGTCCTTCAGCGCCGGCATCATTCGCCCTCTTCGTCCCCCCTGGGTGCTGGATTCTTTTTTGTGGCGAAGAAGGACGGGTCCTTACGGCCATGTATTGATTTTAGAGTGCTCAACAACATCACAGTGAAGGACCGTTATACTCTGCCTCTGATGGACTCAGCCTTCAACTCCCTCCAGGGAGTGTCCTGGTTCTCCAAGTTGGACCTCCGTAGTGCTTACCACCTCGTCCGGATCCGGGAGGGTAACGAGTGGAAGACGGCCTTCCGAACGCCCAGCGGCCACTTTGAATACCTAGTGATGCCGTTTGGGCTCACCAACGCTCCCGCCGTCTTCCAACGGTTAATCAGCGACGTAGTTCGTGATTTCCTAGGGGTCTTCGTTTTCGTCTACCTGGATGATATTCTGATCTTCTCCCGTTCTCGGGAGGAGCATCTAGTCCATGTGAGGCAGGTCCTTCAATGCCTTCTGGAAAACAAACTGTACGTCAAAGCTGAAAAATGCGAGTTCTTCACTAAACAAACCTCCTTCCTGGGCTTCATTGTCTCGCACAATCAGCTCCTCCCCGACCCAGCCAAGGTCAAAGCGGTGGTCGAGTGGCCCACCCCCTCCTCCAGGAAGCAGGTTGAGCAATTCCTGGGGTTTGCTAATTTTTACCACCGCTTTGTCCCGGGGTACAGCTCCATCACTCCTCCTCTGACCCGCCTCACCTCGCCTAAGGTGCGTTTCCAGTGGACGGCGGAAGCAGCCGTCGCCTTCGAGACCCTGAAGAAGGAATTCTCATCCTCCCGGGTCCTCACTCAGGTGGATCCAGCGTTACAGTGTTTGATTGAGGTGGATGCGTTTGACACTGGGGTGGGGGCAGTTTTGTCGCAGCGCTCCCCGGTGGACGGGGTGTTGCGTCCCTGTGCCTTCTTTTCCAAGTGCCTGTCCTCGGCTGAACGTAATTATGACATCGGCGACAGGGAGCTCCTGGCCGTTAAGCTTGCGCTGCAGGAGTGGTGCCATTGGCTGGAAGGGGCAGCTCAGCCTTTCGTGGTCTGGACTGACCATAAGAACTTCAGAATCAGAATCAGAATCAGAATCAGAATCAGAATCAGATTTATTGCCATTGTTCATGTAGTACACAAACTAGGAATTTGTCTCGGTGCAATGCTGCAACATTAAACATGATAAAATAAAAGAAATAAACTATACATGCAATAAAGTGTAGAATAAGAGTGAGTAATACTAGTCAGCAGTTAAAATATATTAGCAAGCAGCAGATAATGTGGAGAACCATATAGTGCAGTCGGTAATGCAGGAAGAAAACAGTGATGATTGACATGAGTCTGGTTGAGCTGCTTGAACTTGGAGTACATCAGGACGGCCAAGCGCTTGAATGCCCGCCAGGCGCGCTGGTGGCTATTCTTTGGGAGGTTCAGATTCACTATCACCTACCGTCCAGGCTCCAAGAATAAGAAACCAGATGCGTTGTCTAGGCAGTTCACCCCGGAAGCTCCAGAAGAGGAGGTCCACACCATTTTACCTACGTCGTGCGTCGTGGGGGCCGCGTCCTGGTCTATCAGAGACAAGGTCCAGAAGGCACTGGAATCCGAAACCGACCCTGGCGGCGGTCCACCTGGGAGGCTGTTTGTGCTCTCGTCGGTCCGGGGGGACGTTATCCATTGGGCACATACCTCCAAGCTCGCTTGCCATCCTGGTGTCTCCCAGTCTGTGAATCTCCTCCAGCGGTCCTTTTGGTGGCCCGGGCTCTGGGATGATGTCTCCAACTACGTATGTGCCTGCCCCCAGTGCGCCATGAACAAGTCATCCAACTCCCCTCTGGCGGGTCTCCTCCACCCTTTGCCAGTCCCCGGTAGGCTCTGGTCCCACATCGCCCTGGACTTTGTCACCGGTCTCCCCGTTTCCAACTCATTTAATACTATCTTGACCATTGCGGACCGGTTCTCCAAGGCCGCCCACTTTGTGCCACTCCCTGGGCTCCCCATGGCGCGTAAGACTGCCAATCTACTGGTGCAGCATGTGGTCAGGCTGCATGGTATCCCAGCTGACATCGTCTCCAACCGGGGGCCACAATTTGTATCCAGAGTCTGGAAGAGCTTCTGTAATGCTCTGGGAGCCACGGTTAGCCTGTCTTCGGGACATCATCCACAATCCAATGGGCAGTGCAAGCGCACCAACCAGGAGCTGGAGGCTGCTCTACGCTGCGTCATCTCCTCCAGTCCCTCTTCCTGGAGCACCCATCTTCCGTGGGTGGAGTACGCCCACAATTCCACCTTGTCTTCGGCCATTGGTATGTCCCCGTTTCGGGCATCCCTAGGGTATGACCCCCCGCTGTTCCCTGAGGAAGAAGGTGAGGTGGCAGTCCCCTCCATCCAGGCTCACCTGAGACGGTGTCGACGGTTGTGGACCAAGACGCGCCAGGCCCTGCTACGAACGGCAGAACGCAATTCCAACTCTGCTAATCGCCGTAGGAGGTCCGCGCCACGCTACCAGGTGGGTCAACAAGTGTGGTTGTCTGCCCGGAATATCATCCTGAAGGCTGAAAAGAAGAAACTGGCTCAACGCTTCTTCGGCCCCTATTCTGTGACGAAAGTAGTCAATCCGGCGGCTGTGCGTTTGGCTCCCCCCCCCCTCCGTGTTCATCCCACTTTCCATGTCTCTCAGGTCAAACCTGTGGTGTCTAATCCTCTCTGTCCTCCCCCCATGGTGCTGCCCCCCCCCCAGAATGGTCGACGGACACCCGGCGTGGGGCGTCACTGCTATCTTGGATTCCCGACGTTGGGGCCGGGGGTTACAGTACCTGGTGGACTGGGAGGGTTATGGTCCGGAGCAGAGATCCTGGGTGCGCCCCTCCTTCATGCTGGACAAGCAACTCGTTGTGGAGTTCCACCGGGCGCACCCGGACAAGCCAGCGCCAGGAGGCGCTGCTTGGGGACGGAGTACTGTCACAACTCGCTCCCGCCTGTCAGCTGCTCCAGCCGTGCGCACACTTGTGCTTCATTAGGCTGCTCCTATTTAACCTGCTCTGCCTGAGGCCTCAGCCTGGAGCCGTCAGCTCTTCTCCATGATCAAGCTCTGCGTTCGCCTGCTTCCCTCGGCCAACGCCTCAACTCGCCGCATGCGCATAAGATTATCACTTACCTGCTTTCCAAGATCTTCCCCTGTGCACAGATGGATCCTCCCGGAGGCAGAAGAATCCCTCCATCGCCTCTCCTCTTCAGCCTCTTCCCCATCGAGCGTAGTAGGGCGTTGTCTTCCAGGCGGGAGCATATCTCGCCAACGCCAGCCACCAAGACACCTGCAAGTAAGCCACATTACAATCTTCAGCGCTACACTGTGTTATTAGCTCATCCATTGTCCTCTGCTCTGTCCTCAGGGCTGCCTGGCTGCACGGTGTCCTGTTCTGCCCTCGGCACTCTTCAGTCCCCAAGAAGACATTCACATTCCTCACTCACGCATTCATACACCTGTCTGTTGAATAAAACTCTTAAATCTCACCCGAGCCTGCGTGCGTGTTTCCTGGGCCAGATAACATGTCAATTTCTAATAATGTTGCCTAACGGAAGCCTATATAAACTAAAAAGAGTAGGGCCTAGCACAGATCTCTGTGGAACTCCATGACTGAGCTTTGAGTTGAAAGAAAACTCATTATTGACATGAACAAACTGGAATCTATCAGATAAATAAGATCTAAACCACTGCAACGGAGTTCCATTAAGTCCAACATAGTGTTCTAATCTATCAAGTAGAACATTATGATCGATAGTATCAAAAGCTGCACTAAGGTCTAAAAGGACAAGAACCGAAACAAGTCCATTATCAGATGCGATAAGGAGGTCATTAGTGACCTTCACTAAGGCTGTTTCAGTACTATGATGGATCCTAAACCCAGATTGAAACTCTTCAAGTAAACCATTTCCCTGCAGGTGGTCAAATAATTGCGTAGCAACAACTCTTTCTAAGATTTTTGAAATGAAAAGGAGATTAGAGATTGGTCTATAGTCAGCTAAAACGCCTGGATCCAGCGTTGGCTTTTTGAGTAAGGGTTTAATTACAGCCGTTTTAAAAGCCTGTGGTACATGGCCTAAAGTTAATGAAGAACTGATTATTGGAAGAATAAAGCTACCAATAAGTAGGAAGACTTCTTTAAATAACCTGTTAGGAATAGGGTCTAAAAGAGAAGTTGAAGGCTTGGATGAGGAAATTATTTTGTCTAACTCTAAAAGGTCAGTTGGAGTAAACTCATCCAAACAAATATCAGTTGAAGGAGTTGTAGTAGTTACTGTATTTAGGTTAATGGTGGGAAGAATCTGATTGATTTTATCTCTGATAGATGAAATTTTATTATTGACAAAGTATCATAAAGTCCTGACTAGTAAGCTCTAAGGGAATGCTAGGACTCACAGAGTCCTGATTCTTTGTCAGCCTGGTTACAGTGCTGAAAAGAAACCTAGGATTATTCTTGTTCTCTTCTATTAATGCAGAATAATAACTCTTTCTCGCTTTTCTAAGAGATTTTTTTTATAAATTAAAAGATGATTTCTCCAAGCTAAATAGATTTCATCTGAATTAGTGGAGCGCCATTTCCTTTCTAATTGATGAGTCTTCTGTTTTAAGCTACGAGTTTCAGTGTTGAACCAAGGAGTTAGAAGTCTCTGATTAGACGTTTTCTTTTTTAAAGGGGCCACCAAGTCTAGAGTCTGATGCAGAGAAGCTGTAACACTATCTACCATGCTATCAATTACAGAAGGAGCAAGCTGTCTATAGCTTATTTCCACTGTGTTGACACATGGCATAGAGGAAACAGTCTGCATAAATTTGGTAACAACATCATCTGAGAGGCATGTACTGTAGTAATATTTTTCTTGAGTAGCCAAATAGTCAGAAATAGTAAAATCAAAGGTTAACAGACAATGGTCTGACAGTACAGGGTTGTGAGGAGACACCACCAGATTTTCAATTTCTATGCCATACTATGACAGAACAAGGTCCAACGTATGGTGGCGATAATGGGTAGAATTTCCTACTTTCTGAGAAAACCCCATCGAGTCTAATATTGAATTAAATACCATATTAAGGCAATCACTATCTACATCTACATGTATATTAAAGTCCCCTACTATAATTATTCTATCTGATTTCAGCACTAAATCAGCTAAGAATTCGGCAAATTCGGTAAAAACTCTGAGTAGGTTGTTGGAGGACCTTATAATTCCTTTGAGGCCCTCAAAGGAATTATAACGTGTTTTTTGCTTAACATTAACTAGTTATTTGGAATGGTAAATTGCTGCTACTCCTCCTCCACGACCAGAACTTCTGGGATTTTGACAGTTTAAATAACCAGAGGGAGTTGATTCATTTAAACCAACATAATCCTCTTGTCCTAACCAAGTCTCTGCAAGGGATATTAAATCAATCTGATGATTAATTAACAGATCATGGACTAGCAGAGACTTGGGAGTTAGAGACCTAATATTTAACAAACTGCATTTAATTTTTAAATTATGAGGAGGAAGAGAGGCCAAATCATTCAATTTAGAGGCTTCATGTTTAATTTGAATTTTACCAACTTTTTGTTTAATCACTTTGGGATGCTTATACATTATATTTTTATTTACTTTGGAGGGAGCAGACAATGATTCTCTGATGGGGAAGACTGGAACTAAGTTGAGGGGTGGCAGATGAAGAGGAGCTGCAGAGAGGCGTGTAAGACTGCGACTCTGCTTCCTGGTCCCAACTCTGAGTTGTCAATGTTTTGGAAATTTGGATAAAAATGATGCCAGATTGTTAGATAAAAGAGACGCACCATCCAAAGTGGGATGGACGCCATCTCTTCTAATAAGACCAGGTTTTCCCCAAAATGAGCTCCAACTGTCAATGTAGCCCACATTGTTTGCAGGACACCACACAGACAGCCAGTGGTTGAAGGATGACAAGCGGCTAAACATGTCATCACTGGTCAGATTGGGGAGGGGCCCAGACAATACTACAGAGGCAGACATTGTTTTTGCAAAGTCACACACCGATTCCACATTAAGTTTTGAGACTTCCGACTGCCGGAGACGGACGTCATTAATGCCGGTGTGGATAACAATTGCGGAGTATTTACAGTTACTTTTAGCCAGCATTTTCAAATTTGACTCAGTGTCACCTGTTCTGGCCCCAGGAATGCATTTGACTATGGCCGCTGGAGTCTCTAGGTTCATATTTCTGACTACAGAGTAGCCAATGATCAGAGTTTTTTCCTCAGCGGGTGTGTCGTTGAGCGGGGAAAAACGATTAGAAACATGAACAGGTTGGTGGTTAACCGGGGCTTTGCGGCTAGGCTTCCTTCTCACCATCACCCACCCATTCTCCTCGCTGCTGAGGAGGACTGGAGGACTGCTAGCAGGCCCTATGCTAGGGAGCTCCGCTGCAGCTAAGGGACGTCTGTCAAGATTAACTGGCGCAGACGGTGTTTCAATGCAGCGGAGCCGGGATTTCAAATCAGACAACCTCGCCTCGAGCACCTCAAAAAGACATTTATTACATTTACCGTTATCACTAAAAGAGGCAGAGGTGTAGCTAAACATCTGACAGAGAGAGCACACCAGGGGAGGAGGGGAAGGAGAGCTAGTAGCCATAGCTAGTGGCTAACCCGAAGCTAACACAAACACCGATGAAAGGTGAACAGAAGGCTAAAGAGGGTGATTAGATGACACTGAGTGTGCACACAGGTGCAAGAGGCTTGATAAACAGAAGTGAGAGCTAACGGTAGATGAAAAAAGTGATTAAAATACAATTAAAGGCAAAATCCTCAGGAGAATGCGAAGAACTAACCAATGAGCAAACCACAGACAGCCAACGACACAGGAAGTGACAATACGTTACCACAGAAAGCCGGCAGTACAGTACACAGTATGCACCACAAGATGTTTTGCTTGTGTAGTAGCAATAGACGAAAACTCCAGGATCAGGTCATCTTTATGTCTGAGGTCCTGTTTGAGTTGTCTGATGTCCTCTTTCACTGTTAGTACTCCGGCAGGCAAACTTTACAAATGACCATGATGCCGTTACCTGTTAGCATGTGTTAGCCAGCAAGCTAACAACAAGCCCGGCGTATAGTAGTCAGATGTTAGCTTAGCTAAGAGGTCTTAGCCATGAGCCTGAGCCCAGTTTTTCTCCATTAAATGTAGTTACTACACTACACCTCCATGGTCTCAACTCATTATGGGTGAAAGCACTTCCTGATTTCTCATTTTTTGAATGTTTGTCACACTTAAATGTTTTCAGATCATCAGACAGATTTAAATATTAGAAAAAGATAATATAAGTAAACACAAAATGCAAAAGCTAGACATCATGCTGTGATCCAAAGAAATTCAGGAACAAATGAGAAACAAAGCAATTGAGATCTATCAGTCTGGAAAATGTTATAAAGCCTTTTTCTAAAGCTTTGGGACTCCAGCAAACCACAGTGAGAGCCATTATCCACAAATGGCGAAAACATAGAACAGTGGTGAACCTTCCCAGGAGGGGCCCGCAATTCAAAATTACCCCAAAACTGCAGTGATGACTCATCCAAGAGGTCACAAAAGACCCCACAACAACATCAAAAAACTGCAGGCCTCACTTGGCTCAGTTAAGGTCAGTGTTCATGACTCCGCCATAAGAAAGAGACTGGGCAAAAATGGCCTGCATGGCAGAGCTCCAAGATGAAAACCACAGCTGAGCAAAAAGAACATAAGGCTCGTTTCACTTTTGACAGAAGACATCTTGATGATCCCCAAGACTTTTGGGAAAATACTCTGTGGACTGACGAGACAAAACTTTAACTTTTTGGAAGGTGGGTGACCCATTACATCTGGCATAAAAGTAACACAGCATTTCAGAAAAGGAACATCATACAAACATTAAAATATGGTGGTGGTAGTGTGATGGTCTGGGGTTGTTTTGCTGTTTCAGGACCTGGAAGACTTGCTGTGGTAAATGGAACCATGAATTCTGCTGTCTACCAAAAATCATGAAGGAGAATGTCAGGCCATCTATTTGTGACCTCAAGCTGAAGTGCGTTTGTGTTCTGCAGTAGGACAATGATCCAAAACACACCAGCAAGTCCACCTGTTAATGGCTTAAGAAAAACAAAATGAAGACTTTGGAGTGGCCTAGTCAAAGTCTTGACCTGAATCTGATTGAGATGCTGTGGCATGACCTTAAAAAGGCGGTTCATGCTCAAAAACCCTCCAGTGTGGCTGAATTGCAACAATTCTGCAAAGACTGCAAAGATGAGTGGGCCAAAATTCCTCCACAGCACTGTAAAAGACTCATTGCCAGTTATTGCAAACATTAGTAGCTGTTGCTGTTCAGGGTGGCCCAACCAGCTTTAGGGGACAATCACTTTTTCACACAGGGCCATGTAGGGTTTTTTTTTCCCTTAATAATAAACACCTTCATTTAAAAACTGCATTTTGTGTTTACTTGTGTTATCTTTGTCTAATATTTAAATTTGTTTGATAATCTGAAACATTTAAGTGTGACAAACATGCAAAAGAATGAGAAATCAAGAAGGGGGCAAACACTTTTTCACACCACTGTAGGTACAGACAGTGACAGATGGGACTGCACATGATTAGTATTGCAATAACAGGATTTTTTGGTAGACAGCAGAATTCTTGTTTCCATTTACCAGAGCAAGTCTTTCACGTCCTGAAGCAGCAAAACAGCCCCAGACCATCACACTACCACCACCATATTTTTGGATCTATGTGTGTGCTCATTCTACTGATGTGATGCAGCAAGAATTAAACCGACTGTGTTTGACATTGAACCAGACTGGTCAGGTGCTGACAGACACTGTCAAACAATTGGAATTACTGCATCATCGTTTGCGACGATTTTTACCCACTTATAATTTTACTGGACCGAGGATTCTTGCCACTTGATCTATCTTGGTCAGCAAACTGGGCTCAGCTAACCTGTCTGTTTTGGTTAGCCACCCCTGGCCTGGAAAGCCATGGCTCCCTCTCCGACCTGTGACAGCTGTATTTCCCTCTCTAAGATAGTTTCCAAGTTGGAACTGACCTAATCTCTATAAGATCCAGGAGGCTGAAAATCATCTGGACACGATCATTTTTGGTCGGATGTTGGTGCCAGCGATGGACTCACAGATAGCAGAGACGACTACCTACCTGGGTGAAATTAACATATCACCATCCACCTCCACCCCTACTCCGGTCACCTCAGCTGTCCAGGACTGCAGCACTAAACACTGGCTTCAGCTTGGAGCTAAACCTAAAGCCCCGGGTGGTTCTTCTCAGCCCTGGACCATGGTTGGGTCCAACAGCAAACGTCGGGGATCAACCAGGCATGGCCGCGCCTCCTCCCTTCCCCTCTCATTGGAAAACAGATTCAACATCTTTTCCTTGGAGGATTTACCCCACCTGGACACTGATCTTCCCCCCATGGCCGCCCCTTCTCCTTCAGCAGAGGCCCAAACCTGCAAGCCCCGGATTAAAACTACCCTAGGTGTGCTGAACTTTGCACCAGCTCCAAAAAGAAGAGACTGCAACCCCCCGTGTCACCCCCGCACAGGCATCCCGCCACCTCAGCAGCAATAACAACGGCAAAACTATTTACCACTACAGAAGCCAAAGACAAAGACAAAGTCCCTCAGACGACGCTGGTAATTGGTGATTCCATTATGAGGAACGTCAGAAGCAGGTACTGTGTAACAATTTTTTTTTTTTTTTTCCTGTGGCTAAAGTGTCAGACATTGAGGCTCTTCCCCCTGGCCTATTAAATGAATACCTCCACGCTAAAACTGTTATTGTGCATGTCGGATGCAACAACATCCCAGATGAAGCATCTGAGATCTTAAAGAGAGACTTCAGGAGCCTTCTGTCCACTCTTAAGAACTGTGGAAGATGTGTGTTTATCTCTGGACCACTTACTCCTTTTAGAAGAGATTGCAATTATTTCAGTAGAACTCTTAGCCTTAATTCCTGGTTGTGCTCAACATGTCCTACTTTTAACATTGGTTTTATAGACAATTTCAACCTGTTTTGGAACCGCCCATCATTTATGAGGCCAGATGGCATCCATCCAAATAGACTTGGTGCATGTGTTTTATGGGACAATCTGTTTTATTCGATTCAGCATTTTTTAGTACAGTGACTGAAAGCTGGTGTGTCACCTCACCCCAAAGTGCCTGGGTCTGCCAACTAGCTTTTTTTTTTTTTTTTTTTTTGCTTCCACCTCTCATATTACCCCTATGAATCCAAATTATTCTCTCTGTTTAGATCAGTCTTCAGTTCACAACCCCATAGAGATTGTGTCTGTCCCCTGATACCCAAAACATTATAACCCAAGACAAATACAACGCGCTTAGCTTGATAAAGATTAAAACCATTAATTTACCACAGAAAAATAAAATAATTAAAAGTGGACTGCTGAAAATAAGATCTCTGTCCGATAAAGCGACCTTAATTAATGATATGATCATGGATTACAATATAAATATACTCTGTCTCACAGAAACATGGCTACACCCTGATGGCTTTGTGAGTATCAATGAGCCCCCCCCCCCCACAGCTATGGTAATATTCATATTCCTAGAAACACTGGCCGAGGTGGTGGTGTCGGGGTAATATATGAATCCACATTACCAATGGACGCTCAGCCTAAGCTAAATTCAAATTATAACTCTTTTGAATGCTTAATTTTTAGCTTAGCACACCCATCCTGAAGGTCAGAACAGCCTATTTTATTTACCACAGTATATTGCCCTCCCAGTGCTTCTTTTGCTTAATTTATGTCTGAATTCTCTGAGTTCTTAACAACCTTAGTTCTCAGTTCAGACAAGATTATCATAGCTGGTGATTTTAATATTTATATAGATGTTGACAATGATAATCATAGTGTAGCATTTCCCTCCCTCTTAAATTCAACTGGTTTTTCTCAGTGTGTTAGTAAACCAACTCATCAGCATAATCACATTGTCATATCCGGCTCTAGGGAGCCGGGCAATCAGAGCCAGGGGCAAGCCAGTGAGTCGTGATGTTTTATTAAGGGTGAGGGATAAGGGATGAGGAGAGCACAGATACTCATGCAGACGTACACTCACAGGTTGCACAGCGCAGAGGTAAGCAGCTCGTACCGGACGTGGGGGTAGCAAGACGTACATACTCACAGCGGGATACAAACACAGGAATGCTGCAAGAGGAGTATAAGCTGACACCAGACGAAGGGGCTTCAGCTTAGCAATGTGTTTATGTCGCAGCCCCGAGTCATCGAGGCTGCTCCTATTTATCCTCATTGGCAGCGCCCCAGCTGATGAAGACTAATTGGCCCCAGCCGTCCATAATACTGCCAGCTGGGGGCCAGCTGAGACGCTGCTCAATGGGAAGCAGGGATGAGGGAAAACATGGGCTGAGTGCCAAGACGGCATCTCGACCCATGGTGACAGAGCCCCTCCCTCAAGGTCGGGCTCCTGAACGACCAGGAACATCCCAGCCCCCCCCCCCCCCCCACCTAGGGTGGGAGGAAGGGAGGCGGACCGGAGGGGAAGAAGCCAAGGGAAGGACAACACCAATGGGGCAATGTGGGGTAGCGGGAAAGAAAAACCCAAATACAATACTGACAAAACAGAATAATTAACCCAGGTACAGATGGGGAGAAGAACTGGGTCAGCACGCCGGTTACATACTACCCAGAGAGTACCAACCATGCGTGACCCAGAGCAAGGAAAAAAGAACCACCAAAAAGGTACAGGGCAAAAAATGCTGAGTACGGTTAAATAAAGGGGAACCTATACACAGCGCTAATTTAAGTACATACACACACAGTCACCAAGAAAAGTGAGGGTGACTGGAACAAAGGACAATTATAGAGCATGGTGTTACGGAAAACAAGGCACATGACTATAATGAACCAACAGGACAAAAAAGAAATACTGAGTGCAGGCAAAGAAAAACCCACACACACGAATATATAAATACCCAGTCACCTAAAGAAATGAAAGTGACTGGAATAAATGGATAACTGCAGAGCATGGTGTTACGGAAAACAAAACATAACTCTACAATACAAAAAACGAGGCTAAAAACATGGCACAAAAAGTAAAATGCTGAGCATGAGCGATGGAAAACAGCACTATAAAAACAAATCCACCAACAGGACAAAACATTACACCCGAGTGACCTTAATAACAAAAGAAAAAGTGACACCCGAGGTGAATGGCAGGCAGAGTCCAAAAATGGCCGAGATGGCTCCGGAGATCTCCCCGCCCATTGTCCAGCTGGCGAATCAGGGAAAGAGAAGTGTTCGGACGGCGAACTCTGGACCCAGATCCCAGGAATCCAGTCCACCGGCAGCCGAACCAGGCTGCCCAGAGGGAAACAGACCAGTGGGGGGAACCAGATCACCGAACCGAAAGTTCTGTGGGTCGGGTCGTCGACCCGCATCACTCAACCACCAGGACCGTTGAGACGGGCGAAGGATCAGAGCGGATCCCGGTGGAAGAGGCTCAGGGGAGAGCCGATGACGAGGGCGGCGGGCGTCAGGCCGCAGGAAAACGGCCACCTCCTCACCGGACCTGGACAATACTGGGGCAGCACCCACGTCGGACCCCGATCGGGCCTCAGGCGAACCCACGTTGGACCCCGACTGGGTCTCGGGCGAACCCACGTTGAATACTGCACCAGAACCGACCTCCAACGTTGAACCCGGACCCTCCAGCACCACGAGGAACAGCAACTCCTTGCCGGTGACCCTGGAAGAAGGCTCAGAAGAGAAAACAGAACCGGGATCAGGATCACCGGCAGCGCCAGAACCCGGCGAGACGAGCTCAGACGCAGCGGACGGCTGCACCCGGCTCGTCTCCCCTGGAGATAGGCTGAAGTGCTCGGGGATAAAAAGAGAGAAAAGAAAGGAGAGCACTCGCCTGATCTCGGGTTCTGACGCCGTCCAGGACTGCGAAGATCCAGGATCCGTCGTCAGGAGGTCGTTGTCAGGCTCCCATCTAGCCGCGTCGGGCCCCGCAGCCAGCACGATGGTCAGCGCAGCTTGAGATCCCTCCAGCTCAGGTAACCCCGCCGACGATCCACTCGGCGTGAAGCCAGAAGAATCTCGTCCCGCCGGACCGAACCGCTCCTCCGTGGAGACCCGGGGACGCTCAGTCGTCGGCGTAGACTCCACGCAGCAGTCAGTCCCCCTCCTCCGTCCGCAATGTAGCTGCGGAACCACAGGCCCTCTCCATATCCCACCACGTTGACCCGGAGCCGGGGACCGCTCGGCGGAGAGAGACACAGAGGATGCGGGATTAGGCATACAGGTTACAGCAGGTGGGGAGAGTTCAGGGAGCTGCGAACCCTGAACTTCTCCTCCAGGGATGTGACAGAGCAAATCATTAAGCAGGTGTGAAAAAACAACTTGCCTGCCCCCTGGAGGTTGAGTATCGCCTGCTGTAGTGGAATCTGCTTCTTCCTCTCCCCGCCCGGCGATAACAGAGGACCCCCCGGGAATTCGTCTGAGGGTCGCTCGCGTTGTCTCCAGCAGAGAGCTCACCAGGCCGGGATTCCAGGCACACACAGCGGTCAGGAAGCGCGTCGAGGAGGAGGGGGAAACAGCCGGGGTGAGCCAGCCCGAATGTCCAGGAATGACAGCGGGGGAACGAGGCTCAGGGGACGAGGCTGTAGAATCTCCACACTGACGAGGCGAAGGGATGACAGCTGCGTGGGAGGAACGGTCCTGACGATGACCCAGAACTGGATCCGGACGAGGTTCGTGCAGAGGTGACTCGGCGATGTGATGACGACTACTCCCAGGGGACGAAGCGAGGGGGAAACCCAGGATTCGCCGCTCCAGATCGGAGATCGAGACGAGGAAGGCGTCGAGCACGGGAAAGCTTCGTAGCCCTGAAGTCCTCACCATCAATCTCACTGCCGCCGCCACATGCCTGAAGGTGGTGACAGGAAACACAGTAGAGCTCGCGACAGCCACTCGACCCTGGACATAACTGCTGTCAGCTGCGGCTCCTTGAAGGGAATCCCGAGTGACGTGGCGCAGGTCGGGGGAAGTCCTCTGGTTGGCGCGAACTCCCGGACTGGAATAGCGGCAGGAACGGGACTCCGAAGCGGGGAAAGACGTCGCCCACTTCGACTCCCTGCCGGGATTTCCATCCACCCCGTGGAGCTTCTCTCGCTGTGTACCTGCAGCGTCTATCCTGGCACTGTCCTCCAGATGGTACAGAGAGTGAGGGTGACAGTCCAGGAGTTCCTCAGCACGGCCCGGATGCCAGCGTCTCGCGTTGGAGGCGTCGTGCAGGGTGAAGAACGTCCCATCGACAGCCTCCGAGATGGACCTCAGCTCGTCGCCCTGGCGCCGGAAGTGACTCCTGGGAAACGGCATGCTAGCAGCGCTGACACCCGGACAGAAAGGTACATTTCCATAGCGACTCACGGCCGCCGGCAACTCTTCTGGCTGCGACATACTGTCATATCCGGCTCTAGGGAGCCGGGCAATCAGAGCCAGGGGCAAGCCAGTGAGTCGTGATGTTTTATTAAGGGTGAGGGATAAGGGATGAGGAGAGCACAGATACTCATGCAGACGTACACTCACAGGTTGCACAGCGCAGAGGTAAGCAGCTCGTACCGGACGTGGGGGTAGCAAGACGTACATACTCACAGCGGGATACAAACACAGGAATGCTGCAAGAGGAGTATAAGCTGACACCAGACGAAGGGGCTTCAGCTTAGCAATGTGTTTATGTCGCAGCCCCGAGTCATCGAGGCTGCTCCTATTTATCCTCATTGGCAGCGCCCCAGCTGATGAAGACTAATCGGCCCCAGCCGTCCATAATACTGCCAGCTGGGGGCCAGCTGAGACGCTGCTCAATGGGAAGCAGGGATGAGGGAAAACATGGGCTGAGTGCCGAGACGGCATCTCGACCCATGGTGACACACATCCTTGACCTGGTCTTGGCCTATGGTGTAGAAATTGATGAGCTGCTTGTCCTCCCTCAAAATCCTACACTGACTGACCATTATTTGATAACTTTCAAATTTGTGTTATCTGATTTTACAGCATCAAGCAGAAATATAGTTACCAGATACCTACCTGATAGTGCTGTGGCTCATATTAGTCATTCTGATCTATCCATAAAAGTGTCAGCCTCTAAACCAACTACCTGTCTCTTAGACCCAATCCCCGCTAGACTCCTGAAGGAATCGCTATTTCTGATTAGTCCACCACTTTTGAACATAATTAATATGTCTCCATTGTCAGGACATGTACCGCAGTCTTTTAAAGTGGCAGTAATTAAACCTCTGCTTAAAAAAACCTTTGCTTGATTCTGGGATTTTGGCCAATTATAGACGAATATCGAACCTCCCCTACCTTTCCAAGATCCTCGAAAAAGTAGTCACCAATCAACTGTGTACATTTTTAGAAAATCATTCTATATTTGAGAAATTTCAGTCAGGTTTTAGGAAACACCACAGCACAGAGACAGCCTTAGTGAAAGTTATTGATGACCTCTTTATGGCAGTTGACAAAGGACTTGTCTCTGTCCTTGTCTTATTGGACCTTAGTGCGGCCTTTGACACCACTGACCACCATATTCTGCTAGAGAGACTTGAACAACAAATTGGTTTGAAAGGAACAACGCTAAGATGGTTCCAGTCTTATCTATCAGACCATTCCCAGTTTGTTCATGTCCATAACAAGTCCTCTATCCAGACCATGGTTAGCTATGGAGTTCCACAGGGATCGGTACTTGGACCAGTACTGTTTACATTATACATACTGCCTTTGGGAGACATTATGAGGAAACATTCTATTCATTTTCATTGTTATGCTGACAACACTCAATTATATTTATCCATCAATCCAGATGATCCCAGCCATTTGGGTTCACTCCAGGAGTATCTTAAGGATATTAACCTGTTGCACTCCGGTGTACCGCGGGCGGACACGTCTCTGCATCCTAGGGTGCACGAGGGCATCCTAGTGTGTGTCCTAGGAGGCACTGAAAAAAAAAAAAAAGCTTCATTTCCATTCTTCCACTACAGACACAGCCGCAAACAAAAAGCCAAAGGAGTGCTTTGATTGGTTTAGATGTGATTGACCTCTCATTCGACTAATAAGAGCCTTGAATTGGGTTTCTGAAACCTTGAAGAACCAATGACTGAAAACCTAGCAAGAAGGACCTGCCTACCAACGGCTGCGAATACAGCGAGCCAGTTGAAGCACAGAAGTTCGAAAGCGTGCGTCCCTTTCAAAATCTGTTTTGTGTAAGGCTGGGTGAAGAGAGACTGACTGCTGCAGCAGATGAAAAAAGGACCCGCAGGAAGAACCGCCACAGACCCAGCAGCACGGAGACCACCCACAAGTGCGACCTGTGTGACAGGGACTGCCATTCGCGCATCGGCCTGTTCAGCCACAGGTGGTGCTGTCCCAGCAGAGTAGACGTTTAGGATTCTCTTCCATGGTCATCATAGACCGACGGAGGCTGACGACGAAGGCTGGGTGACACACACGCGCTCGCCAGTCTTTTTTTCTTACTACTGTTATTTGTTTTGAAAAATCGTTCGCCAAAACCGCAATCATGGAAGCGCAAAACTGCAATAATGGAATTATGGTTTGACCGGGTCGCGTGACCAGAACCATGAGTCGTAACAAGCGGACCAGCTTCATGTTCATCTGACAATGAGGAAGAGATGTTCGCCAGCAACACTGCTGTTGTGAACAGGTAAGTGTTATAAGCTAAATTATTCTTTATCCCTGAAAATTGTAATCAAAAATGACTTTTGACCGATCGGTAAATTACAACTGTGCGTAGTAGACTGCGGCGCACGAAGTCCGAAGTCCGTGCGCGTTCACGGTTCGTGCGCTGCGTCCGGACCGTGAACGCCCCCCACCCCCCACTACTCTTCTGTAGCGGATTGCAGATATATTGCAAATATTTCAGTACAACTGTGCGTAGTAGACCGCGGGGACTGTGCGCCGCGATCGCCACATGATTGTTCTGTCATGTGGCGAGGGGCGATGTCCGTCCTCTGTAGCGGGGGGTGGGGGGGAGTTGTTATCTTCTACATTACAGATATTTTAGAATAATTTTTAGTGCACTGTAGGTTATTTTTCTTGTAAAAAAAAAGCCACACATTTTTTACGTGGCATACTTCTTTAAGTGTGGGGGCTTGTTTGTTCATTCATTCATGAATGAATGAATAAACAACCCCCCCCCCCCACACACACACACAGCCCTGAGTGTCACCTTTCATTAGAGCCCAAGATGAAGCTTCTATATTGAATCATTCAAAAGTTACAGACGTTTTTCCAAACTGCCATTTGGCACAATTTGGCACAGTTCAAAAACGCCTGGGAACAACCTAAGAAAAAAGCTGTGTAATATATTCATTTTTTGTGGTATTGTTACAAAATTTTGACCTCAGCTGGATAACACTTGGTTCTACATTTCTGTTGCATTTTCCAGCCCATATCTGACAGCTGTGTGTTATTTGCAAGCATTTGTATTTTGGCGGCACATGGGGAGAGCATAATTGTGTAACATCTTAGACAAGAACAAAGAGCAGAGGTTCCCTGGTGAGATAACAGGGAGGTGTGAAGGATGAATGCAGTGTGATCTTTTGTGTGTTAGAAACTTCTAGAGGAATGGTAAAGGATTAAGGAAGTGAATGCAACGTGACCTTTTGTGTGTTAGAAGCTTCTAGAGGAATGCCATATTATTTAAGAGAGGAGTCTTTGCTGAGATGTCATTCTGTCTATGCTTCTTGTGTGAGTTGTGTAATAAATCGTCTGAAGCCAAATCCGCCTCTTTATTTACACGCTCCACACTGGTGACCCAAGACGAATCATGGAACACAGTGAAAGATCCCCGGAGCCAACCTCGATGGGAACCCCCAGCCACGCATGTGCTGTTGCAATCAAGCTACCGGATTTTTGGCAGCACAACCCGTGCTCCTGGTTCCACCTAGTTGAACAGTTGAACAGAGCAGTTCGCCCTCCAGGGGATATCGGCGGATGACACAAAGTTTCACTATGTGGTCGCAGCGCTCGACGCCCGCACGGCTCAGCACGTAGAGAGCCTGCTCAATCAGCCACCATCCGATGGCAAGTACGGCGCGCTGAAGGCTGCCCTCATCCAGCACTACACACTCTCGGATGGTGAGAGAGTAGAGAGACTCCTGACGCGGACCGGGTTGGGAGACAGGTCGGCCATAGACCTGATGGAAAAGATGCTGAGGTTAAAGGGCACAGACGACGACCATTTTATTTTTACCCACCTCTTCCTCCAGAACCTTCCGTCAGCGGCGAGAGCGACCCTGGCCAATTCGCCGTTGCTGGCCAAGCGGGACTATCGTGCGCTAGCCCGGGAAGCAAACCAGATCACCACTGCGGCAGCGACAGAGCTCGGCGCGATGGCCGGAGGAGGCGAGGAGCCATCGACGGCAGCAGCAGAGCCACTGACGGCAGCAGCAGCAGGGGCCAAAGAACGCGGGGGAGACACGCTTTGTTTCTACCACCGCCGCTTTGCAGAGAGGGCACGCAAATGTATACCACTGTGCCAATTCAAGCGCTCGGGAAACGCCAAGACCGGGGGGTCGGTAGCAGCCGCGACCCTCGGGGAGGAGAACAAGCTGCTCTACTTGACAGACGCACGCTCGGGAAGAAATTTCCTCGTGGACACCGGTGCCCAGAAGAGTTTCATCCGGCCGACCTACGCTGACCGGCTGGCAGGATCTAGCGGCCCCGAGATGGCAGCAGCAAACGGCTCTGAGATTAAGACCTTTGGTGAGAGGACTCTACTCTTGTCTCTACACGGCCGTACATTTGAGTGGACTTTTGTCATAGCAGCATTGAATTTCCATATACTGGGGGCTGATTTTCTGTGTGCACATGGTTTGTTGGTAGATGTTGCTAACAGATGCCTAGTTAATGCACTGTCCTTTGACTCTCTCCCCTGTATAGCTCGAGTGACCCGGCCAACAGCACAAGCCAGCGTCACAGCTACATGCGGTAAGTTCCACACACTGCTCACTCAGTTCCCAGCACTCACTGTCCCGACGTTTTCGGCAGCCATCGCTAAACACGGGGTGGAGCATTTTATCACCACCACTGGGCTGCCCGTTTTTGCAAGACCCCGGCGCTTGGACACAGCTAAACTGGCCATAGTGCGGGAGGAGTTCGCCAACCTGGAGAGGTTGGGCATCATCAGGCGCTCAAACAGCCCATGGGCTTCCCCGCTACACATGGTCCCTAAAGCTGAGGGTTCGTGGCAACCTTGCGGGGATTTCCGCAGGTTGAACAACACCACAGCGCACAACCGCTACCCAATTCCTCACATTCAGGATTTTTCCGTTCACCTGGCAGGAGCGCGCGTTTTTTCTAAAATAGACCTGGTCCGCGGTTACCACCAAGTCCCAGTGCGTGCTGAGGACATACCCAAAACAGCAGTAATAACTCCGTTCGGTTTATTCGAGTTTTTGCGCATGCCATTTGGGCTTAAAGGGGCTGCACAGACGTTCCAACGCATGATGGATGCAGTGCTGCGCGATCTCCCTTTCGTGTTCGTCTACCTGGATGATATCTTAGTAGCCAGCGCGTCCAAAGACGAACACGAAACCCACCTCGCGACGATTTTCCGGAGGTTGGAAGAGCATGGGTTAATAATCAACCCAGCGAAATGTCAGTTCGGGGTGACGGGGATTGATTTTTTGGGGCACCGCGTCTCTCCCGAAGGAGCGGTCCCGCTGCCTGACAAAGTGCGCGCAGTAGCAGATTTTCCCCTGCCGCAAACGGTCAGGGCGCTACAAGAATTTTTGGGAATGGTGAACTTTTATAACCGTTTCCTTCCCCACGCAGCGCAGCTCATGCAACCACTGTACGCCGCGCTCAAAAAACAGAAACCCGCGGATAAGGTCGAATGGACCCTGGAGCGAGAGCGGGCGTTCTCGGAAGTCAAAGCAGCCCTGGCAAACGCCGCATTGCTGGCGCATCCAGACCCAACGGCCCGCATAGCACTCACCACTGATGCTTCAGATGTCGCCATGGGGGGGTCGTGGAGCAGCGCGTAGCCGGGGCTTGGCAGCCGCTCGCCTTTTTCAGCAGGACTTTGCGCGACAGTGAACGTAAATACAACGCGTTTGACAGGGAGTTGCTGGCTCTCCACCTGGCCATTCGCCACTTCCAGTTCTGGCTGGAAGGGCGCAGTTTCACCGCGTTCGTTGACCACAAGCCGCTAACATTCATGATGGCCAAGGTTTCAGAACCATGGTCGGGCCGGCAGCAGAGACAGCTGGCCGCGATCTCAGAGTTTACTACCGATATTCAACATGTGTCGGGTAAACTGAATGTAGTGGCAGACTGCCTCTCGCGCGCCGTGGCGGCCCCGGTCTGCATGGGGACAGATTACGCAGCCATGGCCACGGAGCAGGTTAGTGACGCGGACGTGCGCGTGCTCCAGGCTGGAGAGCAGGGTGCTGCAAGACGGCATGCCCCCCCTAATCTGCGATGTCTCCACGGGGCGCCCACGTCCCGTGGTCCCGGCCGCGTGGCGCCGCCGCGTGTTTGACTCGATTCATTCTTTGGCGCACCCGGGAGTGTGCGCGTCGGTCAAAATGGTAGGGGAGAAATTCGTGTGGCCGAGCCTTCGCAAACAAGTGAAAGAGTGGGCGGCAGCCTGCGTGGCGTGCCAACAAGCCAAAGTACACAGACACACAAAAGCTCCCTTGGAGCCGTTTTGTATTCCGGCTAAGAGGTTCGACCATGTTCACGTGGACCCCCTCCCGCCATCACAGGGGTGCACGCACCTCCTGACAATGGTGGACCGCACCACGCGCTGGCCAGAAGCGGTTCAGCTGGCGGCAACCTCAGCCGAGGAGGTGGCGCACGCGTTTTTAACAGCATGGGTAACGTGTTTTGGAGTCCCGTCGGACATTACGTCCGACAGAGGCCATCAATTTGTTTCTGAACTCTGGTCAACAATGGCCCGCAGCCTGGGTGTCACAATTCACCGCACAACTGCGTACAATCCACAGGCTAATGGGTTATGCGAACGTTTTCATAGATCATTGAAAGCGGCTCTCAGGGCTTCACTGACAGATGCAAATTGGGTAGACAAGCTACCGTGGGTTTTATTGGGGTTACGTTCTGTGCCTTTTTTTTTTTTTTTTCTTGCCTTCTGATTGTTGCTCTGAGTGTTGCTATCCCTGTGCTGTTGCAATCCTGGAATTTCCCCGTTGTGGGACTAATAAAGGCTTATTTTATCTTATCTTATCTTAAAGAGGATCTGGAATCTTCCCCGGCTGAACTCGTTTTTGCGCAACCACTTCGGCTGCCCGGAGAGTTTCTGCAGATAATCCCGCGCCGGGCAGCTCCCCGTCTCAGCTGTGTAGCATAGCATAGACACAAGCACGCTGCCGAGCCCTGCCCACCACACTTTTCCGCACGTTTTTGTGCCTAAAACTTTGAAAAACGCGGAGTTTGTGTTTGTCAGACACGACGCCCATCGCCCTCCACTGCGCCCACCCTATGATGGACCGTTCAGAATGCTGGAAACAGGGGACAAGCATTTTTTGCTAGATTTGGGGGGTAGGAGGGAAAAGATTGGCATAGACAGACTCAAACCTGCTTTCGTGGTGGTGGACAAGCAAGTGCTGTTGGCGAGGGCCCCTCGGCGTGGAAGACCCCCACAGGGAGCTCCCCAGAGAAAAGATTCCCCAGAGCACCCACACGGACAGACAAAAAGTTTTACCGCCCAAACATCAACCCCCCAGCATGACAGCGCCGCGGAGGTGGTGAATCCTGGTTACAGCAGATACGGGAGAAGACTGAAGCCCAAGCAGCATGTGGATTGATGTTTAATGGTTCTATCACAGCATACGGACTGTTATTCTATTGTTCTATCCAAGATGCTTGGGGGGGTGGTTTGGCGGTACATGGGGAGAGCATAATTGTGTAACATCTTAGACAAGAACAAAGAGCAGAGGTTCCCTGGTGAGATAACAGGGAGGTGTGAAGGATGAATGCACGTGTGATCTTTTGTATGTTAGAAACTTCTAGAGGAATGGTAAAGGATTAAGGAAGTGAATGCAATGTGACCTTTTGTGTGTTAGAAGCTTCTAGAGGAATGCCATATTATTTAAGAGAGGAGTCTTTGCTGAGATGTCATTCTGTCTATGCTTCTTGTGTGAGTCGTGTAATAAATCGTCTGAAGCAAAATCCGCCTCTTTATTTACACGCTCCACAGTATCCAAAAAAAACACCCAGACGAAATTTATTTTCTTCAAGTTCAGTATGTTTAGATGGCTGTTACTCAGTGGCCGGAGCACTTAGAGAGATTATGACTGTTTTGCCAAAAAATTCAAAGTGTTTTCTTTTAAATGAGACCAACCCCATGAAGATGCTGCAAAGGGTTGAAGAACAGCTTTTGATTTACTTTGGGTATGTTATTTTTTAGCGTTTTTAGGGTAATTGACCAGAGTGCAAGGGGTTAAAACCTGGATGAACTACAACTTTCTATTGCTGAATACAGATAAAACTTAAGTCATTGCTCTTGGCCCTAAACATGCTAGAAGTACTCTTTCTAGTAAGATAACAACACTAGATGGCATTGCACTGGCTTCTGTGTTTTCTGTTAGGAATCTCGGAGTTGTCTTTGACCAAGATATGCCTTTCAACTCTCATATATAGCAAACCATTAAGACTGCCTTCTTCCATCTGCATAATATTTCTAAAATTTGGTCCATCCTGTCTCATAAAGATGCAGAGAAACTTGCCCACGCCTTTATCACCTCTAGGCTAGACTATTGTAATTCACTTTTATCAGGTTGTCCTAATAAGTCCATAAAGTTTCTCTAACTCATTCAGAATGCAGCTGCACATATCCTAATGAGAACAGGGAGAAGAGATCACATTACCCCAGTTTTAGCTTCTTTACATTGGCTCCCAATAAAATATAGAATTGAATTCAAGATATTGCTCCTAACTTATAAAGCCCTTAATGGTATGGCTCCTTCTTAACTGCAAGAACTCATAGTTCCCTATCATCCAACCAGAGCTCTGCGCTCCCAAAATCCAAACTACTGATGCTCCCCAAGGTCTCCAGAAGTAGACTGGGAGGTAGAAATTTCAGCTATCAAGCTCCTCTCCTGTGGAACCATCTTCCCAGTTCAGTTCGTGAGGCAGACACTCTCTCTTTATTCAACAGTAAGTTGAAATCGCTTCTCTTTGATAAGGCCTATAGTTAAAAATGTTGCCACTGCCAGGCCTTCACTCGCATGTGCAGCCAAACCAGGCTTGATACTGAAATGTCTGGATTTGAATATTGTATTTGTTATGTTTGTTTTGAATGTAGCTACTGCCAGGCCTCCTACTTTTTACCTCTTTTTTTCAACCCAGCCGGTCAAAGCGGATGGCTGTCCTCTATGAGCTATTGTTCCGCTTGAGGTTTCTGCCCGTTAAAGGGAAGTTTTTCCTCGCTTGTGTCGCTGCAGTGCTTGCTCTTAGGGGTCTCTGCTGGGTTCTTTAAATTTGAGAGCGTGGCCTAAACCCA
This sequence comes from Pholidichthys leucotaenia, assembly GCA_020510985.1. Lineage (NCBI taxonomy): Eukaryota > Metazoa > Chordata > Actinopteri > Cichliformes > Pholidichthyidae > Pholidichthys > Pholidichthys leucotaenia. The sequence continues at coordinate 320,191,204 of CM035840.1, forward strand.
CTCTTTTCTGTAAAGTGCCTTGAGATAACCTGTGTTGTGATTTGGCGCCATATAAATAAAATTGAATTGAATTGAATTGAATAACAGACAGCAGCAGATATGGCATTTGTGCAAATGGTTGCAGTAAACTGCAGAGATATACAGCAGCAGATGTATTACTTTTGGTGTGCCAGTCTTTCTGTGCCAACAGCTAAGGTAGTTATTGTGTGGGTGAGTGTGTTCCCGTATGGGGGGTGGGGGGGGCAGAGTTCGGGGTCCTGATGGACTGATCAATCAACTTTATTTATAAAGCACTTTAAAAGCAACACTCGCTACACAAAGTGCTGTACAGCAAGAGAACATAAAAGCAGGGCACTAACACAAAGGGCGCTAACACAAGAAAAAAAAAAGCAAAATAAATAAAAATCCATTTCATTCAATAAAATCAATGTCTCATACTGGGTTGAAGGCCAGGAAGTAAAAATGTCTTTTAAGATGTGTTTTAAAAATGGACAGTGAAGGTGCTTGTCTAATGTCCAGGGGTAAATCATTCCATAACCTGGGGGCCATGATCGAAAAGACTCTGTCCCCTCTGAGCTTATGCCTGGCCTTTGGTACTTCCAAAAGCAGCTGTTCAGCTGACCTAAGGGACCGGTTGGGAGCGTAGGGATGCAGAATCTCAGAGAGGTAAGGTGGAGCAAGACCATTCAAGGATTTAAAAACAAATAAAAGAATTTTAAAATGAACTCTAAAATACACGGGCAGCCAGTGAAGTGAAGCTAAGATGGGTGTGATGTGATCTCTTCCACGTGTACCTGTCAAAAGACGAGCAGCGGCGTTTTGAACCAGCTGCAAACGGGAAAGAGATGACTGGCTGACACCGGCGTAAAGTGCGTTACAGTAATCCAGCCGAGATGAAATAAAAGCATGGATTACTGTTTCCACGTGTGGTCTAGAGAGAATGGGTTTTACTTTTGCTAAACGCCTTAGATGAAAGAAGCTGGATTTTACCACAAAACGAATCTGCGTGTCTAATTTAAAATCGTTGTCCATGATAAAACCAAGTTTCATAGTTGTGGATTTAACATAAGGAGTAAGGGGGCCCAAGTATACAGGAAGGGACTCACAGGGGTGACTAGGTCCAAACACCATCACTTCAGTCTTCTTATCATTAAAATTTAGGAAGTTTAGGGCCATCCAAGACTTTATGTCTTCAAAGCACGCCAGGAGTGAGTTTACTGATGAGGCAGCTTTTTGTTTTAGAGGGACATAAATCTGGCAGTCATCAGCATACAGGTGGAAAGACTGATGACCAAAGCTGTTAAGCAGTCTTGTGCAGCGTGCCCGAAGGCTCCGGTATCTTTTCCCCGAGGGCAGGGGGCTGAAGAAGGAGTGTGATGGGTGGGATGTGTCGCTTGCAATGTTGATGGCTCTGCGGGTGAGGCACGTGAGGTAGATGTCCGAGAGGGTAGAGGGACACCAATGAGCTTGCTGGCTGCTTTCACTGCGCGTTGTAGTGTCTTCCTGCAGGAGGCAGTGTAGCTTCCATACCACACCATGATGCAGCTGGTAAAGATGCTCTCAATGGTGCCCCGGTAGAATGAGCACATGATGGGGGGTGGGACTCGTGCTCTCCTTATTTTGTGGAGGAAATCGAGGCGAGTTCTTTTTGGTGTTTGTGGTCTATATTAATCATATATTCCATAACCTACATATGTTGAAGCATGTGAGAATGTTTGGTGATTACATATGTAAGGCGACTTCACACCTCAGAACAGGACAAAGACTCTCAACCGCCAGTGAAGAACAAAGACCTTCCCAGACACTGCGGTGGAGACCGGAGGAGCTGCCCTCACCCCCCAGGGCCATGAGGAGGAGTACCAAGACAATGGGGGGATTAAGATAATGAGGGATGTCAGCTTTTGATATGCATGCCTTTTGTTATGTGCAAGTATAAGTTCACAGAGCCGGAGTTGTTCGGTCTCTTTTTCCTTCTTCTGCTGCGTGCACTAGGATGAGACTTGTTAGAGGAGCTGATAATAAACTTTGGTTTATATATCACATCGCCCCGTTATTCCAAGCTCTTCTACACTGGTGACCCTGACGCGAGGATGGACCAGAGGCATTCCCCCGCGATCGACTCATCTGTGGCGACCCAGGCAGACGCCGGCGCCCATGCAGACAGGGGAACAGATGGACGACGTTCCCCCACGGCAGAAGTGACAATGACAAGGACAATGACAACTTCCTCTTCCATTTCATATTCCTCAGTACGCTGCCGCCACACATGAGAGGGACGCTGGCCAACATGTGATGCAGCACCCAGCAAGACTTCCGCACGCTAGCTCACGAAGCTCAACGGCTCATCAACGCCTGCAAGGAGCAGACACCCACAGCAGCATCCGCAGATGCCCGGAGCCGCGAGGAGCCACAAATCACTGAGCAGAGCCAGCCCGCGGTGACAGCGACACGGCCAGGACGCAACAGACGGAGCGACGTTTGATATTACCACCACCGCTTCACCGAGAAGGCTTACAAATGCGTTCCCCCCTGCAAATTCACAATTTCCGGAAAACGCCGAAGCCGAGAGCCGTTAACAGTGGCGATTCTCGGCGAAAAAAGCAAGCTTTTATATGTGACGGATGGACACACCGGCAAGCGGTTCCTTATCGACATGGGAGCTCAACTAAGTTTTGTCATGCCCTCCCAAGCAGACCGGGCCATGGGCCCCCGGGGCAATGGAGCGGTGGCAGCCAACGGCTCCACTATCGACACTTTTGGCGAAAAGAGCCTGCACCTCTGCATCCACGGCCGCAACTACAGATGGACATTTGTTGTAGCGGCGGTGAGTTTTAACTTGTTGGGCGCAGATTTTTTGTGTGCACATGGGTTATTAGTTGATCTAGCGAACAGGCGCTTGGTTAATGCACTGTCCTTTGCTTCTATTCCCTGCTCAGCCCGGCTTTCTCCACCACCCGTGCAGGCTAGCGTCACCACAGCAGGAGGTAAGTTTGATCAACTCCTCACCCAATTTCCAGCACTCACAATTCCCAAATTCTCAGCCACAGTGGCTAAACACGGTGTTGAACATTTTATTCCCACAAAGGGCCCACCCGTATTTGCCAAAGCTCGGCGCTTAGACGCAGCCAAGCTCGGGACGAGTTTACCACCCTTGAAAAATTAGGCATTATTAGACGCTCGAAAAGCCCCTGGGCCTCACCACTTCACATGGTTCTGAAATCCGACGGTTCTTGGAGACCGTGCGGCGATTACCGCAGATTAAACAATGCGACAGCGCATGACCGCTGCCCAATTCCTCACATCCAAGATTTTTCACTGCATCTGGCGGGTGCGCGCATTTTTTCAAAAATAGACCTGGTCTGTGGTTATCATCAAGTCCCAGTTTGAGCAGAGGATATTCCTAAAACAGCTGTAATAACCCCTTTCGGCCTTTTTGAATTTTTGCGGATGCCTTTCGGCCTCAAAGGCGTGGCTCAAACCTTTCAGCGGATGATGGACGCAGTATTACGCGACCTCCCTTTTGTGTTCGTCTACCTCGACGATATGCTGGTAGCCAGCCCGTCTGAGGAAGAACACGAGCGGCATCTCACTATGGTTTTTCAGAGGCTAGAAGAGCACGGGTTAATAATCAATCCAGCCAAATGCAAATTCGGCGTGTCACAAATTGATTTTTTAGGACACAGAGTTTCTCCGAAAGGGGCAGTCCCACTTCCAGACAAAGTTCACGCGATAAAAAGTTTCCCACGGCCACAAACGGTCAAATCGCTGCAAGAATTTTTAGGAATGGTTAATTTTTACAACCGTTTCCTCCCCCACGCAGCTCAGCTCATGCAGCCCCTATATGACGCGCTCAGAAAACCAAAAGCTTCCAACGCGGTCGAATGGACCCCGGAGCGCGAACGCGCCTTCGCGGAAGTTAAAAGCGCCCTAGCTAATGCCACATTGTTGGTTCACCCTGATCCCTCGGCCCGCATTGCGCTAACCACAGATGCTTCGGACCTGGCTATAGGGGCAGTTGTAGAACAACATGTCAGCGGAATCTGGCAACCTTTGGCATTCTTCAGCAAATCGCTAAACCAAACCAAGCGTAAATACAACACTTTTGACAGGGAGCTGCTAGCGCTTCATTTATCCATCCACCACTTCCAGTTCTGGTTAGAAGGGTGGAGTTTCACGGCTTTTGTAGACCACAAACCGCTCACCTTTGCTATGGCTAAAATTTCCGAACCGTGGTCAGGCAGGCAACAAAGACAGCTGGCTGCGATTTCAGAGTTCACCACAGACATTCGACATGTGGCAGGCAAACTTAACGTGGTAGCAGACTGCCTCTCTCGCGCTGTGACATCGTCAGAGCGCGAGGAGACAGATTATACTACCTCAGCCGCGGAACTCTTCACCAACGCGGACATATACGCGGCCCCAATCCATGCAGGGATAGTTTATGCAGCCATGGCAGAGGAACAAAGTAGTGACGCGGACGTGCGCGCACTCTTGTCTGGACCAACAGGGTTAAGGCTGGAGGAAAGGGGTTTACGCGACGGCGTGCCCCCCCTAATATGCGATATCTCAACCGGCCGACCGCGCCCGTTAGTCCCAGCTACATGGCGCCGCCGTATTTTCGACTCAATTCACTCCCTCGCGCACCCAGGTGTGCGCGCCTCGGTTAAAATGGTCGCCGAAAAGTTTGTGTGGCCTGGCCTGCGCAAAAACGTAAAAGAATGGGCAAAAACTTGCATTTCTTGTCAGCGCGCCAAAATACACAAACACACAAAAGCCCCTCTGGAGCCTTTTCCAATCCCTGCTAGAAGGTTCGACCACGTTCATGTCGACCTCGTGGGACCACTACCTTCCTCCCAAGGTTTCACACACCTGTTAACAATGATAGACCGCACCACGCGCTGGCCAGAGGCAGTCCCTCTGGCGTTAACCACAGCGGAGGAAGTCGCTCGCGTTTTTTTGACAAACTGGGTGGCACGTTTCGGCATCCCATCGGACATCACGTCCGATAGGGGGCCTCAATTTGTCTCGGAGCTTTGGTCAGCCATGTCCAGCAGCTTAGGGCGACAATTCACCGCACCACTGCTTATCACCCTCAGGCTAATGGGTTATGCAAGCGTTTTCACAGATCTTTAAAGGACGCCCTCAGAGCCTCACTAACGGATACAAATTGGGTAAATAAACTTCCCTGGATTTTATTGGGGTTGCGTGCTGCGCCCAAAGAGGATCTAGATGCCTCCCCAGCAGAATTAGTTTTTGCACAACCTCTCAGGCTCCCAGGTGAATTTTTACCAGAGAACCCAGAGCCAGGGCATCTTCCAGCTTCGAGGTTTTTAGGCAGCAATGGACCGGACTCTCTCCCCGGACCGGCACATCACTCTTTTCCACGGGTTTTTGTCCCCCAAGCTTTAAAAAATGCTGAATTTGTTTTTGTTAGGCATGAAGCTTTAAAACCAACTTTCCGCCCAGCATACGATGGGCCATTCAGAGTGTTGGAACCTGGTGATAAGCATTTTGTGCTTGATTTTGGGGATAGAAAAGAAACAGTCAGCATTGACAGACTTAAACCTGCCTTCTTGTTGAGAGACGAACCTGCACAGTTGGCGAGAGCACCTCGGCGGGGTAGACCCCCCAAGAGAAAAGACTCAGCCCCCCTGCAGGGAACAAATAATCTGCACTAGGATGAGACTTGTTAGAGGAGCTGATAATAAACTTTGGTTTATATATCACATCGCCTCGTTATTCCAAGCTCTTCTACAGTGTTCCCTGTTCTGTGTTGCAAACATCCTCCCCGTTTCTCCTATGTATGGTTTTTCACATGATTTTGTATGGTATTTCATAAATTACATTGCATTTTTTGTATGGTTGTATTTTGTCCTTGGAGTGAACCAGAAGCTGCTGTAGTTTTGTGTGGGGTTTTATTGCCGTGTTTATTCCGTGTTTTTTCATGATTCTTTGTATGGGTTCAATTATTCCCCGGATGTATGGTAGGGTCACTATGTTTTTGTTGTTTTCTGTTTTTGGTGTGTGTTTTTTTTTTCTTTTTGTTTTTGTTCTTGGTCTTTGTTTTGGACTTGACATTTTCCTTTGTTCATTGCCCATGTTGAGTATTGGCACTGTATAAGTGCATGTTGTATGTGCCGTTCTTCTTTCTATCTGTCCTCTTCGTTTCTGATGATGGTAGTGTTGTGTATGAATACGTGTGTCTGGGATGCCGTGCCCACCCACAGGGTGATGTCAGGCGGGCACGGCCCATTCTGTATATAAACCCCAAGTTCAGTGTAATAAAGTTAGTTGTTTGCTGCATGAAGACTCGCTTCCTTCTCCGTTATTCTCAGACATAACATTTGGCAATGAGGAGTTTAATGGAGGTGTGCTGGTTGCCTTGGCTGTTGGCGCCGTTTCTGGAGCATAAGGGGGAGCTGGCAATCCTCTGGCCGAAGTGGAGAGCCTCGTTTGAGGAGTATATTGGGGCGCTGGTCCTACACAGGCTGAATGGGAGATATCAGCGAGCACTCCTGGCCCACAATCTTGGCGCGGAGGGCCGAAGGATCCTCGGTGCTCTGGGTGGCGTGGACCTCTATGAGGATGCTGTCGAGCAGTTGGCCAGGCACTTTGACAGTCAGACGAGGGCCGTGAAGCTGCGTGTGATGGAGCTCTTGGCGCCAGGACCTGACGGGCTAGCTGATAGGCTAAATGCGTGCCAAGATGAGGCTAAGGGCGCCAAGCTGGGCCTCGAGGCGGGACCGGGACCGCGAGTAGAAGAGTTCCCAGTCGCCGAGGTCAGTGAGCCAGCCATGGAGCCCAGCTTGACCCAGGACCATGGCGCAGGTGGGTCGGACAGCGCAGTGTGCGAGAACGGTGGAGAGGTGGTGCAGCAGGACGCAGAGGCGATGCAGCAGGAGTCGGCCCCGGTGTTGGAGGCTGTACAGCGGGCGAGCGGGACCGTGCAGGCCGAGGGCTTCGGGGAAGAGCCGCAGCCAGACATGATGACGGTGCAGTGGAGCACCGGGACCGAGAGCGCTGGACGCAGTGGCGAGGAGCCCGGGTCGGTGAACAAGCCTGGCAAAGGTGATGGTGCGGGCCCCGGAAAAGAACAGCAGCAGCTTGTTGCTGAGACAGCACAGTGGAGTGCCATGGTGGAGGACGTTGGGTACTATGACAAGGCGCCCGAGGCAGCAGACAATGCCTGGGAGCGAGCTTTGGGTCAATCCGAAGTGTGGCCACTGGGGGTCAGAGTGTCTGGAGCCATGATGGCAGTGCGTAAAGCAGTCGGGAGTGGCTCGCTAGGCATGGAAAGGTGGCGCACTGAACGTCAGCATGGCGGGCCCAGAGGGAAGAAACGTCAATGGCTGGATGTACAGATGCCATGGGGCTGTCTTGGGCCTCTGGTTAGAGACATTTTTGCCAGGGAGGGGGACTTTGACCCTTGGGGTGGACTGCGACTGGGTGCGCAGGTGCCATGGGGTTGCCCAGGTCCTCCATGGCAAACTAGAAGGTGGTGGCTGGCCCGAGACATTGGGGTCACTTGAGACATGTATTTAATGTAAATATTTGTGTACATATTTGGAAAATGTGCACTTTGTACATAGCTGATGTGTATGTGAATGAGTGATTGTATGATTATTTTGTATTTTAAAGAGACATGGTCCGATTTTGAGTTGTTTTGTGTGAATGTGATAGGTTTGTTCTAATGCAATACGTTATTCCCCTGTTCTTAGTGTGTGATTCGGGTTACCAAATTTGGGTGGGTTTCCTGTATGCTTGTCATTTTTTTGGGCGAGGGTGTCGTGTATGAATATGTGTGTCTGGGATGTCGTGCCCACCCACAGGGTGACGTCAGGCGGGCATGACCCATTCTGTATATAAACCCCAAGTTCAGTGTAATAAAGTTAGTTGTTTGCTGCATGAAGACTCACCTCCTTCTGCGTTATTCTCAGACATATCAGGTAATATATTCAAATAATGTCCTCACAATTGACAGTTTGCGTGCTGTTCAGAAGTCCAGAGTAGGTATTTGTCCATGTGTGCTGGTTTCCTGTATACTGTGATTTTGATACTGCCGTCGTCCTTATGGTGAGTTTTTATGTCTAGAAAGTTTATAATCCAGTTTGTTTCTTCTTCATGTGTGAATTTGATCTTCCCAGTGCTGTCTATGGTATTCAGGTGGTCTGTAAGTTCTTGTGTGTGTCCATGTTTTTTTTTTTTTTTCCAGAATGTCATCCACATATCTTCTCCAGAATGTGGGTCTGCATGATGTGGGGGCTCTATTGATGGCTCTCATTTCCTGGTCTTCAAAGAAAAAAGTACTCATGATTGCTGAAAGTGTGTCTCCTATTGCGAATCCTTCTTTTTGTCTGTATATTTTGTTTTGGAATTGGAAGTAGGTGACTTTGGCAACAAACTGTCAGAGTTGTGATGTGTCATTAATTGTGAGGTTTGGGCATTTTTTGAGTGTTTTATCGTTCTTGAGGTATTACTGTACAATGTGTAAAGTGACATCAACGGGGGCTTTTGTAAATAATGACAATCCATCATGAGAAATGAAAATCTGTCATGAGTCTGAGCTCTAATGTTCTCTCTGAGCTCAGACTCAATTTATTTTTGAGTATTGCATTTCTGTCATTATTATTTTGTCTGTTTATGTGTATATTTTGGGTTTTTGACTCTTACGTGCCCTCCTCTCTCAGACTCTCTCACTTACTGTTCACAGTCTGTTTCACAGCTGTGAACAATTGGATAATTAGGTCACCTGCCTACTCACCCCACACCTGCTGCTCATCTGTCTGTCCAGTATTTAAGCACTGCCAATTCATTGTTTCACTGCAGCAGTATTGGATTACATTGTCTGATGTTACTGGACTTCATCCTTCAGTAAGTTTTTTCCTTATCTCCTGCAGAGCTATTCCAGCTCTGGAGTGCCTCCCTTGTATGTTAACCTTGTTTGCATTTTTGTCTTGTCTGCACAATTTTTGGAAGTTTTGTTCTTTTTTCAATAAATGTCACAACTACAGTTCAGCGCATGGGTCTGTCTTTCTGCCCCGAAGGGGCATTCATGACAATCTTGTCTGTTTCCACTTTCAGGTTGTTGAGTTCATGTGCCTGTCATGTTCAGGTGAGCACGCGCCCTCCTCGCTTCCTGCGAGTGGTCCCCCAGCTCCGCATGTACACCTGCGTGAGTGGACGCACCTGCTGTCTCTGCCTTGCCAGCACTTATAAGGACCAAATTGTGAATGCTTCAGCGCTGGCTCGTTGGGTATATTGCCTCCCAAACAAGCAAGTACATTATAGTCTGATTCTATGGTATCGTGCCTAATTCCTCTTCTCCCTTTTCCAGGTTGCTGCCATCTTTGCGGTGCATCTCCAGGGCTCGTTGTGCACTCAGCTGCTCCATCATCCTCATCACCATCTCAGCTGCCTATCTCCACCTGGTCAAACACCTCACCCAGCTCCTCTCCTATTCCCTGCCAGCCTCATCCCACTGGTTTGTCTATTCCTGCTGGGTCTCTCTGCCGGATTCTCTACTCAGCTCCCGTAAGTATTGTTTGTCATTTCCCTTTCCCAATTTCCTTCCTCCTACTAACTGGCTCTCATCTCCTCTTACAGGCTGAGTCCTCCTCTGGCGAGAGGCGTCTTTCCTTAACTGTGCATTCCCCTTTTGGTTTAATAAATTGTGGTTGAACTTAGCTTCTCTGTGTCATGTGTGTTTTCTCTGGTGTGGCACCCTGCACGTGAGCTGACCATTCTCTCAACATGACGGTGTCAATTCTTTTGAATTTTTACAGTGATGTTCTGTTATTCCCAACATATAACTGTTAGAGCAAACATTGCATAGCTAGTACTCTTTCTTGGCATAAAACCGTACTACTGCTCACTGATTTGTCACCTCTCCTCTTAGCCTTGTTTCAACAACTCTTTCCCATACTGTATCTTCATAGTGTGGCTGATCAATTTTATGCCTCTGTAGTTACTACAGCTCTGAGCATCACCCTTGTTCTTGACAATTGGTACCAAAACACTTCTCCACTCCTGAGGCATCCTCTCACTCTCTAAGATTGTGTTAAACAATCGGGTTAAAAAGTCCACTGCCATCACTCCTAAACATTTCCATACCTCTACAGGTATGTCATCTGGACCAACTGCAGAACTCAGAACTCAGAACTCAGAAAAGATTTATTGCCAAGTACATTCACAGTAAACAACTGATAAACATACGAGGGATTCGACTTGACACTGAAAACGACATAGTTGACATTTTCAGTGACGCGGCAGCGTCAGTGACGCGCCTGTCAGCAGACGGGGAACAGGAAGCATGAGGGAGGAAAAGGATAAACACAATAGGAGAGAGAAAAAAAGCATTGTTTGTCAGAATACCGGTCATAAATGATCAATATTATGATTACAAGAAAAAAAGCTCTCAATGCACAAGTAGCAGACAATAGAATCTATACAAGGACACAAAGAGAGCAGTGAATGAATAATCTTTTCATCAGTATAGTGAGTCAGTGTGAGTGAGGTGTTGGGTGAGGGTGTTTATATCAGTTAAGAACAACAAAGTCTCTTCAGCAGGAGATGTTATGTCTACCGTCTGGCAAAGGCTTGTTTCCTTGCACAGCAGATGGTAACGTTTGCTAGACAGGTGGCTGTCCATGACAGTCAATGCCGCTCACATGTTTTGAAAACAAAAACTGCAGATAATCTGGAGGACTGTGGTTGTAAGGGCAGGTCGAATAGTACTGACTTCAGAGAAAAAAACTTTATATTCTCTTACAGATTCAGTACTTAAATCCTTCATTGCTGGACGTTGAAATCATCATGGACGGCTCTCAGCGTGATCATGATGTAATCCATTTTCCTAGACAGTTCTCCATTAGCCGCTGTCAGAGTCCTGCCCAATTGGTCAATTTGATGGTTAAGCCTCACCGGGTCAGCATTTTGATAGGCTCCGTCCATCTTCATCAATTTACGGTACACCAGAACAATCCCAGATCCAATCAGTAGAATTCCGATGACCATTGCTACGAAGAGGTATAAATCTTCAACATCTTCGATAGAGAGATCACACAGGCACAAGAGTTTCCAATTACTTGTGTCCTTCAAATAGCCCGCGGCCGCTGTTCCTGCGGGGCAAACTGCCTCCCCCGGGGCACTTTTCCTTGTTGAAAAAATAGTGTCAATTGCGTTCAAAGCCCAGCTTATTAAATCCATAATTTTGTTCGATAATCAGCAGTAGAGACACACAGACAGACGATAGCAAGCAGGGATCCAGTCAGTTAGGGGGGGAGAGAGATAAAGAGCCGGAGCTGGAGAAAAAGCATCTGCTCTCTTTGGGAGGCAGAAGTAGTAAAGGTAGATGAGTTTAAATACCTGGGGTCAACCATCCAAAGCAATGGACAGTGCACAAGAGAGGTGAAGAAGAGAGCAGGCAGGTTGGAGTGGGTGGAGATGAGTGTCAGGGGAGATTTGTAACAGGAAAAATAGCAGCTAGAGTGAAAAGGAAGATTTACAAGATGGTACTGAGACCTGCTATGATGTACAGTTTGGAGATGGTGGCACTGACAAAACTACAGGAGGCGGAGCTGGAGGTGGCAGAGTTGAAGATGCTAAGATTCTGACTGGACAATGAAGGATTAGAAATGGGTATGTTAGAGGGACAGCTCAGGTTGAGCGGTTTGGAGACAAAGTAAGAGAGACAAGGCTGAGATGGTTTGGACATGTGCAGGGGAGGGACAGTGGATATACTGGACAAAGGATGTTGAAGATGGAGCTGCCAGGCAGGATGAAAAGAGGAAGACCACAGAGAAGATTCATGGATGTAGTGAAGGAGGACATGGAGAGGGTTGGTGTTAGAGAGGAAGATGCAAGGGATAGGTGAGATGGAGGCAGATGATCCGCTGTGGTGACCCCTATAGGGAGCAGCTGAAAGAAGTAATCTAGTAGCTCTGAAGGTATTTCTGTTTCTTGTAGTTGTCATTCTGAGGTCTCCTACACAAACCTCCCTTCATGTGAGTTCTATTGTATTGGTGGCAGATGTTATGATGTGTACAGAATACTTGCACTGCATTTGCTTTGTTTTTCAGTTTTCTGGCTCCCTTTTTACAATGCACAAAGAGTAATTATTTTTTTTATTTTTACTTATTTTTCACATTTTCTATAAAGTGTTAATTTCATTTACTACAAATTATGCTGCCATGATATCCTTGCAGTGAAAATCTAGTAAAAATATTGACAGTGCTGTATTAGAAGGTAACAATAATGATATCAGAATCATGTGTATTTTTTCTCTCATTTTCAATGCATTTACTGTAATAAATGGACACTTTATGCACCATGCATCTGTGTATTTATTTGACATTTTGCTGTGTCTGACCATTTGAACCGTTGGTGGGTGTCTTGGAGGCAGTTTAATGTGATCTATCCATGCTTGGTAGAAGTATCGTCAATACTTTTGATGAGAAATGAAGAAAAGGAAAACTCTTGGATTGTCCTTTACCAAGGACGGCGGACCTCCAAACCAATCGATCGACCAGTGAAAGTGAATCATTTCTGTAGTGTCTTTAACCCTGCAGCATTACAGTTGGTTTTATTATATTATCAGTTAACTTTATTCTACTTTCAGTTTCTTTTTCTATTCGATCACTTATATGTAATCACTGCAATTCCCCTGTGCACCAAAAGACAGATAAATCCTTGTGATAATATACATTTTCTACCAAAATAGCTATTTGTCTTTAAGAAGACCCCGCCTGTAAGCATCCAATCCCAAATATGTCAGTATCATTTGTAGATGAACATACTGTATTTAAAAGATCTATAAGGAGATTTTACGTTTTCTTGTCTAGGTATCTGTATGCTACTGTTGGGTCAGGGTCCTGCCATGCCACAGTACAGTTGCACACAGTGCCCTTCTGCACAGGACCACTGGTACTCCAATACAAAGCTTAGAACAATATTTTCAAATACTTTCAAAAGCCAACTGTCAGTGCCAATGCAATGCCAAAGGACACCTTACCCAGACGGGGGTGAAACACACATTGCATGGCATCTGATGTAGAGTAACTGAAGCTCTATTACAGTGCTTTTGTAACGGGTGTCAGAAGTTCTTGGTGCAAAAGCAAAGGGCACTCCTCAAGAGGCAGAGGTTTTGCCTGAAAGGACAGCAACATTTTTAATTTAATGCTCCCATCACACAGCTCTCAGACAGAGACAAGCGTTTTCCTGGTGATATTGTTAATTTGTGAGCATTGGCCTGGCCATCCAGAAACTCATTACCTGTTTTCAACTTTAATCCATCCAGTCCTGTCTAGCTGCACTGCAGATTCCGCTGTGCCATTAAAGCAACAATGAAACTCATCAAAGAGCAGAAGGCAAAGACTGAACTAAGACAGCAACTGAGAAGGCAGGGCGAAGACACATGAAGATTTTGAAATGAGTTACCAAACATTACCCAAAATATCATTTTTGGCAGCTGTGTTGAAAATAAAGAAAAGAAGTGATTAGATATTGACAGCATACAAGCTACCTACTTCAGAATTAGTCCTTCAGAAAAGAAATGAAGAGGCTGCAGACTGACTGACTGTCATCTGCTCATGGCTGCAAAACTTAATGAGATGCTGTGAGAGAAAAGACTGCTCAAAATCACTTTGTGATAAAATTCTATCCTCTATGAATACATGAAAGCCCTTCAAAAACATCCCCAAGTAAAGATTCTAGTGAATATATTCGGTCCCTTTACATCTCGATGAAAAGTTAACAGTCATGTAAAGTAAAAGGAAAAGCTTCAAGACTATATAATTTTTGTCTTGATTTCTGATAATTGTTTTGATTTAAGATGCCTTGCAAAAAAAAAAAAAGGTGATGGCTGGAAAGCAACAGGAATAAGCCACAAGGCAATTTAGCAAAAGAGCAAGAAGAATTGGATCATCATTTTGAAGGAATATTTTATTCCTTGTTGAACACACCAAGAGGTCACCAAGACATTATGGGTACAGCCTAGAAGCAGACCCATCTAAAAATTCATGTGTGTGACTTTAAGCGTTCAGGCAATTGCCTACAAAAGATAGTGATCCTTGTGAATCATTGATGGATGGATAGACAGACGGACAGGCAGATGGCTGATGAATGTAGGGCCATGACATAAACTCATTTTCCTTTCTTGGAATAAGCTAAAAACCAGTATGTATGTTCTGGGAAGAGTGTCTAACTTATGGAAATGGGCCATTCAAGCTAAAAACAGATGATTAGTGAAGACGGCAGACAATCAAGAGTGAGAAACTCAGAAAATATGGAAAGTTATAATAATAAAAATAAAGGATCAGGCTGTGTGACCACAGAAAGCATTTTGACACACTGGGAACTTTAATTTTTTGTTCATTTCATCATTTCATCCAACACAGTAGTCCAGCGTTTAATGCACTCAGCAATTTCAGCACAAAAACATTCAGTAGTAACTGTTTTTTGCTGCTGCACTCAAGAGCGTTAAAATTTGAATAGTTCAGCTTTTGGAATGCTGACCAGCCAACTAGAATAAGGCTAAAAGGATATCATAATCACTATTTCAAAGCAAAAGTTTGGAGGGATGTGTGTTTTCTTATCAATTTGTTGCAATTAGGGGTGTTGGCAAAAATCAATGCCTTCTAGTATTGCAATACTTTGTGGTGGAGATACTGCATCGATTCAGAGACACAGTATCGTTATATTTTAATAAAAAATATTAATAAATGTTACAAATACAAACTTACCTATTTAAGTATCAGAGAAATAAAAACCCTTTGACTTTTCATTCCATTAGATGGTGCGATGGGTGGGGCAAAAGATCAATTCAGCATAGTATTGCTATACTTGACACTAAGAGCGATCCACTGATCCTTAAGTGCATGTATCGATCTTTTATTAATTATACAGTATATAATATATGGTATCTCAATACTTAAGGAATCATATCATGATAATATTGCATTGTGATCAAAGTGATGCGATCATGAGGTCCCTTGCGATTCTAACCCCTAGTTGCAGTATAGCCTAGTTAGTAGGGACTTCCAGTATGAAGGGCCAACAGCGAGCTGTGAGTGACAGGTCAGTCTGTTGCTAGGATACAGAGCGGAGACCTTTTTTTAACAGGGCCTGTGAAGCACCCTGAAAAAAGATTCAGAGCATTTCCTCTGACAAAAAAAAAAAAAAAAACCACACTGTAGGCACACAACCTTAATGTTGGGTTTGAACCATATAACTTGATTGCATAACCATGAGAGTTGGAAGATCAGAGATTAGTTCATTGATGCATTCAAAAATAGAGTCAGAGTAAGCTTGTTGTAACATAGCCACAATTATATACTTTGTATGGCATGTTTCCTGAGTTAGAAAGAGAATCAGTTTTTGCTATTAAAAGCAATGAGAATATAGATAGCAGAACAGGTCTACATGTCAGAAAGTGTCAGACACAGTCGTGAGAAGAATTTAAGGAATTCAGAGTGAATCTAAGCCTTGTTAGCATACTCCTGCTAGCAGATGGCATCTGCTGCCTGGAGCAGGTGTGAATGTTACCTTTGAAAAGGCTCAGAAATTGTTGGCATCAAAGATAACATGAGCTGTTTTATATTAGGTAACTTGGTGCTTGAATCTGAACTTTTATATTTTCTTCCTATGAAATTCAGTCATTAGAAGGATATTCATACTACTAATATAATTCCCAGCTCTTCACTAAATGCTGCTTGAGCAGATCAGTAGTTAGTTTTGAAGAAACCTCCCTGACCAAGAATAAAATGCAAAAGTTAAGTTGCAGCTCATGTCAACTTCAAACCTCTATTTCATTCATCATTGTCAAAGTAAAGATGTTGATGGCTCACTACAGATTCAGTATTGAGCTTTGAGGTTGACTTTCTGGATACTGCTGGCCATATGCATAGCAAACATACTCATTTACTTACTGGCATCCACAGAAGTTTTTTTTAGGTTTTTGTAACAACATAACGGACATGAAATATATAGTATTGTGCCTTCAGTAGAGATGACACAAAAAGTTTGTTTTCAATAATCTACCAGACACCTGGGAGTTTTATGATTCTTCACAGTATCTTAGATGTTTACAAATCTCAGATATAGTTGGAATGTTCTAGAACATTTTCATTGCTCCTTCCTCTTCATGCTATTGCCAAGTCATCATTGCTACACCTACAAGAAGTGCCATCTTTTCCTCCTTTTCAATCACCATCATGTCTGGTTGGCCAGCTAGCAGTTGCTTGTTAGCCTGAGAATTTTGCGCTGTTCTTTTGGACTTATTTTAGAAGATCTATAATCAGAGGTTTAGGACTTCAGGATTTTTGAAGGTGTCATAACATCTGTTGAGCAATGGCATCCCCAAGTGGTGGCCCAAGGAGGCAACAGCCACCCTGGTTCAACAATTTCCCCCTTCCCCCCTTCCCCCCCAGTAGGCTACGCTCACACTGCAGGTTTTAATGCTAAATTCCAATTTTTTTGCAGCAATGTGACTGATATGACAGTCTGAAGAGCACACATCTGATTTTTTCACACCAGACCCAGGTCACTTTCATATGTGGTCCTAATTTGGATATGTATCTGATATTTTCCAAAGCGACCTCAGTCTGAACGGTCATGTTGCATTTCATCCGACTTTTACCTCATTGAAGTGAAACAGATGCTACAGTTCTATGGTGGACGATGCAGCAAGCATGGCAGACAAAGCTGATTTGTGCTCTCTTTTTATTCTATCATCTTCCCGTTATCACTGGATCATAATTTTGTTGGTTCTTGTAGGCTATATTAATCATAGATCCCATAACCTACATATGTTTAAGCATGTGAGAGTGTTTAGTTATTACATATGTAAAGCGACTTCACACCTCAGAACAGGACAAAGGGTCTCAACCGCCAGTGAAGATCAAAGAGCATCCCAGGCGCTGCGGTGGAGACCGGATGGGTTGCCCTGACCCCCCAGGGCCAGGAGGAGGAGTACGAAGACAAAAGAGGGGATTAAGATAGTGAGGGATGTCAGCTTTTGATATGCATGTCTTTTGTTATGTGCGAGTATAAGTTCGTAGAGCCGAAGGTGTTCGCTCTCTTACTTCTTCTGCTGCTGCACCTAGATGAGACTTGTTAGAGGAGCTGATAATAAACTTTGGTTTATGAATCACATCGCCTCGTTATTTCAAGCTCCTCTACACTGGTGACCCTGACGCGAGAATGGACCAGAGGCGTTCCCCCGCGATCGACTCATCGGTGGCGACCCAGGCAGACGCCGGCGCCCATGCAGACAGGGGAACAGATGGACGACGTTCCCCCACGGCAGAAGTGATAGAGAGGGCTCAACCGAGCACCAGCGCCGCGGAGAGAGCCGAAGCAAGGCACTCTCACCCTGCGGACACATCAGTGACGGTCCACACAAATGCCGTCACCGTCAAGCTGCCGGACTTCTGGCAGGAAGACCCCGCCTCGTGGTTTCAACAAGCTGAAGCCCAGTTTGCACTTGCGGGCATCACGGCTGACGATACAAAATTCTATCACATCGTCGCCAAACTCGACGCCGCCACTTCGAGATGTGCGCGGAGCATAATCCAGCGGCCGCCGGCCCAGGACAAATATAAAGAACTGAAAGCGACCATCGTGGCAAATTACGTCCCCTCAGCCGAGGAGAGAGCCGAGAGGATCCTGGCGGTCTACGGCCACAGAGGAGGCAGACCCAAGGCCCTCATGGAGGACTTGCTGCACCTTAAAGAAGAGGACAATGACAACTTCCTTTTCCATTTCATATTCCTCAGTACGCTGCCGCCACACATGAGAGGGACGCTTGCCAACATGCGATGCAGCACCCAGCAAGACTTCCGCACGCTGGCTCACGAAGCTCAACGGCTCGTCAATGCCTGTAAGGAGCAGACACCCACAGCAGCATCAGCAGACCTCAACACTGATGTCCGGAGCCACGAGGAGCCACAAATCACCGAGCAGAATCAGCCCGCGGTGACAGCGACACGGCCAGGACGCAACAGACGGAGCGACGTTTGTTATTACCGCCACCGCTTCGCCGAGAAGGCTTACAAATGCGTTCCCCCCTGCAAATTCACGATTTCGGGAAAACGCCGAAGCCGAGAGCCGTTAACAGCGGCGGTTCTCGGCAAAAAAAGCAAGCTTTTATATGTGACGGACTGACACACTGGCAAGCAGTTCCTTATCGACACGGGAGCTCAACTAAGTTTTGTCATGCCCTCCCATGCAGACCGGGCCATGGGCCCCCGGGGCAATGGAGCGGTGGCAGCCAACGGCTCCATCATCGACACTTTTGGCAAAAAGAGCCTGCACCTCTGCATCCACGGCCGCAACTACAGATGGACATTTGTTGTAGCGGCGGTGAGTTTTAACTTGTTGGGCGCAGATTTTTTGTGTGCACATGGGTTATTAGTTGATCTAGCGAACAGACGCTTGGTTAATGCACTGTCCTTTGCTTCTATTCCCTGCTCAGCTCGAATTTCTCCACCACCCGTGCAGGCTAGCGTCACCACAGCAGGAGGTAAGTTTGATCAACTCCTCACCCAATTTCCAGCACTCACAATTCCCAAATTCTCAGCCACAGTGGCTAAACACGGTGTTGAACATTTTATTCACATTATTAGACGCTCAAAAAGCCCCTGGGCGTCACCACTTCACATGGTCCCGAAATCCGACGGTTCTTGGAGACCGTGCGGCGATTACCGCAGATTAAACAATGCGACAGTGCATGACCGCTACCCAATTCCTCACATTCAATACTTTTCACTACATCTGGCGGGTGCGCGCATTTTTTCAAAAATAGACCTGGTCCGCGGTTATCATCAAGTCCCAGTTCGAGCAGAGGACATTCCTAAAACAGCTGTAATAACCCCCTTCGGTCTTTTTGAATTTTTGCGGATGCCTTTCGGCCTCAAAGGCGCTGCTCAAACCCTTCAGCGGATGATGGACGCAGTATTACGCGACCTCCCTTTCGTGTTCGTCTACCTCGACGATATGCTGGTAGCCAGCTCGTCTGAGGAAGAACACGAGCGGCATCTCACTATGGTTTTTCAGAGACTAGAAGAGCACGGATTAATAATCAATCCAGCCAAATGCAAATTCGGCGTGTCACAAATTGATTTTTTAGGACACAGAGTTTCTCCGAAGGGGGCAGTCCCACTTCCAGACAAAGTTCACGCAGTAAAAAGTTTCCCACGGCCACAAACGGTCAAATCGCTGCAGGAATTTTTGGGCATGGTTAATTTTTACAACCGCTTCCTCCCCCACGCAGCTCAGCTCATGCAGCCCCTGTATGACGCGCTCAGAAAACAAAAACCTTCCAACGCGGTCGAATGGACCCCGGAGCGCGAACGCGCCTTCGCGGAAGTAAAAAGCGCCCTAGCTAATGCCACATTGTTGGTTCACCCCGATCCCTCGGCCCGCATTGCGCTAACCACAGACGCTTCAGACCTGGCCATAGGGGCAGTTGTAGAGCAACACATCGGCGGAATCTGGCAACCTTTGGCATTCTTCAGCAAATCGCTAAACCAAACTGAGCGTAAATACAGCACTTTTGACAGAGAGCTACTAGCGCTCCATTTATCCATCCGCCACTTCCAGTTCTGGTTAGAAGGGCGGCGTTTTACGGCTTTTGTAGACCACAAACCGCTCACCTTTGCGATGGCTAAAATTTCCGAACCGTGGTCAGGCAGGCAACAAAGACAGCTAGCTGCGATTTCAGAGTTCATCACAGACATTCGACATGTGGCAGGCAAACTTAACGTGGTAGCAGACTGCCTCTCTCGCGCTGTGACATCGCCAGAGCGCGAGGAGACAGATTATACTACCTCAGCCGCAGAACTCTTCGCCAACGTGGACACATACGCAGCACCAATCCACGCAGGGATAGATTATGCAGCCATGGCAGAGGAGCAAAGTAGTGACGCGGACGTGCGCGCACTCCTGTCTGGACCAACAGGGTTAAGGCTGGAGAAAAGGGGTTTACGCGACGGTGTGTGCCCCCCCTAATATGCGACATCTCAACCAGCCGATCTCGCCCGTTAGTTCCAGCTGCATGGCGCCGCCGTATTTTCGACTCGATTCACTCCCTCGCGCACCCAGGTGTGCGCGCTTCAGTTAAAATGGTCGCCGAAAAGTTTGTGTGGCCTGGCCTGCGCAAAAACGTAAAAGAATGGGCAAAAACATGCATTTCTTGTCAGCGCGCCAAAGTACACAAACACACAAAAGCCCCTCTGGAGCCTTTTCGATTCCCTGCTAGAAGGTTTGACCACGTTCATGTCGACCTCGTGGGGCTGCTACCTTCCTCCCAAGGTTTCACACACCTGTTAACAATGATAGACCGCACCACGCGCTGGCCAGAGGCAGTCCCTCTGGCCTCAACCACAGCGGAGGAAGTCACTCGCGTTTTTTTGACAAACTGGGTGGCACGTTTCGGCGTCCCATCGGACATCGCGTCCGATAGGGGGCCTCAATTTGTCTCGGAGCTTTGGTCAGCCATGTCCAGCAGCTTAGGGGCAACAATTCACCGCACCACCGCTTATCACCCTCAGGCTAATGGGTTATGCGAGCGTTTTCACAGATCTTTAAAGGCCGCCCTCAGAGCCTCACTAACAGATACAAATTGGGTAAATAAACTTCCCTGGGTTTTATTGGGGTTGCGTGCTGCGCCCAAAGAGGATCTAGACGCCTCCCCAGCAGAATTAGTTTTTGCACAACCTCTCAGGCTCCCAGGTGAATTTTTACCAGAGAACCCAGAGCCAGGGCATTTTCCAGCCCCGAGGTTTTTAGGCAGCAACGGACCGGATTCTCTCCCCGGACCGGCACATCACTCTTTTCCACGGGTTTTTGTACCCCAAGCTTTAAAAAACGCTGAATTCGTTTTTGTTAGGCATGAAGCTTTAAAACCAACCTTCCGCCCACCATACGATGGCCCATTCAGAGTGCTGGAACCTGGTGATAAGCATTTTGTGCTTGATTTTGGGGATAGAAAAGAAACAGTCAGCATTGACAGACTTAAACCTGCCTTCTTGTTGAGAGACGAACCTGCACAGTTGGCGAGAGCACCTCGGCGGGGTAGACCCCCCAAGAGAAAAGACTCAGCCCCCCTGCAGGGAACAAATAATCACTCTCCTCCCCAAGCTGCAGATTCCTTACAGGAAGGTCCCACCAGGACGCCCAAGCGGACCCACAGCAGATTCGGGAGAAGATTAAAACCCAGACGGCACAGAGACTGATGCAAACTACTCAACAGTTGTTCACTAATTGTGCTGTAACAGTTTAGGACTGACTTGTGATATTACTATGCTGTTATGATTACCACTGAACTCTCTTAGGAGCATGGCTGCTGGAAAGTTTCTTCTGTGTCAAGAGGTGTAGCAGTTAGTATGTCATAATAATTATCTTAAACTGTGAATTTTTCTATTTCCTTTTCTTAGTCGTTTGGGGGGGGGGCTGTGGGCTATATTAATCATAGATCCCATAACCTACATATGTTTAAGCATGTGAGAGTGTTTAGTGATTACATATGTAAAGCGACTTCACACCTCAGAACAGGACAAAGGGTCTCAACTGCCAGTGAAGATCAAAGAGCATCCCAGGCGCTGCGGTGGAGACCGGATGGGTTGCCCTGACCCCCCAGGGCCAGGTGGAGGAGCACGAAGACAAAAGAGGGGATTAAGATAGTGAGGGATGTCAGCTTTTGATATGCATGTCTTTTGTTATGTGCGAGTATAAGTTCGTAGAGCCGAAGGTGTTCGCTCTCTTACTTCTTCTGCTGCTGCACCTAGATGAGACTTGTTAGAGGAGCTGATAATAAACTTTGGTTTATGAATCACATCGCCTCGTTATTTCAAGCTCCTCTACAGTTTTGACTGCATAACAAACTTCCAAATTTTGTGGGGGAGGGGGTTGGGGCTGAAACTGTCAGACAAGCAGGCACACAGTAATGGCACATTTACTGGATGCTGCAAATTCTGTACTTTCCCAGTCTGGTATCAATAACATACATACATACATACATACATACATACATACATACATACATACATACATACATACATACATACATACATCTATCTATCTATCTATCTATCTATCTATCTATCTATCTATCTATTCCTTTTATACCTTTAATACCGACATGACTGTGGAGCGGAATGGCCAGATATGGGGATAGGAGGACAGGAAAGGGGAGTCTGGTGGCTTCTCCTTCCTGTGCGGGACAGGTGGTAAGCCGGTATGAGCCACGCTGTTTATTAGTGCCCGAGCCACTGACAACGTCAGTGGGCGAGAGCCCTATTGTTATTGCTAAGATTACAGTGGTACCTCTACTTACGAAATTAATTCGTTCCGGAAGTATTTTCGTAACGTGAAAATTCCGTAAGTAGAGACGCGTTTTACATGTAAATGCCCTAATCCGTTCCAAGCCCCCCAAAATTCGGACATAAATTTTTTATAAATCATAAAAATGCATCAAAACATGTAACAAATACATGTTACAATTAGATTACTGCACAATAAACATAAAATGAGAGTTGTACATAATTTAAAAAAACAAAGAATAAAGTAAAGAATAATAAAAATTATGTTCATTTACCGTTTAACTGCTATCGTCGTCGTCGTCACCTTTTGCCTTCTTTGGTTCATGTTCTCTCTCATCAGTGGTTTTTGCCTTACGTTTTGTGAAGAACCGATCCAAGGACGTTTGCTTTTGTCGGCTTTTAACAATCCTTCGGCTTCCTTTTGTTTTAATACCGTGCCAATCGTAGATGTATTACAGCCATATTCTTTGGCGAGATCAACCAAACGCATCCCTTTTTCATACCTTTCTATTATCTCTTGCTTTGTTTGTATGGACAAAAAAACTCTCTTCTTCTTCTTTTCTCCTTTTCCACTTATCTCCATCACTTTCTTGGGGCCCATAGTGAATAAAAGTTAATACTGTACTGTACACACACGTAAAACTGCCCGAACTTCCCGAACACTTCGTGGCCAATGGGATACCAGGAAGATGCTAGGCGATAGCCAGTGGCAGAGCAGCTACAAGTATGTTTACGTTCGGTAAACTACGGGAGCTGCGAGAAGCGCGTACTTTTTTGCCTTTCGTATCCTGAAATTTCTTTCGTAACAAGAGGCAATATTTTCCTGTTGAGGCGTGTCGTAACCTGAAAATTCCATATGTAGAGACGTTTGTAAGTAGAGGTACCACTGTATTTATTATTAACCTCTTGACTGTGTCTATTTCATGGACAGGTCACTCACCCCTAGTGGCACAGCGCAGCACTGCGCCTGTCAAGTGATATGACGTGCAAAAGCACTGCTCAACTGTACTGAGAATTTGTACTGATTATGCCCGTTCACAAGGTGGCAGACACGCGTTGGCTGACACAGAATACACCGAAGAGGAAGAAATACTTCTTCTTCTAGTGTGCAGTTTGAAAACAAATATGGCCACTACCCATCGCTGTGGAGTACTGAAATCACAGACGGAGGAGCAAATTTGGGAGCAATTGCTCCCGAATTTGCCAACTATAATTCAAAAAAGAGATTATTTTGCTTATGAAGGTAAATGTTCACCTTTTGTTATAAGAGACGATGCGTGTTGCTCGTTGATTTCACCTGCCCGCAGCTACAGTGGCACGTGACCAAGGGGACAATCAATCACTCTACTTCCGTGCAGTTTTATAAGATAAATAGCGCCAGAATAAAAGCAAAATTGAGGTGAGATAATCGTAAGAGTGTGTGGATGTGGGAGAAAAACTGCAAATGCCCGACAGAAGAGAAAATAGCGACCAGCACGGACAAGAATGCAGCACCTGTGCCAGCAGTAAGTGACGAATGTCTGTGTTTGTTATTGTTTTGTTTACATTGTACTGCATTGTACTGATTTTCTGATTCATATACTTTGAAGATAAGATAACAAAATGTCATATTCAACATCTTTCTAATTGACAGTAAGTCATTATCTCTTACCCCTTTCAAGTTATAGCCATGGAAATCTCTGATATTGCTGCCGTGGCATTATGCATGGCATTATGCAAATTAGATGCATAAATTTACTCCTATGTCAAACTTTGGATCATATTCTACATCTTTCTAATTGACAGTAGGCCATTATCTCTTACCACTTTTAAGTTATAGCCTTGGAAATTTCTGACATCTGATCTGAATATTTTCTTGAAAAAAATCTTTACCACTGTTGACCACTAGGGGGTTATGTCACAGTTTGGTGACTTACACAGTTAGGAGGTCCTTATTTATAGAGATAATCCCATTGAGATACGGGGTCTCATTTTCAAGAGACCTGTTTAATAGATCAGTTCTGTTAAAGCAGACCTGATCACAGCGGTCATCTAGCATATAGAGGAATGAAGCTGGTCTCATATTTATTTTGTACATAATCATTTCTGAATTATTTTGACATTTTATTTTGCTGCACTGCATCAAGGTGAAGAAGTTGTGTCCCCCTCAATCGTTCGGGGCTCTTCCGCAAGCACAACGCTGTGTCTAATGTTACGTTTTCTTCTGCACATGTGGTTCACTTCATAGCTGTAGATTGCTCACACTGGGGTCTGATGGGGGTCGCATTTAAATTATAATGTGAACGCCCACACAAAAAAGTCAGATCTTGGCAAAAAATCGGAATTGAGCATTAAGATCTGCAGTGTGACCGTAGCCATCTTGTCCAGTGGGAGGGTGGACACTGGACAATGAAAAAATGATTTTCTCACTTGTTTTTCATGTCATATTTTACATGTAGTAATGTTAATATTTCATAATAATTGGTGTGTGTTGTATATTAATAACAAAAATTAACAAAATACAGCAAAGTAGGACAGATCTGATCACTCTCACAATCTGAATCTGTCTCCTCCCACCACTTTCTAGTAGAACACCAGGTGGCGTGAGCACATTAATTGGGATGTTGAGAAATGTGCCGTCTGTCAGGAGCCGAGCCGGCTTGGTTTCCCCGGCTCGATCTTGACCTCCCTGTGGGGCTAAGTGCCGCTGTGTATGTGTTTATTATGTGTTTCAGTGTGCTTCCCTATCCTTAGCTACTGCTCTCTGGCTGGCAGCTGTGAGTCAGCTGTCTTTGGCTCTCTCTTCTGTGAGTGCTTGCTGACAGCCTGCCGGTCCGACCACGCCCCCTCACTCATTATCACCAGCTGTTCCCACTCCCGTTGCCATCTCTCCGCTGTGGCCTTGGTGCTTGCAATCTCACCATCACCAGCAATGTGTGTACTTAAGCAGCCTTTTGCCAGTCATGCATTGCTGAGTCATTGTATTGTCTGCATTGAATAGTCAGTGTATAGTCTGTTGTCTGGACTGTAACGACGTGTAGCCACTCTACGTTAATCGTGGTTCTCTCACGTTCACACAGCGATGCCGGCTGTGAGGATGCCAGCGTGGGTACACGTCTCTCCTCTTGCGTTCATGGGGCGATGCCGGCCCCCGAACACCAACCGTAAATGTTTCTTTGTGTTTTTGTAAATCTTCACCTTTTTGGACTGTTCGTCATTATTTTAAAAAATGTGTTGTGGTGTAACCCTGCAAGCACAGCCTCATCATTTCCTCCCTCTCCGTGCGATGTGTAAAAGCACATGGGGGGAGTCATAACACTGTCAGTCTTGAGATGAGGTTGAAGGTCTAATTGCCTCAGATACTGTAAGTTTGGAGTGTACTGTTGCTGGCTAGGTGCTAGATTATTATTTAGATGCTGAGAGACGCCACTGCTAATGGGAATGCTATGTACAGCGGGGCAAAAAAGTATTTAGTCAGCCACCAATTGTGCAAGTTCTCCTTCTTAAAAGATGAGAGAGGTCTCCAATTTTCATCATAGGTATACCTCAACTATGAGAGACAAAAGGAGAAAAAAAAAAATCCAGAAAATCACATTGAAGAATTTTTAATGAATTAATTGGTAAATTCCTTGGTAAAATAAGTATTTGGTCACCTACAAACAAGCAAGATTTCTGGCTCTCACAGACCTATAACTTCTTCTTTAAGAGGCTCCTCTGTCCTCCACTCGTTACCTGTATTAATGGCACCTGTTTGAACTCATTATCAGTATAAAAGACACCTGTCCACAACCTCAAACAGTCAGACTCCAAACTCCACTATGGCCAAGACCAAAGAGCTGTCAAAGGACACCAGAAAAAAAAATTGTAGACCTGCACCAGGCTGGGAAGACTGAATCTGCAATAGGTAAGCAGCTTGGTGTGAAGAAATCAACTGTGGGAGCAATTATTAGAAAATGGAATACATACAAGACCACTGATAATCTCCCTCGATCTGGGGCTCCACGCAAGATCTCACCCCGTGGGGTCAAAATGATCACGAGAACGGTGAGCAAAAATCCCAGAACCACACGAGGGACCTAGTGAATGACCTGCAGAGAGCTGGGACCAAAGTAACAAAGGTTACATCAGTAACACACTACGCCGCCAGGGACTCAAATCCTGCAGTACCAGACGCGTCCCCCTGCTTAAGCCAGTACATGTCCAGGCCCGTCTGAAGTTTGCTAGAGAGCATTTGGAGGATCCAGATGAGGATTGGGAGAATGTCATATGGTCAGATGAAACCAAAATAGAACTTTCTGGTAAAAACTCAACTTGTCGTGTTTGGAGGAGAAAGAACACCATACCTACTGTGAAGCATGGGGGTGAAAATATCATACTTTGGGGCTGTTTTTCTGCAAAGGGACCAGGACGACTGATCTGTGTAAAGGAAAGAATGAATGGGGCCATGTATCGTGAGATTTTGAGTGAAAACCTCCTTCCATCAGCAAGGGCATTGAAGATGAAACGTGACTGGGTCTTTAAGCATGACAATGATCCCAAACACACTGCCCGGGCAACGAAGGAGTGGCTTCGTAAGAAGCATTTCAAGGTCCTGGAGTGGCCTAGCCAGTCTCCAGATCTAAACCCCATAGAAAATCTTTGGATGGAGTTGAAAGTCCGTGTTGCCCAGCGACAGCCCCAAAACATCACTGCTCTAGAGGAGATCTGCATGGCGGAATGGGCCGAAATACCAGCAACAGTGTGTGAAAACCTTGTGAAGACTTAGAGAAAACGTTTGACCTCTGTCATTGCCAACAAAGGGTATATAACAAAGTATTGAGATGAACTTTTGTTATTGACCAAATACTTATTTTACCGAGGAATTTACCAATTAATTCATTAAAAATCCTTCAATGTGATTTTCTGGATTTTTTTTTCTCATTTTGTCTCTCATAGTTGAGGTATACCTATGATGAAAATTGGAGACCTCTCTCATCTTTTAAGTGGGAGAACTTGCACAATTGGTGGCTGACTAAATACTTTTTTGCCCCACTGTAAGTCATTTAATAATTACTTTTCTGGTCTTATCTGTTGTTTGTGACGGTGTTACATTTGTCACTAAGCTATCGCTAGTAGCTTGCTAGTTCTTGTTTTTTGTTTACTATTTATACGCACGTGTTTGAGTTAAATGAACAATTTAATTTTATTCTCTAACCTACTGAAAACAGCTCACCCAAATTCCAAATCAAAACATTGTCATTTAGAGCATTTACAGAAAATGACAGCTGGCCAAACAACAAAATAGATGCTTTTTAATCAAATAATATAAAGAAAAAAGTTCATGTTCATTGTTAAACACTACAATACTTAAGTTCTGACTTGGAAAGAATTCAAATCTGTATTTGTGAAATAACTGATTATCATTCACAGCTTTCATATCTTACCATGCTTAGATGATCGCCTAATCTGTCATGATCTGAGCATGGGCGGGGGGTGGGGGGTGGGGGGGTCCGCCCGTGCTGTACTTGTTTATTTGTTGTATTTTTGGGTTCTTAGTTTCCTGTCATTTTATCTTGGTTTTCATATATCTTGCATTATTTCTTAGTTTTACTCATTCTCCTGTTTATGTTCCTCGCAGTCTTGTTATTTATATATTTGGTATGTGCTTGAATTTATACTTCAGTCTTTATTTGTCTTTATTTTAGTTCTCGCTTTATATTTGTATTTTTGCCAGTGTGGCCACACATATGTGACCTACTTTGTGACTGATGTAAGGCCTCACATTTTAGATAAGAACAAAGACAGAGCTTCCTTGGAGATAACAGGAAGCTGTGAAGGTGTCAGCTTTGGCAGGCAGGGCCTGAAACTGTGGGGGTGATATTAGAGGATGAAAGAGGAGATGCATTGTTACTGGCGATTATAATGCAATGTGACTTGTGATGCAATGTGACTTGTGAACTGTGAGAGTCCTGGTATTTAAGGACGAGAGTTTCCTGTGATGTTCTCTTTCTTCTTTGAGATGTTGGCGAATGTGAATAAAGCTGCCATGAGAGAAATCTGTCTCATCATTTCCACACCAGTACCTTTTTGATCCTGTGTTCTCTTTTTCTCTCTCGGGGCTGCTGGCACGAACCGAGCCCGTGTTATCCTGTAGGCTCGGTTCTGACCGTTCTCTGTGGCTCAGGCATTGGGTTTATTATGTATTGTTATTATAACATAATTATAATATATAATTATAATGCGCAGTATAGTATGGACGTTAACCATCATATGTATGTACTCTCTCTCAAGGGAAGAGGAAGCTACACTGTCGCTTCTTCCCGCAGTGTAGTAATTGTTTGTGCGTGCGCTCGCTGGAAGACTTGGACAACTCAGACTGCTCTTGTTCTGTGAGTACAGAGTGTTTGCGTTTCTCCGTGCAGTGTAGCTGCTACGCTTTGGCACTTAGCCCAGTTTCCTTCTCCAGTCAGTCTAGCCTCCTAGAGGACTCCAAGTTAACCCGAGTTTAAATGTCATTTGTATTGTTTGTCTCGTGGCCACTGTGTACTGTGGTCAGCTTGCTGCACGTAATTGTGTGATGCCCTTTAGTGCACCCTGTTGCCTTTTTGTATGCCATTATTTTTTGGAACTGTTGTCCTTTGTGTTAATAAATGTGTTTGTGGTGTAACCAGCATGTAAATCCATTCTTCCTTCCCCTCCTCCTTGCGCTGCGTAATAGCACACGAGGAGGGTTATGACAGATGCAGCTGTCAGTGGCACTTCCGGATTTTGCTTTGATAGTGGGCAGTGCCCCTGTCAAGCTGTCAGTCCCGTTTCCTCTCGTCTTGTAACTCACAGCTGATCTTGATCTGTAATTACTCTCACTGCCTACTTAAGCCTTGTTCCTCCATTCACTAATCGCTAGGTCATTTATTCATCTTTGCTCGTCCCGAGATGGCGTTCCTGTCTCTGTGATTCTCGGCAATCGTAAGTCCAGCTCTGCTGGGAATTCATAGTTGTATTTCTCCTTAATCATATGTCCAGCTCTACTGGGATATCGTAGTTCACTCGTCTGTTCTGTTGTGTGTGTTTTGGTACGTGTGTTATTTATTAAATATGCAAACTCACTGCTTGCACTTGGTGTCATCTGTTTGCCCCATGGACCGGCGGTTTGTGACAGAATGACCCAGCCAATACAAATGCCAGAGGCAGTGAAGTGTGCTTTTTTCGTTTTCCTTCAAGTTCCCTCCCGTATTTTTGTATTAGTCCAGGGCGTTTTGGGATGTCTGTCACCTTGGACATCCATGCTTTTGGACTGAGCGAGGAGGAGTGTGGGACGGCAGAACTGATTGTGTATTTTGTCTCAAAGGCTGGTGCCTCCCACACTCCAGAGGAGGCTCTGGGATTTTTGGACAGCGAGGCCCGGGTAGTTGAGGCATATCCCAGCCTCTGGAGCTACCCTGGTCTTAACAGTGCTCCTCCCCACCAAGTTGAAGTCCAAACATAAACTCTGTAAGCGGGTAGAAAATTCCTCTACTGCTTTACCTGTGCCGACAAAGAAACGTCCACGGGTGCAGAAGGCTTGTTCACCCCGTCAGGTGCCTGTGTCCTTGCCCATCCGTCAGACGACCCCTGTTGGTCCCGGAGATGCTTCGTCTGGTCCCGCCGCAGCTGCTACCATCACGCCCCGGGAATTAAGGCAAGTTCATTTTCATTCTCTCATTACTCACAATGAAGTGTCAGCTCCATTCTGCCAAGTCCTTACTGCCAGCTGATGGAATATTTCCCTCACCTGCTTCTCCTGTTTCCCTTGAGTGTCCATCGGTTCTGGGAGGGAGCCACCAGATGACAGAGGGGTCTGCGAATCAAGAGAGTCCTGGTCTGGCCCTGCAGCCTCACCCAGCAAGGGAGAAGAGTCCCTTCCTGTTTCCCAAAGCCTGTGACAATGAAAGGGTGTCCCCTGGTTTCGGCATTGCGGGACCCGGTTCCATCAGTGAGGCGGGCCCTGGCCCTGGTACATGGGGCTAGGGGGGCACCCGCGTTGATGTCTGCTCCGGCGTCCTGCCAGACAACCTCCGCCGTTCCAGGGAGAACATCGTCTGGCCCAGCAGCAGCTCATTCAGGCAAGTACTTCTCCGTTCTCTTTCACTCACCACTGAACAGTCTTGCCTGATTCCCGGTGGCGAGGCTCAGCATTCATAGCTCACTGAGTCCTCACTACCCGCTGCTGCTATTATTTCCTCACCTGCTACCCCCCATGTCTCTCCCAATCTTCCTCAAGTGTCCGCCGGTCCCAGGATGGAACCGCTGGTTGACGGAATAGCCTGCGGCCCTGGAGAACCTGTTTCCAGCCCCGCAGCCATGAGCGCCCCCTGTGACCTGAAACCTGTGCCGACAATGGAATGTTCCCTGGTTTCAGCTGCCTGGGATTCGGTGCCAACGGTGAGGCAACCTCCAGCTGCCATGCTGGATGAGCCACCTGTGTTGGCCGCCTTGCCTGGAGGATCTGGAGCTGCACTCACCATCACACCTCCTGTTGGTGTTGTTGCGGCAAGTTCACCAGAGTCCTTGACGGCGGTGGAGCTCGAGTCCAGGCAAGTGCTCTGTTCTATTTCTCCTTCCGCAGATTCAGACAAATCTTTTCTGGCTCATGGTGGGGAGAATCAGCTACAGAAGTCCTCTGCTTCTGAGTTCTTCTTGCCAGGCTCCGCCGCTGCTGGTGATTCTTCTCCATTTTTTTCTTTCTGTCCTTGTGCTAAGGTGATCGTGCTGAGAGAGAGAGCGCCCAGATGGAGGAACTCGAGAAGCCCCTGCCCGGATCGCCGGAGTCCTGGACGGTGGTGGAGTCCAAGACAAGGCAAGTGCTCTTTTCTGTTTTCACATCATCAGATCTAGAGATTTCTTGTCCTGCTTGTGGTGGGGAAAGCCAGGCGCAGCTGCCAACTGTCTCTGAGCTCTCCTTACCAGGCTCCACTGCAACCGGTGGTAGTAACCCAGTGTTTGTTTCTTCTCTCTTGCTCGAGTCCTCGTCTGGGTCCTCGGATGATCACCAGCCCGGAGCCACTGTGGGTGGTGCTTTGCTCCAGCCTGAAGCCATAGCTGGTGTTGCTTTTCTCCAGCCTGAAGCCACGGCAGATGCTGTTTTGCTCCAGCCCAAAGCCACCATGGGTGCTGCTTCGCCCCAGCCTGGGGTTGCCGTAGGTGCTGCTCTGTCCCAGCCTGGGGTCACCAAAGGTGCTACAGGCCAGTCCGAAAGTGTCATGGTTCTCTCTCCTCTGCCTGATGCTGTCGTGGTTCCCTCTCCTTTGCCTGACGCTGTTGAGGTCCCCTCAACTCTGCCCGAGGCCGTCATAGTTCCCTCTCCTCTTCCCAAGGCCGTCGTGGTTCCCTCTCCTTTGCCTAAAGCCATCATGGTTCCCTTTCCTTTGCCCGAGGCCATCGTGGTTCCCTCTCCTCTGCCTGAGGTCGTGTAGGGTTCCCCGTCCAGTTTCCCCACTGGTCAGCCATTTTCCTTGCCAGGCTCCCCTCTCTTAGCTTCTCTGGTCCGCAGTATGCACTGGTTCCAACTACTACTGCCTCCAGGAGTGGGTGTGTTGTGCTCCATGGCCTGTTGGCTTGGGGATGCTGGAAGGCCACCTGATGAACCCTTCCTGCTGTTTAAGTGGCCCTGGAGCTCTGGGAGACCACCCGACAAACTCTTTCGTTTGCTTGGGTGGCTAAGGGACTCAGGGAGACCACCTAACGGACTCTGTGGGTTGCTTGGGTAGCTAAGAGACTTAGGAAGACCACCCAAACTGGACATTTAGTCTTCCCTACATCATTGGCATTCTGTGCCTCTTATTCTGGGTGTGAGTCATGAGTGTTTTTCTTATTTTTTCTGGTTTGTTTTGGTCCCTCCGTGCCTGGGTCCCCCTCCTCCCATCTGGGGTGGGTTTTGTCTCCTTGTTTTTTGTAGGGTGGGTCTTCTATGTGGGTGAGTCCTTTTCCTTTTCCCTTGATGTTACCCTGGGTGTCTGAAATCCTTCCCTTGAGAGGGAGGCTCTGTCACAATGTGAGCACGGGCGGGGGGGTTCCGCTGGGCTTAGTGTCATTGTCTTTTTTCATATTAGTTTATTTGTGGTATTTTTGGGTTTGTAGTTTCCTGTCATTTTATCCTTGCTTGGTTTTCATATATCTTGCATTATTTCTTAGTTCTACTCATTCTCCTCTTTACATTCCTCGCAGTCATGTTATTTATATATTTGGTATCTGCTTGTATCTATCCTTAAATCTTTATTTGTCTTCATTTTAGTTCTTACTTTGTATTTTTGCCAGTACCTTTTTGATCCTGCGTTCTCTCTTTCTCTCTTGGGGGTGCAGCTGTCAGTGGCACTTCCGGATTTTGCTTTGATAGTGGGAAGTGCCCCTGTCAAGCTTTCAGTCCCATCTCCTCTCCTCTAATGACTCACAGCTGATCTTGATCTGTAATTACTCTCACTGCCTGCTTAAGCCTTGTTCCTCCATTCGCTAATCGCTGGATCATTTATTCATCTTTCCTCATCCCAAGATGGCGTTTCCATCTCTGTGATTCTCTGTAATCATAAGTCCAGCTCTGCTGGGGATTTGTTGTTGTATTTCTCCTTAATCATATGTCCAGCTCTACTGGGATATCGTAGTTCACTCGTCTATTCTATTGTGTGTGTTTTGGTACGTGTGTCTTTTATTAAATATGCAAACTCTCTGCTTGCCCTTGGTGTCATCTGTTTGCCCCGTGAACCTGCAGTTTGTGCCAAAGTCAGTACCTCCTTAAGCAGATTGAGGTGTCCTTGTATTGTAATTTAACAGATACTCAAATTGAATGGCCGCCATACATGTAGAGATGCTAATTTAGGAAAGATGTTGTAGTAGTCTCTTAATTTTATCCTGAGCTGTATAATCTAAATGGATAGAAAACGATAACACATATATGGTTTTCTCCTTAAAAACAGCTTAAAAAAGGGGGTTTCATGAAAGTAGGAAACCTGATAACTCAATCTAATGACAGATATCCTTTCTCTAAGGAACAAAGCCTAATTTAATGTTATTATAATGTAAATGTATATATTCCCCAAAATCATACTGCAGTATTTGGGGCAGTCACTTACCCTCGGCATGGCATCCAGACTCTCACCAATTACAAACCTCCACCTCAGACCTGTGTGAGTGACATCACACTGCTTAACAATCTAAATGACATCTGTGGCCGCTTTGAAGCACAAAACAGTACATCATTACAGAAGACTACTCCTCCTCCAGACCAGCAGGTTATAAGTCTGACTCCAGCCAGCATGAAGAGGACCCTCTCCAGGATCAACCCACGCAAGGCAGATGGACCAGACAAAATACCAGGTCGTGTTCTGAAGGACTGCACGGAAGAGCTAAAGAATGTCCTGGCCGACATCTTCAACATCTCCCTGAGTCAAGCTGTTGTCCCCACGTGCTTCAAAACTGCTAACAAAATACCAGGCCCAAAGAAACCCATCCCAACCAGCTACAATGATTACTGGCCAGTAGCACTGACCATCATCATAATGAAGTGCTTTGAGTGGCTGTTCATGAAGAATATCAAGTTCATCCTCCCTCCCTCCCACGACCAATCTGTTTGCATACAGGTCAAACAGATCCACAGAAGACACCATCTTTGCTGCTTTCCATCCAGCCCTCACCCACCTGGACTCAAAGAACTCCTATGTGTGAATGCTGCTCTTGGACTTCAGTTCAGCATTCAACACATACATCCCCCAGCTTCTAATACAAAAACTCAGACACTTGGGACTCAAAACCTCTCTCTGTAACTGGGTGCTAGACTTTCTCACAGGAAGGCCACAGAACGTGCGGGTCAAGGAGATTGTGGTTGAGTTCAGGAGAAGACACGCACAGCAGTCCCCTCTCATCATCGACAGAGCAGCTGTGGAGACAGCAGCACCAAGTTCCTGGGCATGCATATCTCTGAGGACCTCTCCTGATTTAACAACACCACATCACTGGACAAGAAGGCTCAAACTCGCCTCTGTTTCCTCCACAAACTGGGGACAGCACAAGTACCACCCCTCCATCATGTGCTCATTCTACCGGGGCACCATTACGAGCATCCTCACTAGCTGCATCACTGTGTGGTACGGTAGCTGCATTGCTTCCTGCCGGAAGACTCTACAACGCACAATGAATGCAGCCAGCAAGATCATCGGTGCCCCTCTGCCCCTCTGCCCCTCCACTTGGACATCTACCACACCCGCCTCATCATCACAGGTGACACCTCCCACCCTCACACTCCATCTTCAGCCTCCTGCCCTCAGGGAGGAGGTACCAGAGCTTCTGGGCCTGCTCCACAAGACTGCTAAACAGCTTTGTTCATCAGGCCATCAGGACCCTGAACTCTGCCCACTCCCCCATTCCCCCCCGCCCCCTGCCCCTGGACAGTAACACAGCCACACAATAACTCTACCTCAGCTGTTTGCACAGAAAGACTCAACACACCAACAGTACTACATCTGCTGCTGTATGTCTTTGCACTTTACTACAACCATTTGCACAAATGCCACACCTGCTGCTGTCTGTTATTGCAATACTGATCACGCGCATTCCAGACTGTCACTGTTTGCACCACCTCTGCTGCATTGAACTTGCACTACCAGGATTGCATGTCATGGGCAACATCTGACCGGCAGAAATGATAGACTATAACGCAGGCAGGACTTCAATTTGACTGGGTTTATTTTCCCCAAAACACAAATCAATAACCAGCACAGGGGCTGAACACAAAACGAGCCGTGAAAGGCTGAAAACTCACAGGTGTAGGCACAGTCACGGGAACGGGAGTCAGAGGGAAATCCACGGAATGACGCCACACCAAATGAATGCAGATGAGGACATACAGTATATAGGGAAACGGATGATCAGGGGAAACATGAGACATTTGGGGATAATAATCAGGGATTAATCTGCAACACGTGAGGAGAAGTGGCTAAGACTACGGAGGACAAGGGATTGAGAATGATAGAAAAGGGAGTACAGGGAACACACACACACACAAACACAAGACTTGTACAGATGACCAAGGCTGGACACAGAGCCATAACAGTCGGTAATGGGGACCACACGACAGACTGAGGACCGGGGAAGACAATAACAATCACAGAGAACCCAGGGGAGACACAGAAGGCAAGACAGAGGCAAATGATCATAATAATAGAACACAAAATGTGGGAATGATCCAAGGACCCAGCCCAGACCATGACATTACGATATTATTGTACATAGGACTGCTGTGTGTTTTTTATCTTTATTTGCACCACGGGTAGCATTATTGTACATTGAGTGCTGTTGTTGTTTTTATCCTTATTCATTCTTTTCTTATATATTACTCACACTACGAAGAGAGAGAGAAACAGCATTTTGATTCTCCTGTATGTCCTGTACATATAAGATAAGATAAGATAAGCCTTTATTAGTCCCACAATGGGGAAATTCCAGGATTGCAACAGCACAGGGATAGCAACACTCAGAGCAACAATCAGAAGGCAAGAAAAAACAACATCTAGTAAACATATGTCCATATTACTATAAATGTATATATATAGACACAGTGCAGAGCATTATGGTTGGTTGGTGAATGTGCAGCAGAAAGTCTAAGCTCTCTCTCCGCGGATGCGGCGGGCCAGCTGGAAGTCTTTGGGCATGATGGTGACCCCCTTAGCGAAGAAGAGACCACCAGGTGGGCCTCGCTGGTCTCCTGCAGAGCCATGATGGCGAAGCTCAGGAAACGCAGGACGGTCTTGAAGTCCTGAGCGATCTCCCTCACCAGGCGCTGGACGGGCAGCTTACGGATGAGCAGCTCCGTGGATTTCTGGCAGCGACGGATCTCTCTCAGAGCCACGGGCCTGTGACGGCGAGGCCTCTTCACTCTGCCGGTGGCCGGAGCGCCTCTCCGAGCAGCCCTGGTGGCTAGCTGTCTCCTGGGGGGCTTCTTCCTCCAGTAGATTTTACGGGCGGTCTGCTTGGTTCTTGCCATCGCTCTTTATTATTCTGTCTTATATTTCTTGCACGCCGCCTAAACTCCAGCCCGGCACCCGCGTCGTTTTCGCTACAGCTCCCGGTATGTCGAGTTTCCCATTAGCACCGGGCGGCGGCCAAGTGCTAGCTAGCACTAGCTCCTCCCCGCTGTAGCGTCTCCCGCTGCAAACCGTGGCTCCGTCCGCCGACCCGGGAGACCCCCGGGGCGATCCGTGCGTCCGTGATATATATACAGAGTGAAAGGTGTAGAAAGAAGAAGGAAGATAAAAAAAAAAGGCTGTCGCAACGGGCAGCCTACTCGTGTGGCGCCACCAGTCCGGCGGAACCAGAACCGGAAAGATATAGAAGTATTGACAAATATAAATCTTTGAATCTTTGAATCTTACATGTCATTTTTATGGTTGCTGTAATATTTGTTTGAGTTTATTACAGTTTACAATCTATAGTCAGAAAGTCATAACTTCTTAACCTTTAAACTGCCCAGATTAAATGGATGGGTCACGCACCCCCAGTGGCACAGCACAGCAACTGTACGTGTCAACTTATTGACGTCCCCTGGCTATACTGAGAATTTGTACTAACCTCTATTGATCTGACAGTTTAGAAGGTGGCAGACATGTGCTGAAGGAATCATGACTGACATGGAATATAGCAAAGAAGGAGAAATCCTCATTATTCTTCTTCCTTTTTCCCCTTTGAGCTCACACACCAATGTGAATGCCGCCGTGTTTGGTCATCATGACAGCGATGATGACGGAAACTGCATGAAATGGGAAAAATAGCTGCGTAATCCAAACGAAATTCACGTGGGATAATCATAAGAGTTTATAGATGTGGTACACGGGTGTAAATTACTAAGTAAGCGTGTTACATCGAGGTTGATGTAACAAGAAACTGAGCTCCCCGTACCAAGATGGCGGCGCCCACGGGCGGCATGGGTTCCCACAGGAATAATGCACCAAACAGAAAAAATAGCCACGTAATACAAACAAAATTCACATGAGGTAATCATAAGGAGTTTATAGATGTGGTACACGGTGTAAATGGCTGAGCAAACACACAAACATCGGCTACGATGGACAAAAACGGACCGGTCACTTGGGCGGGTGAGCCCCCCTCCCGGTAACAGGTAGGAGAGAAATATGTTTTTTTGACAATTTATTGATTTTCTGGTTCATATACTTTGAAGATTAGATAAAAACATACCTCTGTAGACAAATTGCCATAAAAAAACCCGGACCATTCTTTATGTAAATGTGTTCAAAGTCCACTTTTGACTGAGTTATGTAATTTATATAGCTGCTGTGACATTATGTAAATTAGATGCGTAAATTTATTCCTATCTGAAACTTTGGATCATATTCTACATCTCTCTAATTCACAGTAAGCCATTATCTCTTGTAACTTTCAAGTTATAGCCTTGGAAATCTGAACTATTTTACTGACAACATTTTTTACAACTCTTGACCACTGGGGGGGGGGGGGGTCTTGAGTTGCCTTGCGTTTCCTCAGGCGCCATATGGCAAATTTGGCAGTTAAAGGGTTAAGTAACTGCAGAATCTTTGGTGGGCTGACTTTTCTTGTGTAAATGGGTTAAAAAGTAAAATGTTTATACTAGATAATGTGACTGACTCGTTGTTGTTCCTTCTCTCTTTTACTAACACCAGTGTTGCATTGGCTTGATCTGTGGAAAGACCGGCATGCTTACATACTGCGTCAAGCCACAGCTCAAGGTCATTTCTGTACTTTCCCCTCTGTCTAAAACTATTATCATTTGTTCATGAAAGCACACATCTGATATTTTTATGTACAGGTACATCACTATGTCAGCTGCTTTGTTGCAGACCTCAAAATTTTAATTGTACTGTTATTAGTGTATACATTCCGTAAAAAGGTACTATTAGTAATTACAGTTTTCAGCTAGTCTATATAAGCCTATGACAACAGCACTGGAGCATTTCTGGACTTGAGTTTTGGCTTTTGATTTTGATGTGCCACCACAAGCTTTTCAGTGACTCCCATGTGGCCACCCAAAAAAAAAATTTCTGGAGGCACCACTGCTGTTGAGATTATTCAAGCTTTTAAGAAGATATTGCAAAGGTTGGTGTAGTCTGTATAGGAAAGCCATGAATTATTACCTTGTTCTCTCGTCATTTGCATTTAGAGATGTAATGATGTTTATGTCCTGTATGGGGCACTACCAGGGCTTTAGACTCTCAGTCTTGTTTATTTATTATTATTGATGTCCTATTACGAACTGTAATGCATTTTGTGGGTATCAGTCAATTCCATTTCATTGCTTTCTGCAGAGTGGGGCTGAATTAGAATTGGGTAGAGACAGACAGGAGAGGCAGGGGGGTGGATGAGTGGGGCCGATGAGGGTGTCCACCTCCATTAAGACAACAGTTAAAGCAGTGGTGACTACAGAGCTGAGAAGAGACAGCTCTGACCAAGAGTTATTAGTCAGCAGCACACTACTCAGCACCGAGGACAGGGCCAGGGTCTCTACAACTCTCCAGTACATGTGACAACGTGCCCATCCCTCCGTGCCAAAACACCACTGCAGTTGTTACCGCAATCACGCCTCCACCTGTGGCGATGGCGGCTTTTTTTTTTCCCAGCCGCGACGATGATGACTTGTTTCAGCTGCGGCAATGAAGAGTGTACCTGCAGTGACGACATGTCGGCATGGGATGGAAAGGAAACACACTGGGAGAATTGCATTTCCACCTGACTGACTCTGGCAGATTGTATCACAAAGCGTGCTGTGTGCATTTAAAGGTGGCATTAATGGGCTTTTTTCTTCCCCTTTCTCCCCCCTCTTATCTGGATGAGATATTCCCTCACACAGATTACATATTAATCGCTGGTTAAAACACAACCTTGCAACTTTTGTTCAGTCTACTCCTTATATCACTTTTCTTGCTTTTGTATCTGTTAGGGCTCAAACACAGTGGGCCATCAGCTCTTAATGATGAAAGACAAAACCTACTGCTGTGCACTTCAGCTACTGCTGGATTGCTCTCGTACTGTAATGAGACTGAACGAGCCGTGTGTGTGTGCGCATCTGTGTGTGTGTGTGTGTTATCGTTGTCTAATGGTTAGACTTAAGGGCTCAGATGAAGATTCAATTACTGTGGCCTGTTGTTGTTCACAGCCCATGGCGACACTCACAATCAGGCGTGCGTACACTCACACAGATCTATACACTGACACACACACACACACACACACACACACACACACGCATGCGCGCTTCATCTAATGGCCATAGTTCATTGACTCGATGAAATTTGAATGCCCTCAACACGCAGATAAAAGAAGCGCGCGCAGACACACACACACACGCCTCGTGAACACCAACTCGACAACAAAGTCATTTGAGAACCCTGAAGGAGCAATATCCAAATCTGCCAAAGAGAAAAGAATGATAATTCTATTGAGAGTCAATCTCGGGGCGTTTTGTGATTATGGTTATTTATTTGGAGCTGGTACAGTCGGCGTCAGAATGAACGCAAATATCGATCTCTTTTAGGATATGAAAACACCTGCAGGCCTCAAATCATTCCTCGCAGTCTCTCCCTGCAACACTTATTCACTGGCTCCATCTCAACTTCTCCACCCCCCCATCCCCATCCCTTATGGCCCACCACAGCCCTCCCCCCACTACACCTCTGACATCACTTTAGTTTCTCTTGCTCTTTACTGCCTCCTTATTTTCTTTTTTCGATGGGTCAACTGGGAAAAGAAAGAATGTTTGCTTCTCGTGTCTGGACAGGTGTGTGTGTGTGTGTGTGTGTGTGTGTGTGTGCTGTGGTGGATTCTGTTTCATTTGGAAGTTGCTGTGCTACCAAGCCTAGACAGAAAACAGTAAACAGGTGCAGATATCTGTTATTTTAAGGATGAACCATGAACGTTTTAGGTTTGTGAGACAGAGACAATGGCCCTCATTTGTCAAAAGTGCATAGAAATCGGCATGTATTTGGACACAGATATGACTGTTGGAGAAGTTCTGCCTGGCATTTATGAAACTGTGCATATCTGGTTAATCTCATTGTATGCTGATATATCTGGTGGTGGCTGGAAATGGGGGAGGGGGGCAATAAACAGAATATCTTCTCCAGAGTAAAGATTGAGGGGGACACAATAGGAAGTCAGGGCCCGATGCAAGATTGTGTTTAGGGACCCCTATTTTTGTAATAGGGAAGAGTTCAAACCCTTTAAAACAACAGCTTTATACAAACTTGAGACATTGTCTAGATGAAGAGAAAAAATTTAAGGCATTACATATAATAAAAACTTAAGCAGCATTCACATGAATGTTGCAAATTTAAAAGAAAAAGTTACAAATTTACAACCAAAAAGTTGCAGATTTATGAGAGAAAAATAGTGAATTTATGAGGAAAAAACAGCAAATTCATGAGGGAAAAGTTTACAAGAAAAAAATTGAACAATTAAAAGAAAAGGGTTACAAATTTATGAGAAAAAAGTTGCAAATTTATGAGAAACGAGAGCACTCTGAGTCAAATACAACGTCCACTGCCTCCGTTTTCTGTGAACATCCCAATATTTACTGACAGAAAGCAGATTTCAACTTTTCAATATAATTACTGGGGCAGAACCAAATTATCATAAACCCATCATCCATGAATATACAACAAAGTATACAACCCATAGTTGTAGGTCAGGATCCCAAGTTGAGCCTGTGTAGCAAGTTTGGTGACCCTAGAGAGTTTTACATGTTTTATAGTAAGAGGGCATAGGGAGTGCCAACCTTGACCCTTGACCTTTTGACCCCAAACCTGTAGTCAGAGGTCATGGTGTCAGAATGAACCTGTGTACCAGGTTTGATGACCCTAGTTTCTTTTGTTGATGAGCTATAGTTTATATTATATTTAGTTAATTTTGATGTTGACCTTTGACCTTGTGATCCCAAATCCACAGTCACCCTTCAGGGTCACAGGGTGAACCTGTGTACTAAGTTTGCTGACCCATGCTTTGGTCATTATAGAGTAATAGGGCATAGGGAATGTTAACCTTGACCTTTTGACCCCAAACCTATAGTCAGAGGTCAGGATCCCAAGGTGAACCTATGTACCCGGGTTGGTGGCCCTAGCTTTATTTGTTGTATAATAATAGTGCAAAACAAGCTAACTTTGACCTTTGATCCCTAACCTATAGTCAGGTCAGAGTGCAAGTTGTCAAACATGTGTCTTAGATACAACTACTGTATTAATTTGAAAAACCTACATAATTTCTTTCAGGAGTTATTGCATTTACAAGACAAGGAAAAACTGACCTCTGACCTTTGACCTCAAAGTCATCCGATCAGGGTCAAATTGTAATATGTGCATTATCAGTGTAAATCAAACCCTGGTATCAAGTTTCAAAACAGTTGGAAGTAGGAGTAGTTGATTTCACAAAAGTGGGACAGACGGATGAATGGACAGACAGATGGACAGATGGACAGACAGACAAATGGACGGAGAGATGGACAGACGGCCCGCCCCAAAGCATAATACCCCACCGGTTAAAGACCAAAGAGGTATTTGACTGGGGGGAGGGGGGATATAAAGTTGTAAATTTTTGAGAAAAAAGTTGCAGATTTGCGAGAAAAAAAGTTGGAAATTTATTAGAAAAAAGATGCAAATTTCTGAGAAAAAGTTGTAAATTTCTGTGAAAAAAAGTTGCAAATTTATGAAAAAATAAGCTGCAGATTTAAAAGAAAAAGTTGCAAATTTATAAGAAAAAAATTGCAGATTTAAAAGGAAGAAGCTGCAAATTTACAAGAAATGTTCCAAATTTTCAAGCTTTTTTTTCTTTTTTGCTTTGGTACTTAAATGTTTCAAAAAGGATTTGGATGCTGCATCATGATTTGACTGAGTGAATGTCACTTCCCCCATAACCTGAGTGGGTCCACATTCCTGCAACAACTCTGTTTTTGGTAGGAACACTGCAAAGAATATAACTATGGTGACTACAGTGGGGAAAATAAGTATTGAACACATTAACATTTTTCTCATTTAACATATTTCTGATGGGGCCAGTGACCTGAGATTTCCACCATATATCAGGAAAAAACAAAGTAATCCATACATACAAAGAAATAAAGACAATTATGTTGCCAAAACAAGTTATATTTAATAAAGTGGAATGACACAGGGAATATAATTATTGAACACACTTGGGGAAATTCAATTAATATTTAATAGAAAAGGCTTTGTTGGTAATAACAGCTTCCAGACACCTCCTGTATGGAGACACTACGTGCAGGCATTGCTCAGGAGTGATTTTAGCCCATTCTTCCATACAAACTGTCTTCAAATCTTGAAGGTTCTGTGGATGTCTTTGATGAACTCTGATCTTCAGTCCGTTCCATAGATTTTCAATTGGATTCAAGTCTGGTGACCGACTAAGCCGTTAAAGCAGCTTTATTTTCCTTCTCTGGAGCCACTTGAGAGTTTCCTTGGCTCTGTGTTTGGGATCATTGTCTTGGTGAAATGTCCATCCTTGTTTCATCTTCAGCATCTTGGCAGATAGCAACAAGTTCTTATCAAGGATGTCTCTATACAATTGTCCATTCATATTTCCTTCAATTACAGTATCTCACGAAAGTGAGTACACCCCTTACATTTTTGAAAATATTTTATTATATCTTTAAATGGGACAACACTGAAGATATGACACTTTGATACAACGTAAAGCAGTCAGTGTACAGCTTGTGTAAGAGTGTAAATTTGCTGTCCCCTCAAAATAACTCAACGCACAGCCATTAATGTCTAAACCGCTGGCAACAAAAGTGAGTACACCCCTAGTGAAAATGTCCAAATTGTGCCCAAAGTGTCAATATTTTGTGTGGCCACCATTATTTTCCTGCACTTCCTTAACTCTCTTGGGCATGGAGTTCACTAAAGCTTCACAGGTTGCCACTGGAATCCTCTTTCACTCCTCCATGACGACATCATGGTGTTAGAGACCTTGTGCTCCTCCACCTTCCATTTGAAGAGGCCCCACAGATGCTCAGTAGGGTTTAGGTCTGGAGACATGCTTGGCCAGTCCATCACCTTTACCCTCAGTTT
Source organism: Pholidichthys leucotaenia (assembly GCA_020510985.1). Taxonomy (NCBI): domain Eukaryota; kingdom Metazoa; phylum Chordata; class Actinopteri; order Cichliformes; family Pholidichthyidae; genus Pholidichthys; species Pholidichthys leucotaenia. The sequence continues at coordinate 320,234,567 of CM035840.1, forward strand.
CTTTAGGAAAGCAGTGGTCGTCTTGGAGGTGTGTTTGGGGTTGTTATCATGTTGGAATACTGCCCTGTAGCCCAGTTGCCGAAGGGAGGGGATCATGCTCTGCTTCAGTATGTCACACTGCATGTTGGCATTCATGGTTCCCTCAATGAACTGTAGCTCCCCAGTGTCAGCAGCACTCATGCAGCCCCAAATCATGACACTCCCACCACCATGCTTGACTGTAGGCAAGACACACTTGTCTTTGTACTCCTCACCTGGTTGCTGCCACACACGCTTGACACCATCTGAATCAAATAAGTTTATTTTAGTCTCATCAGACCACAGGGCATGGTTCCAGTAATCCATGTCCTTAGTCTGCTTGTCTTCAGCAAACTGTTTGTGGGGTTTCTTGTGCATCATCTTTAAAAGGGGCTTCCTCCTGGGACGACAGCCATGCAGACCAATTTGATACAGTGTGCGGCGTATGGTCTGAGCAGTGACAGGCTGACCCCCCACCCCTTCAATCTCTGCAGCAATGCTGGCAGCACTCATACGTCTATTTTCAAAAGACAGCCTCTGGATATGATGCTGAGCCCATGCACTCAACTTCTTTGGTCGACCATGGTGAGGCCTGTTCCGAGTAGAACCTGTCCTGTTGAACCGCTGTATGGTCTTGGCCACCGTGCTGCAGCACAGTTTCAGAGTGTTGGCAATCTTCGTATAGCCGAGGCCATCTTTATGTAGAGCAACATTTTTTTTTTTTCAGATCCTCAGAGTTCTTTGCCATGAGGCAACATGTTGAGCTTCCAGTGACCAGTATGAGAGAGTGTGAGAGTGATAACACCAAATTTCACACACCTGCTCCCCATTCACACCTGAGACCTTGAAACACTAACGAGTCACATGACACCGGGGAGGGAAAATGGCTAATGGGGCACAATTTGGACATTTTCACTAGGGATGTACTCACTTTTGTTGCCAGCGGTTTAGACATTAATGGCTGTGCGTTGAGTTATTTTGAGGGGACAGCAAATTTACACTCTTATATAAGCTGTACACTGACTACTTTACATTGTATTAAAGGGTAATATCTTCAGTGTTGTCCCATGAAAAGATATAATAAAATATTTACAAAAATGTGAGGGGTGTACTCACTTTTGTGAGATGCTGTATATGAAGTCTGCCTGTTCCATGTGCTGAAAAACACCCCCACACCATGATGCTCCCACCTCCAAACTTCACTGTTGGTATGGTGTTTTGGGGCTGATGTGCAGTGCGATTTCTCCTCCAAACATGCTGTGTGGCATCTAAAAAATTCAATTTTAGTCTCATCTGACCAGACTATATTATCCCAGTATTTTATTGGCTTGCTGAAATGTTGTGGGGAAAACTGTAATCAAGCTTCAATATGCTTTTTCTTCAGCAATGGAGTCTTGTGAAGTGAGTGAGCATAGAGCCCTCAACGGCTGAGTGCATTACTTATTGTTTTCTTTGAAACAGCAGTACCTGCTAACTCCAGGTCTTTCTGGAGCTCTTCACAAGTGGTTTTTGGTTCTTGGATAACTCCTCTGGTAATTCTTTTAACTCCTCTTTCAGAAATCTTGTGAGGAGCTCCTGGTCATGGCCAGTTTATGGTAAAATGATGTTCGTTCCACTTCTAAATGATGTCTCCAACACTGCTCACTGGAACATTCAGCAGTGTAGAAATGTGCCTGTAACCAATGCCATCATTATGTTTTGCAACAATAACATTGTGAAGCTCTAGAGACAGCTCTTTGTTTCTACTCATCATGAGTTCTTTGTGGTGTGACAATCTGATAATCACAGAGGTTTTTAAAGGCTATCAGTCAGGACTTAACCAGTTGAAATTAATTTGCATTGATGGGGGATGGGATGGCTTCCTAAATTCTGATGGATTTCAGATGGCTTCTTGGCTTTCTCTGCCTTATTGCACGTCTTTTTTCTTCATGTGCTCAATACTTGATCCCTGTGTCATTCCACTTTATTAAATATAACTTCCAGCACACAGCTGCACCCGTGGTGAACTCCGGCTGGAGATCTGCAGCACCCATGGTGGACCCCGACTGGGCCAACGCTGCACCCCCAACGAGCCCCAACCAGGCCAACGATGCACCTTCGATGGACCCCGACTGGGCCAATGCTGCACCCGCGGTGGCTTCTGACTGGAGCTCTGTAGCACCTGCGGTGGCTCCTGACTGGAGCTCTGCAGCACCCACGGTGGCTCCCGACTGGAGCTCTACCGAACCCATGGTGGGCTCTGACTGGACCAACGCTGCACCCTTGGTGGACCCCGACTGGGCCAACGCTGCACCCTCAGTGGACCCCGACCTGACCAACGCTGCACCCTTGGTGGTTCCCGACTGGAGCTCTACAGCACCCACGGTGGCTCCCAACTGGAGCTCTGCATCACTTATGGTGGCCTCCACAGCGAGGGAAGCTGGGCACACAGCAACCTTGGGCAATGAACCTGGATCCTCGGCAGCCTCAGGTGGTGTCGGCTGCTCTCCGGTGATCCTGAGGGAGAGCTCAGAGACAGGACAGAGAGACAAAGGGTCAGGGTCACCGGCAGCGCTGGAGCCTGGTGAGGCAGGCCCAGATGCAGCTGGTGGCTGTACCTGGCTGTCCTTACCAAGAGCCAGACAAGATTGCTCTAATTCAGAAGAGAGAGAAGCAAATGAGAGCACTTGCCTTGACTCAAGCTCCAGGACTCCGACGATCCAGGTGGTGGAGGCTCCTCAGGTAGAGGAGAGGTTGTACCCACGGTGGGCCAGGCCTGGCTTGAAACTGCCCCCAAGGAGGACCCGGGTTGTGGTAAAACCCTCACAGCGACCTCTACTGGGGGTGCAGGACCAGGGAAGGCCTCAACAGTGAGAGGGGCTGGACTCACGACATCTGTGGGTGGTGTTACCGGGTCCACGAGAGCTTCAGACTGGAGCGGATCCTCCCTGGCGACCCTGGACTCGGGCTCCACCGCCGTCCAGGACTCCGTTGATCCAGACAAGGTCACAGGCCCGGCCTTGAGGCGGTCCGGTGCAGGTTCCCTCTCCTCTGCGGTGGCCTCTACAGCTGGCTTGGTGGTGGTGACAGTCCTGGTGCCCCCAGGCGAGGACTCCAACACTGGCGACTGATCCAGCGGGGAAGCTGGGGGCTCACTCCGTGCTGGCACTGGTCTAAACTCCTCCAGGGCCATGGGCTCCTCCATCGTCCGGCAGCTAGGTTCAGGAGCCCACGGACACTGAGGAAAAAATGGGGGACACACGGAGAGAATAGGAACAAAATCAACCGTTGCAGCTGGAGGAGGGAACCCAGCGGACTGCTGAAACTGGGCCTTCCCCTCGGGAGACAGACATGGTTCATCATAATTAATGGGCCCTCTCTGGGCCCCTCCCCAATCTGACCAGTGATGACATGTTTAGTCGCTCGTCATCCTTCAACCGCTGGCTGTCTGTGTGGTGTCCTAAAAATGACGTGGGCTACATTGACAATTGGAGCTCTTTTTGGGGAAAACCTGGTCTTATGAGACGAGACAGCATTCATCCCACTTTGGATGGTGCTTCTCATTTATCTAACAATCTGGCATCTTTTTTATCCAAATTTCCAAAACCCTGACTACTCAGAGTTGGGACCAGGAAGCAGAGTCGCAGTCTTACACGCCTCTCTGCAGCTCCTCTTCATCCACCACCCCTCAGCTTAGCCCCTGTCTTCCCCATCAGAGAATCGTTGTCTGCTCCCTCCAAAGTAAATAAAAATATAATGTATAAGCATCCCAAAGTGATAAAGCAAAATATTGGTAAAACTCAAATTAAACATAAAGCCTCTAAATTGAATGATTTGGCCTCTGTTCCTCCTCATAATTTAAAAAATTAAATGTGGTTTATTAAATATTAGGTCTCTAACTCCCAAGTCTCTGTTAGTCCATGATCTGTTAATTGATCATCAGATTGATTTAATTTCCCTTACAGAGACTTGGTTAGGGCAAGAGGATTATGTTGGTTTGAATGAATCAACTCCCTCTGGTTATTTAAACTGTCAAAATCCCAGAAGTTCTGGTCGTGGAGGAGGAGTAGCAACAATTTACCATTCCAAATTACTAGTTAATGTAAAGCAAAAAACATGTTATAATTCCTTTGAGGGCCTGGTCCTCAGTGTTGGGCACTTTAGCAATTTCAGGTTAAACCCAATTTTATTTGCCATAGTTTATCGTCCCCCATCAACCTATTCAGAATTTTTATCCGAATTTGCTGATTTCTTAGCTGATTTAGTGCTGAAATCTGATAGAATAATTATAGTAGGGGACTTTAATATACATGTGGATGTAGATAGTGACTGCCTTAATGTGGCTTTTAATTCAATATTAGACTCGATTGGGTTTTCTCAGAAAGTAGGAAATTCTACTCATTACCTCCACCATACATTGGACCTTGTTCTGACATATGGCATAGAAATAGAAAATCTTGTAGTGTCTCCTCATAACCCTGTACTGTCAGACCATTGTCTGTTAACCTTTGATTTTACTATTTCTGACTATTTGGCTCCTAAAGAAAAATATTATCACAGTAGATGCCTCTCAGATGATGCTGTTTCCAAATTTATGCAGATTGTTTCCTCTATGCCATGTGTCAACACAACGGAAATAAGCTATAGACAGCTTGCTCCTTCTGTAATTGATAACATGGTGGATAGTGTTTCAGCTTCTCTGCATCAGGCTCTAGACTTGGTGGCCCCCTTAAAAAAGAAAAAGTCTAATCAGAGATTTTTAACTCCTTGGTTCAACACAGAAACTCGTAGCTTAAAACAGAAGACTCGTCAATTAGAAAGAAAATGGCGCTCTACTAATTTAGATGAAATCTATTTAGCTTGGAGAAATCATCTTTTAATTTATAAAAAATCTCTTAGAAATGCTAGAACGAGTTATTACTCTGCATTAATAGAAGAGAACAAGAATAATCTCAGGTTTCTTTTCAGTACTGTAGCCAGGTTGACAAAGAGTCAGGACTCTGTCAATCCTAGCATCCCCTTAGAGCTTACTAGTCAGGACTTTATGAACTTTTTCAATAATAAAATTTCATCCATCAGAGATAAACTCAATCAGATTCTTCCCACAGTTAACTTAAATACTGTAACTATTACAACTCCTTCTATTGATGTCTGTCTTGATGAGTTTACTCCAATCGACCTTTGTGAGTTAGACAAAATAGTTTCCTCATCCAAACCTTCAACTTGTCTTTTAGACCCTATTCCTACCAGGTTATTTAAAGAAGTCTTCCCACTTATTGGTAGCTTTATTCTTCATATAATCAATTCTTCATTAACTTTAGGCCATGTACCGCAGGCTTTTAAAACAGCTGTAATTAAACCCTTACTCAAAAAGCCAACGCTAGATCCAGGAGCTTTAGCTAACTATAGACCAATCTCTAATCTCCCTTTCATTTCAAAAATCTTAGAAAGAGTTGTTGCTACGCAATTATTTGACCACCTGCAGGGAAATGGTTTACTTGAAGAGTTTCAATCTGGGTTTAGAATCCATCATAGTACTGAAACAGCCTTAGCGAAGGTCACTAACGACCTCCTCATTGCATCTGATAATGGACTAGTTTCTGTACTTGTCCTTTTAGATCTTAGTGCAGCTTTTGATACTATTGATCATAATATTCTACTTGATAGATTAGAACACTATGTTGGACTTAATGGAACTTCGTTGCAGTGGTTTAGATCTTATTTATCTGATAGGTTCCAGTTTGTTCATGTAAATGATGAGTTTTCTTTCAGCTCAAAGCTTAGTCATGGAGTTCCACAGGGATCTGTGCTAGTGTGACAGAGATCATCCTGCGCAGTTCGCCCCACACGGGACATGAACCCGCGACCTCTCAGTCAACTACACAGTTCGAGCATGGGAGACACAGCACGATCGCGCTGAGCTAAAGGTCCGACCGATAGCTCAGCGCTACCGATACTGTATGAGGCTTTGGGAGGGAGGTTTACTAACGTTCTACGCCGAACAGTACTAGTTGGCATCCGTTACACTCTTCCCCTTAAACCTCACTCCCATGCCGGGTTCACGGCACCATTGTGACAGAGATCATCCTGCGCAGTTCGCCCCACACGGGACACGAACCCGCGACCTACCAGTCAACTACACAGTTCGAGCATGGGAGACACAGCACGATCGCGCTGAGCTAAAGGTCCGACCGGTAGCTCAGCACTACCGATACTGTATGAGGCTTTCGGGAGGGAGGTTTACTAACGTTCTACGCCGAACAGTACTAGTTGGCATCCATTACACTCTCCCCCTTAAACCTCACTCCCATCCCGGGTTCACGGCACCATTGTGACAGAGATCATCTTGCGCAGTTCGCCCCACACGGGACACGAACCCGCGACCTCTCAGTCAACTACACAGTTCGAGCATGGGAGACACAGCACGATCGCGCTGAGCTAAAGGTCCGACCGATAGCTCAGCGCTACCGATACTGTATGAGGCTTTGGGAGGGAGGTTTACTAACGTTCTACGCCGAACAGTACTAGTTGGCATCCGTTACACTAGGCCCTACTCTTTTTAGTTTATATATGCTTCCGTTAGGCAACATTATTAGAAAGCACTGTATACATTTTCATTGTTATGCAGATGACACACAATTATACCTGTCAATGAAGCCAGATGATACTAATCAATTAGCCAAGTTAGAAGCCTGTCTTAAGGAAATCAAAGCTTGGATGACTTGTAATTTCCTGCTATTAAATTCAGATAAGACTGAAGTCATTCTTGTTGGTCCAAAAAAACCTTAGAAATTCCTTTCCAAATCAAACTTTCAGTTTGGATGCAGTTACTCTTTCTCTTAATAGCTCTGTGAGGAACCTTGGAGTTATTTTTGATCAGGATTTGTCCTTCAATTCACATATTAAATTTGTTTCTAAGACTGCCTTCTATCATTTGCGTAATATTGCCAAGATTAGGAGCATCTTGTCTCAGAGTGATGCTGAGAAGCTGATCCACGCTTTTGTTAGCTCGAGATTAGATTATTGTAATTCTTTATTATCAGGCTGTCCTAAAACATCTTTAAAAAGTCTTCAGCTGATCCAAAATGCTGCAGCAAGAGTTTTAACAGGTACTAGAAAGAGAGATCATATCTCTCCGGTTCTGGCCTCCCTTCATTGGCTTCCCATAGAGTTTAGAATTAAGTTTAAAATCCTTCTTCTTACTTACAAAGCTTTAAACAATCAGGCTCCTTTTTATTTAAAAGATCTGATACTACCGTATCATCCTAACAGAGCACTACGCTCCCAAAATGCAGGATTACTTGTAATACCTAGAATCTCCAAAAGTACAATGGGAGGCAGAGCCTTCAGTTATCAAGCTCCTCTCCTGTGGAATCAGCTGCCAATCTGGATTCGGGAGTCAGACTCGATCTCTGTTTTTAAGAATAGGGCTAAAACCTACCTTTTTGATATAGCCTACAATTAGGGAGGGATCATGTGTTTCTGAACCCTCCCTTAGTTATGCTGCTAATAGGTTTAGTCAGCCGGGGGACCTCCAGTAATGCACTGGGCCTCACTCCTTTCCTCACTCTCTATGAAATATTTTTTTTTTGCTGGTCATTAACATTTGTTTGTTCTCTCCCATAGATTGAGTCCCCATCGTGCTGTTTGCTCTCTACATGTCTGTTCTTTTCTTCTTCTCTATCCCCTCACCCCCCCAGCCAGTCGCAGCAGATGACTGCCCCTCCCTGAGCCTGGTTCTGCTGGAGGTTTCTTCCTGTTAAAAGGGAGTTTTTCCTCTCCACCGTCGCCAAGTGCTTGCTCACAGGGGATCGCCTGATTGCTGGGGTCTTTCTGCAACTGTGGGGGTCCCCCCTTCAGTTGATAGTGCTATGAGATGACTGTTGTTGTGAAATGGTGCTATATAAATAAAGTTGAATTGAATTGAATTGAATTAAATTGAATAGAATGACAAAACACTTGCCTGTCCTCCCGGTCTCTGATGTTAACAGCTGCAGGTGGGAGCCAGTCATCTCTCTCCATGCCTATATTGAATTCGGGCCCCCTGGTGGAGAGTGGAGGAGCCGTCTCCATGGCGACAGAGGTAGATGAGACTGGTGGAGGATTAGTAGAATTCTTATGGCAGGCCCTCTGGGAACGGCGGCGACGAGAGGAAGCAGGTGTCGTGAGCTCCGGTTACCCTGGTGACAGCCTCTCCTGCATCTGGGATTCACCTCCCAGGATAGACGATGGCATAGGAGAAACAGGAGAGACAGGTGGACAGTCAAGAACGGCTGCTGACAATTTGCCAGGAATCAGGCAACCAGTTTCAGATGACAGTAAAAGTGACTGAATAAGCACTTGCCTGAATTCCTGGGAAGTGATGACATCAGCTGTCGTCTCAGAGTCGGGGAGGTGTGGAGACTCCATGGTCGGAACACGCTCGTCTTCAGGCTGTAGCTCCGGCTCCCTCGGGGAATACTCCTCCAACCTCCCGGCCAACTCCGGGAGGAGCCACGGCTTCGCCTCCAGGAGGAGGTCGCTCTCCGCCAGGAGAACCAGTCTGCGTTCCTCCAGCTCCTCCGGAGACGGAGCGGAGCACAGCTCAGGAAGAGGAAGCGGGGCTGTCGTCGGAGAGGCTGGAGGCTTCTTATGGTGGGAGCATTTCCTCTTTGCTGCGGACGGCTCGGGCACCAGAATGTCCTCCACGATAAGCCCCTTGCTTGGCGGCATGCACCAAATACGGAGAAACTCCTCATCCGATTCCTCGCATGGCTAGGCGAGGATATCCCGGAGAATCTCCATCGCCTCAGGGTGATCCCAAAGGCTGTCTCTGTTCATTATTCCCATTGCTGTGTCCCGAGCCCGTCGAACTGTCTCGGGGGAACAGGGCTTCAGCGTCCATGAAAGAATGTCCTCCAAGAGACACAGCGAGCGCAGTTCCCTCTCCACCAGATCAGCCATGGCTCCCGGGAAGCAGGTGAGTGAAAAAGAAAACAGTTCAAAAATGAAAAAAGAATGTGTGGGTGTAACCTGCTAAATCCGTTACTGGCTGGACTATTCTGTCACAACCCTCCTGGTGTGGTTTTACGCAGCGCACTGAGGAATGAGGAGGGAAGGACGGATTTAAATGCAGGGTTACACCACAAGCACATTTATTAACAAAAAGAGCAAACAGTTCCAAAATAGAGACATACACAAACAGTACAGGGTACACTTAAGGGCTCACATGATGGGCGTGCAGCAGGCAAACCACAGTGTACTATGGCCACAAGACAAACAATACAAGAACAAGGCTGACTTGCAAAAAAGATGACAAGGTTCACTTCAAGGCTCACACGATGACATCCAGTGGGCAGACCACAGTGAATGGTGGCAACACAATGCAGACAATACAATAGTTCAGCAATGCTTGACTGGCAAAGAGCTGCTTAAGTACAAGCATTGCTGGCACGAACAATTAGGTGCATCTGGACAAAGCGCGGGAAGGTCAATCACCGGAGTGGAACCAGCTGGCTGTCATGAGAGAGGGGGCGTGGTCGGACTGGCAAGTGTCAGACAGTGCCCACAAGAATGTAGGCCAAAGGAGGCTGCCTCACAGCTGCCAGCCCGAACAGTGGCTACAGGTACGGAAAAAATAGTGACATAGAAACTGCAAGAACTCAAAAGATAACACAATACACAAATACACAAATAACCCTGAGCCACAGCAGGTCAGAACTGAGCCCAAAAGACGACCGGCTCGGCTCATGACACTTCATAGATTCCCCACAGCTCTGTCCAAAGTGTGGGTGTTGCCCCATCTAGTGTTATTATGAGGTAATGCAATAATTAATAATTCCAGATATTAATTATTGATAATCATATTCATATAATTATAGTGTCAATGCTACACTCTGCTCTACAGTTTGATGTAATCATTGGGTCTCCTGCCTCACTGTGCTCTCATCTGCCTGCCTCTGTTCTCCCCTTTCCAATGACCATCATCATCATCATCATCATCATCATCATCATCATCATTATCAACTCATGGTCGGAACAACCGTAGGGGTACCAGGCTGGGAGCTGCAGATAGCTCTCCACTTGCTTTGATCATGGGCTGCCTCTACTAGGGTGGGGATGTCTGTTACGGTCCACTCCTTGATATTTGCTATCCAAGATTTTCTCTGCCCTCCACACTTTCTTCCACTCTCCGCTGTGCCCTGGAGAATTGTCTTGGAGAGGCTATCACGCTGCATCACATGCCCAAACCACCGCAGTTGTCTCTGCCTGACTGTTGTTAGCAAGGGTTCCTGCTTGCCAGCATGTGCTGTTATTTTTTCTCAGGTAAATTCGTTGGTCCAATGACCATACCCCTCTTGGAAACCACAAAAGCCTGCAAAACTATTCTAATTATCTGTAACTTACCTTGGGAATATTCTTTTCTCCTCTGTGCTCCCAGGCTTCCATCAGTCCTGGTCCACCTTTCCCTGCGTCCACCCTGGGAAGGAAATCACATAAGATAAATTCATCACATAATATTTTCAACTATCATCACATGATAAAACCCCAGGCTCAGGAAAATTTTATGCTCAACTCTGACGAGACTTAAAGTCACAAGGTCCATCCTCCATAGCAACCTGTCCATACTTACCATAAAGAAGTCCTTCTCGTCAGTAGCGGCTCATGGGTGATCCCACCGAAGAGGCAAATTACTCATAAACAGACACACACCTATATTTGTGAGGACCCCAAGTCTTTAGCTCCACCAAGTCTTTAGCTCCACAGATATTAAATGCAGCTCTTGCAAAGCCTCAAGAAAACATCACTATGCTGACCAACACATTATTCAAGACAACATGACACCAGCCTCACTCAGCAGGATAAAATCTGACTTAGAAAAACTGACGACACATCCTAACCCCAGCACCAACAATGGACGGAACCAAATGGGGCACACAAAAAATGCCAAAAAATTAAATTAATTTAAAAAGAATACATTCCAGGAATTCGTAAAAGTGTCCTGTTTGTTGACGCAATATCACTTGGTCCTGTTAGATATGATTTAATACGTTATTTAGGAGTTGTGTGTCTCGTTAGTTACGACAAGAATGGCCATTTGTCATTAAATATTAACATAAAAATTATTTAATTGATTTTTGGGGAGCATTTGGTGGGCTTTTGGTGTCCCATAAAAATGGTTTCATTCATTACTTGGGCATTTGCTGTCCTGTTTGGTGCTGTTCGTTATTTAGTCACACTGAGCACCAATGAAAAATATTTTCCACAGTAATTTAAAGAGTTATAAATAAAACAGCATACTGGCACAGGTGCATACAGGAGATAAAAAGATTTTAACTCACCAGTTACTGTGTCTTTACATGGATCGGAATAAATCTTTCTGTCATCAAATCCAGTTTTAATTCTGTGGTTGCAAAATGCAAGGCAAAGGCTAGCATTGCTAAGCAGGTTAGCTCCACTCATTCAGGTATCCTGACTTCTTTATAATGTCCAGTTTAGGAGGAGGCCTTGGACTGTTTTTATCCAAAGCTGGTGTTCGAATTGTAGTTTCCTAAACTTGTTAGCAAGTAAATACTGCTAGATATCCCATCTGTGCACACTGGTATTATTCAGTACGCTGAAATGCGTTGATATGGTGACATTGTCAAAAGACGGACTCTGATTGGGTAGAGGTTTGCCTCCTTCCTTTTTTTTCCCTTCAGTGCAAGGAGATAGTGAATTTTCCATAGCAACACATATAAACTGGTTTCTGATTGGCTAAATAATTTCAGAAACTATGCTAGCCTCCTTACATTTTACACAGCAACAAAAAAACTAATTTCTGATTGTCTGATTAATGTTCCCACACTGGAAGGCCTATTTTGTTCTCCTGTCGAATTCTGACAGGATTCTGACTACATCGCGTTCCAAATTATTATGCAAATAGGATTTTAGTGTTATAAACATACAATTTTTTTGTTTTTCAATTAAATTCATGGATGGTATTGTGTCTCAGGGCTATTTGGATCATTGATATCAATCTCAGACACCTGTTATAATTAGTTTGCCAGGTGAACCCAATTAAAAGAAAACTACTAAAGAAGGATGCTCCATATTATTAAGCATGACAGGTTTCAAGCAATATGGGGAAAAAAAGGATCTCTCTCACCTGCCGAAATGCGTCAGATAGTGCATTGCCTTGGACAAGGTATGAAAACAATAGATATTTCATGAAAACTTAACCCTTTGAGTGTGAGAATTTGCGTGCCCCTAGTGGCAGAGCGCGGTACTGCGTCTGCCTTCTCACTCTGACATGATCGCCTGCATTGGGAATTTGTACTGATTGTACTGATTTGCCAGTTTCAAAAGGTGGCAGACATCCGTTGGAGGACTCAGTGGATGACACGTAATACACCAAAGAAGGAGAACTCCTCATTTCCTTTTCCTGTTTGTAGCAGTTAGTCCAGAAAGCTAATATGGCCATGATCGTCACGTCACTTTTTTGGCTTTGTACGCGGAAAACAGCCACGGAATACAAGTGAAATTTATGTGGGACAATCATAAGACTTTGTAAATGTGGTAGAGATTTTAAATTACCGGCAGAACGCAAAATATGGACCGTGATGGGTGAAAACGCAGCGGCCTCATCACCCAGCCAGCCAGCCCCCCTTTGTCAAAAGTATGTGAGAAATTTCTATTTTTTTTTAAATATACTGATTTCTTGTTCATATACTTTGAAGATAAGATGATGAGGTACCTCTGTACAAAAAAAACGGTATCAAAAGACAACCATTTTTTTGTGTAAATACGTCCAAAATCCAGTTTTGACTGAGTTATGGAATTTGACGAGTGCCACGACATTATGCAAATTAGATGCGTAAATTTATTCCTATCTGAAACTTTGGATCATATTTTACATCTTTCTAATTGACAGTAAGCCATTATCTCTTACCTCTTTCAAGTTATAGCCTTGGGAATCTGAACTATTTAAATGACAAAAAATATTTACCACTCTTGACCACTATGGGTTATTCAATTCTATTCAATTCAATTCAATTCAGCTTTATTTATATAGCACCATTTCACAACAACAGTCATCTCATAGCACTTTCAACTGTAGGGGGGACCCCCACAGTTGTAGAAAGACCCCAGCAATCAGGCGATCCCCTGTGAACAAGCGCTTGGCGACGGTTGAGAGGAAAAACTCCCTTTTAACAGGAAGAAACCTCCAGCAGAACCAGGCTCAGGGAGGGGCAGTCATCTGCTGCAACTGGCTAGGGGGTGAGGGGACAGAGAAGATGAAAAGAACAGACATGTAGAGAGCAAACAGCATGATGGGGACTCAGTCTATGGGAGAGAACAAACAGATGTTAATGACCAGCAAAAAAAAAAATATATATATATATATATTTCATTGAGAGTGAAGAAAGGAGTGAGGCCCAGTGCATTATTGGAGGTCCCCTGGCTGACTAAACCTATTAGCAGCATAACTAAGGGAGGGTTCAGAAACACATGATCCCTCCCTAATTGTAGGCTATATCAAAAAGGAAGGTTTTAACCCTATTCTTAAAAACAGAGATCGAGTCTGACTCCCGAATCCAGATTGGCAGCTGGTTCCACAGGAGAGGAGCTTGATAACTGAAGGCTCTGCCTCCCATTGTACTTTTGGAGATTCTAGGTATTACAAGTAATCTTGCATTTTGGGAGCGTAATGCTCTGTTAGGATAATACGGTAGTATCAGATCTTTTAAATAAAAAGGAGCCCAATTGCTTAGAGCTTTGTAAGTAAGAAGAAGGATTTTAAACTTAATTCTAAACTCTATGGGAAGCCAATGAAGGGAGGCCAGAACCGGAGAGATATGATCTCTCTTTCTAGTACCTGTTAAAACTCTTGCTACAGTTATGTCGCAGTTCGGCAACATACGTACACACTGATAGGGTTAAGCTTAATCATTGTACTGTAATGAAATTTGTGGCTGATTCAGAGCACAGATGGGTTTGTACAGATAAAGGCATAATGAGGAAGGTTTCTGCCAGACAAATTCATCAGATTAATAAAGAAGCTGCTAAAATACCATTACAAAGCAGTAAACAGGTATTTGAAGCTGCTGGTGTTGACATAACGCACGGCTCAGGAGACGCACACACACAGGCTTAGAGTAGTTCAAAGAGTTTATTAACAGCAGGAGTGAATGAGTGCGTGTCTGCGGGATGTAAATGTGTTGGTGATGGTGTCTGCTCCAGGCACAGAGGCAGGTGACCGTACAGCCGAGCAACCCTATGGAGAGAGCACAGGGAGAGGGTGACGGGCATACACCAACACAGGAGGGATTTATGGCGAGAAGAGGACTTACTTGGTTGGTCAGGACAGCTGGCACAACAAGGGGGCGAAGCCCGGAAGACAGCCACCTGGAGAGCTCCGTACAGCAGCGAGGATTGGGCGATGGAGTGGAGATGTCCGCCGCTGGGGAATCCACCTGTGCACAGGGGAGAAGACTGAAGAAGAGAGGTAAGTGATCTTCTTACCAAAATGGTGATGCTGAAGAGAAGTATGCTCACAACGGTGAGGGACGAAGTCTGACGGCTTCAGGCCGAGCCTCCGGCCGAGACGGCTTTTATCCCTCGCCGCTGATGATTGTCAGGTGCGTGAGCAGGTGGCGCCGCTGATGAATGGCGCGGCGTGACAGTACTCCCCCCTCTAGCAGCGCCTCCTGGCGATGGCTTATCCGGGTGCGCTCGGTGGAAGTCCGCGATGAGCGATGGGTCCAACACAAACGACGGGGGCACCCATTGTCGATGCTCGGGCCCATAGCCCTCCCAGTCCACCAAGTATTGCAACCCACGACCTCGGCGCCGGGAGTCCAGGATGGAGGAGACGGACCAGGCCGGATGGCCACCAATCATCCGGGGCGCGGGTTGCGCTGCAGGAGGAGGGCAAAGGGGGTCAGTGACTGCCAGTTTCACCTTCGACACATGGAAAGTGGGATGGATGCGGAGGGAGGGGGGAATAGCCACGCGCACAGCCACCGGGTTGATGATCCGGGTGATGGGAAAGGGACCCATGAATCGCTGTGCCAGCTTCCTCCTCTCGCCTTTTAATGTGACGTCCTGGGTAGACACATACACGAGTTGCCCAACTCTGTACGCCGGGGCAGGTCGCCTGTGCCGGTCCGCCACGGTCCTGTTGCGCTCCGCTGTGCGTAAAAGCGCATGACGCGCGGCAGCCCAGGTGGAGCGGAACTGCCTAAGGTGCGCCCTAACAGAGGGGACAGCTACCTCGCCCTCCTGCGCTGGAAACAGCAGGGGGTCGTAACCCAGGGACGCCTTGAAGGGGGACATCCCCGTTGCAGAAGAGCGGGCGGTGTTGTGGGCATACTCCACCCAGGCGAGATGGTTGCTCCAGGACATCGGCTTGGATCTGGTAACACAGCGGAGCGCAGCCTCCAGCTCCTGATTGGTCCTTTCACAGTGCCCGTTAGACTGGGGGTGATGGCCGGAGGAAAGGCTCACCTTGGCTCCGATGGCGTTACAAAAAGATCTCCAAACCTCGGATGAAAATTGGGGACCCCGGTCCGAAACCACGTCCACCGGAATCCCGTGCAGCCTGACCACGTGTTGGATGAGGAGGCCCGCCGTCTCCAGGGCAGTAGGGAGACCTCACAGGGGGACGAAGTGTGCCGCCTTGGAGAAACGGTCCACGATGGTCAGGACGGTGTCAAAGGAGTTGGAAACGGGGAGTCCGGTGACGAAATCCAGTGCGATGTGCGACCAGGGCCTGCCGGGGACGGGCAGAGGCTGGAGCAGACCCGCTGGGGGGGCATTTCCCGACTTGCTGGTGGCACAGATTGGGCAAGCCCGGGTGTAGCGGGCTGCATCCCTCCGCAGGCCTGGCCACCAAAAAGACCGTTGGAGGAGGCTGATCATCCGAGAGGTGCCGGGATGACAGGTGAGCCGGGAGGTGTGGAGCCAGTGGATGACCTCTCCTCGGACCGCAGATGGGACGAACAGTCTTCCCTCCGGTCCGCCGCCAGGATCAGGTTCCACCTCCTGCGCCTTCCGGATCTTGTCTTCAATGTCCCAAGAGATGGCTCCCACGACGCACGACCTGGGCAGGATAGTGTGGGGCGTCTCCTCAGCCTCCACGGGGGTGAACTGCCTAGAGAGGGCGTCAGGCAGGCCGTTTTTGGAGCCCGGCCTGAAGGTGATTGAGAAGCGGAACCTGGCGAAGAACAAAGACCAGCGCGCCTGGCGGGCATTCAGGCGCTTGGCAGATCGTAAGTATTTTAAGTTCTTGTGGTCCGTCAGGACCACAAACGGCAGGTCCGCCCCCTCTAGCCAGTGGCGCCACTCCTGTAAGGCGAGTTTAATGGCCAGGAGCTCTCTGTCCCCCACATCGTAGTTCCTCTCCGCCGGAGACAGGCGCCGGGAGAAGAAGGCGCACGGTCGCTTGGCGCCATCGTCCGGTGATCGTTGGGATAACACTGCTCCCACTCCCGTGTCCGATGCGTCCACCTCCACAATGCACTGCAGCGCGGGGTCGACCTGGCGAAGGACCCGGGAGGAGGAGAACTCCGCCTTCAGCACCTTAAAGGCAGCATCGACCTCTTCAGTCCACCAGAACGGGACCTTCGGGGACGTGAGGCGGGTCAGTGGTCCGACGATCCAGCTGAAATTCGGGACAAAGCGGCGGTAAAAATTGGCAAAGCCAACAAACTGTTGCACCTGCTTCCGGGATGCGGGAGTAGGCCACTCCACCACCGCCTTCACCTTCTCCGGGTCTGGGAGCACCTGGTCTTGGGCGATGATGAATCCCAGGAAGGATGTGGTCCTAGCGTAGAACTCGCATTTCTCAGCCTTCACGTACAGACGATTCTCCAGCAGTCTTTGGAGGACCTGCCTCACATGGACCTGGTGCTCGTCTCTGGACCTGGAGAAGATCAGAATGTCGTCCAGGTAGACGAACACGAAAAGGCCGATGAAATCCCGGAGGACGTCATTGATGAGGCGCTGAAAGACGGCAGGAGCGTTGGTCAACCCGAACGGCATGACGAGATACTCAAAGTGGCCGTTCGGGGTACGGAAGGCTGTTTTCCATTCATCTCCCTCCCGGATCCGGACGAGGTGGTAAGCGCTGCGTAGATCCAGCTTGGTAAACCAGGTCGCCCCCTGGAGGGAGTGGAAAGCAGTGTCCATGAGGGGCAGGGTGTAACGGTCCCTCTCAGTGATGTCATTAAGCGCTCGGTAGTCTATGCAGGGACGGAGGGAACCGTCCTTTTTCCCGACAAAGAAAAACCCCGCCCCCACGGGTGATGACGATGGGCGAATAATCCCAGCGCTCAGTGATTCCTTTAGGTACGTATTCATTGTCTCCCTCTCCGGCGCCGACAGGCTGTAGAGCCGACCAGATGGCAGGGGAGCCCCCTGGCGGAGATTGATGGCACAGTCATATGGTCGATGTGGGGGAAGAGACATAGCTTTCGATTTACTGAATACCATACCCAGGTCGTGAAATTCCGGAGGCACCAGCGACAGGTCCGGAGGTGCTGTATCCGCCACAGGAGGAGCTGCGGACGGGGAGCAGGCAGCGGACTGAAGGCAGGTGTCCATGCAGAAGGTACTCCATGCCGACACCCCAGCTGACCTCCAGTCCAGGACAGGGTTGTGGAGGCGTAGCCAGGGGTACCCCAGGATGACGGGCGACACAGAGTTGGGCAGGACGTAAAATATCATCTCCTCCTGGTGGTTCCCTGAGATGATGACTGGGACAGGCATGGTCTGGTGAGAAACTCTCCCAAGGGAGGCACGGGAGAGATGGACCAGGGAGATGGGGTGTTTTAGTGCCTGACAGCGGATGCCCAATCGGGTTGCCAGGCCTTGTGAAATGAAGCTGCCCTCTGCGCCCGAATCCACCAGTGCGTGGGTGAGGTGCCCAGTGGGATTGTGGCAGAAACGGATGGGCAGCTTTAATTGGGAGAGAGTGTCTAACCGGTTGGGATCCGCGAGGCTCCCTACAGCGATTCGCGGACCCCGCCGACTGGCTTTCCGCGGGCAATGCTCCACAGTGTGTTGGTCACCTCCGCAATACATGCAGAGGCCCAACTCACGGCGGCGTTGTTTCTCCGCAGGGGAAAGCTTGGTCCAGCCCGTCACCATCGGCTCCGACTCCTCGGGGCACGATGCTGGCGGCGCCACCAGGGGGCGAGCTTGGAACAGGTGCGGCGAGACTCCACGAGGGCGAGAAGAAGAAGACTTCCGCCCCGAGGAGCGCTCGCGCAGCCTGTTATATAAACTTATCGCTAAGGATGTCAGCTCCGCTAGCGTCCCAGGGATATCCCGTCCAGCCAGTTCATCCCTCAGATCATTATTGAGGCTGCAGAGGAACAGGCCACAGAGGGAGTGTTCCTCCCAGCCCAATTCCTCCGCCGCTACCCGGAAGTCGACCGAGTAGTCCGCTGCCGACCGGTCTCCCTGCTGGAGAGCGAGAAGCTGATCGACCTGGACCGTCTCGGTTTGAGAATGGTCAAAGACCTCCAGAAAGCGCCTCACGAACTGGTCATAGGTGAGGGTGGCATAACTGGGCCTCGCCATTACGGCGTAGGTCCAAGTTAACGCACGCCCCTCCAGAAGATTCCCTATGTAACCAATCCGACTGTGATCCGAGGGAAAATCTCCGGGCACACGGTGGAACACGGACTCACACTGCATAATGAACCCCCGTGCTCCGCCGAGCTTACCGCTAAAGCGGGCGGGGGTCGGAATCGGTGTGAGCCGAACCGGTGCCACTGGAGCCGGCTGGACGGCCGCTGGAACGGCAGGAGCCGCGCCACCCTGACGAGCCGGGGGGAACGGCTGTTGAGGATCTAAGCGGCCCAACCGGTTAGTTAAGTTTAATAATTGATTTAGGATAACCTGCTGTTGATAAGCAATCTGATCCACTCTAGCCTCGAGAGTGGTAAACCGGTGTGCGAGCCCGCCGTCCGCCGAGCCGCTCTGCTGAAGCCGTACTGACATAACGCACGGCTCAGGAGATGCACACACACAGGCTTAGAGTAGTTCAAAGAGTTTATTAACAGCAGGAGTGAATGAGTGCATGTCTGCGGGATGTAAATGTGTTGGTGATGGTGTCTGCTCCAGGCACAGAGGCAGGTGACCGTACAGCCGAGCAACCCTATGGAGAGAGCACAGGGAGAGGGTGACGGGCATACACCAACACAGGAGGGATTTATGGCGAGAGGAGGACTTACTTGGTTGGTCAGGACAGCTGGCACAACAAGGGGGCGAAGCCCGGAAGACAGCCACCTGGAGAGCTCCGTACAGCAGCGAGGATTGGGCGATGGAGTGGAGATGTCCGCCGCTGGGGAATCCACCTGTGCACAGGGGAGAAGACTGAAGAAGAGAGGTAAGCGATCTTCTTACCAAAATGGTGATGCTGAAGAGAAGTATGCTCACAACGGTGAGGGACGAAGTCTGACGGCTTCAGGCCGAGCCTCCGGGCGAGACGGCTTTTATCCCTCGCCGCTGATGATTGTCAGGTGCGTGAGCAGGTGGCGCCGCTGATGAATGGCGCGGCGTGACAGGTGTCTCTGGAGTCCCACAAACCTCAAGGTGTAGGATCCTCCAGAGGCTTACAGTTGTACATAAACCTACTATTTGGCCATCCCTAACCAATACTCACAAGCAGAAACAGTTGCAGTGGTCCCAGAAATGCATGAAGACTAATTTTCAAACAGTCTTGTTTACTGATGAATGCTGTGCAACCCTGGATGATCCAGATAGATGGAATAGTGGATGGTCACAAGAAGACATCAACAAGGAGGTGGTGGAGTCATGTTTTGGGCCGGATTCATGGGGAGAGAGCTGGTAGGCCCCTTTAGGGTCCCTGAAGGTGTGAAAATGACCTCAGCAAAGTACATAGAGCTTATGACTGACCACTTCCTTCTATGATACAAAAAAAAGTACTGTGCCTTCAGAAAAATTAGCAAAATTATCTTCATGCATGACAATGCACCATCTCATGCTGCAAAGAATACCTTTGTGTCATTGGCTGCTATAGGCATAAAAGGAGAGAAATTCATGGTCTGGCCCCCATCTTCCCCTAACCTCAACCCTATTGAGAACCTTTGGAGCATCATCAAGCAAAAGATCTATGAGGGTGGGAGGCAGTTCACATCAAAACAGCAGCTGTAGGAGGCTATTCTTACTTGCAAAGAAATTCAAGCAGAAATTATCCAAAAACTCACATGTTCAATGGGCACAAGAAATGTGAAGGTTAGATCAAAGAAGGGGTCCTATGTTAACCCTTTGACATCCTTGATTGCATGACCATATAGCGCCCCCACTGCCTATGGCACAGTGCTGCGCCTGTCATGTGATGCCATGTGATGTGGCCAAAAACTCCCCAGCTGTACTAAGAATTCCACCTCACAAGGTGGCAGACACGTATAACTTACTGCTCTTGCCTTGGAGGACTGATGGCGGCCAGAGAACCATCCTGAAACCTCACTTCTGGACACCACAGAAGAGGAGTTTGTAAACGAATGTTGATGTTCTCCATCGCCATCGCCATCGCAAGACGGAGGAGGCATTTGCTCCCAAATTTGCCAACTACGATTCTAAAAAGAGATTATTTACCTTATGAAGGTAAATATCTACATTTTGTTATAACAGAGGGTGTCATAAACCCTCCGTGCGCAAAGATAGGGCGCACGGAGGGTTTATGAGAGAAGGAGAAATGAGGATTTAAGTGCAGGGGTTACCACACACACATCATCATCATCATCATCATCATCATCATCATCATCATCTCATCATCTCATCATCTCATCATCATCTTAGCAGTCTGTCGTGGGCGACAATGACTGTTTCGTTTAGGTCTGATCAAATTCCTCCACACAGCTTTGTCCTTAGCCTTCCACTGCCAGGAACTCCTGTCTTTGTCCAACTTCTTCAAGTTTCTTTTTACAGTGTCTTTAAATCTGAGCCTTGGTCTACCCTGATTGCGTTTGCCCTCACATAGCTGTGAGTAGAGTAACTGCCGAGGGAGACGCTGGTGGTCCATCCTCTCAACATGTCCGAGCCATCTCAGGTTCATCTGTATTAGCATGTCCTTCATTGATGGTAGACCAGCTCGTTTCAACACTTCTATGTTGGTTATCTTGTCTTTCCATGAGATGTTCATTATGGCTCGAAGGTGTCTCGTCACGTACGGGTGGAGTTTCTTCACCTGCACTCTGTAGACAGTCCAAGTTTCAGCACCGTACAATAGAGTAGCCAGTACTGTCGCTCTGTACACTTTGCATTTCACATGGATAGACACATGTCGATTGTTCCACAGTCTCTCCCTCAAGTTTCCAAACACAGCGCTTGCTCTTCCCATTCTGAGAGATAGTTCATCCTCCAGCCTAGCATTCTCTGAAACAGTACTCCCTAGGTACTTGAAAGTCTTGCACTTGACTAGTGGCTCTGTACCAATGCTGATCTCTTCTGGTAGTGATGTTGATAATTGAAACTTTGGTGGTTGATAAAGGCACTCTGTCTTCTTGATGTTGATTTGGAGGCTGAATTGGCTAGCTGCTCTTGCAAATTTCTCCACTAAAGATTGCATATCTTCCACGCTGTGTGCAACTAGAGCACTGTCGTCGGCAAAGAGCATTTCTCTTACTACCTTTGTCGATGTCTTACTCTTGGCTTTAAACTGTGCCACATTGAACAAGTCTGCTTCTTTCCTTGTTTGAATGTACTCCTTCTGAAGTGTCTTTGAAGGCCACCTCAAGCATGGCTGCCAGATATAGTGAGAAGAGTGTAAGTGCCAGCACACACCCTTGTTTCACCCTGTTGCTTACTGAAAAGTCTTTAGATACTGAACCACTCATTGCCACGTTTGCTTGCATACCTGTATGGAGTGCCTCAATCAGGCTGACAAACTTCTTTGTACAATCATATTTCTTGGGTACCTGCCGAAGTCCTTGTCGCGAAACAGTATCGAAGGCTTTACTGAAGTCTATGAAGACTACATAAAGCGGCATGTTCTGTTCGATACACTTTTTCTTGAACCTGTTGCAAGCAGAAAATCATGTCCATTGTGCTTCTTCCACTTCTAAAGCCGCACTGGGTTTCCAGTAGTACATTCTGCGAGATGTGTTCACTGAGTCTGTTAAGTAGTACACGTGAGAGAATCTTACCAACAGTGGCTAGCAGTGATATACCTCAGTAAATTCCACAATCCTTCCTGTCACCTTTCTTGAACAAAGGCACAATACTTGTATCCTTCCAGTCTTGAGGTACTTTGTGGGCATCCCATATCTCTTGGATGAGCTTGTGCAGGCAGTTGGTCAGCTTAACACCACCAAATTTCCACACTTCTGCTGGAATTCCATCCCTTCCTGGAGCTTTACCATCCTGTGTTGCCCTGATAGCTGCCATTAGTTCATCAAAATTTGGTGGTTCATCCAGACTTGATACAGCTGGTCGCTGCACTAGAGCTTCTTTAGCCTCTTCAGTGAGATCTCCAGGGTTGTTTAGTAGTTGGTCAAAGTGGTCTGCAAATCTGTCCATGATCTTGTCTTTCTCCTGCAAAACCGTTTCACCATCCATAGCCTTTAGTTGGATCAATCCTCTTGGTTTAGGGCCGTAGATTTCTCTCAAACCTGTGAAGAATGTTTTCATATCCTTCCTGTCTGCTGCAGTTTGAAGTTTCTCCACTTTTTCATCCCACCAGTTGGACTTCATCTCTCTGGTGTACTTCTGTAGCTCACTCTGAGCCTTTGAGTATTTCTTCTTCTTCGACCTTGTGTTACACTGTAGGTTTTCCTGCCTAGCTGTATTCCTCACTTCTAGTAGTTTCTTCAGGTGTTCATCATGCTCATCAAACCAATCTTGATGTTTCCTCTCAGGGTAGCCTAATACATCACTCTCAGTCTGATACACCGTATCCTTCAGAGTTGCCCATTTCTCTTCTATATCATTCTCTGAGTTGTTGCTGTCCCAGTTTTTCAAGTTTTCATCCATTTCCTGTGTAAGTTCTTCCACTTGCTTGGTGAGTCACAGCTGAGCCTGACATCCCTGTACACCAGACAAGTACAGAGGATGGCTACCTCCATTTTAAATGATGACTCCCACCCTTTGCACTGCAACTTTCAGCTTCTTCCCTCAAGACGGAGGTTTGCTGTCCCAAAAAGTAAAACCCAGCGCTACAAAAACAGTTTTTTTCCTGCTGCTGTCAAAGAGTTAAACAAGCTGTAACAATATATTGCACATAATTTAGGTACCTATTTATTAACTCCATTTTATATTTACTTATTTTTGTAGGATGTTACTTGGGTTCTAAATATTTTATTGGGTTTTAGACCTTTGAGTTTTTAACCTCTTTGACTAGTTTTTAACTTTTAATATGACCCTCCTCTCTTACCTCTGGTTTTTCTCCCATCTCTTTGTCTTTTTATACCCTGATTGATGGAGCCTTGAGTATTTTTATCATGTTTATAGTCAGCCTCATGTGTACCTGTGTTTGTGTCTATGTTGAATGTAATTTGTGGCTTGTAAATATGGATGTCACCAGACTGTAAAACAAATCTACCTACAGGTACAAATAAAGTAACCTGAACCTGAACCTGTAAGTTCTTCCTGCTTCTTTTGGCCTTTCAGTGCACTAGTGTTTAGCTTCCATGGTGGCTTTGCACCCGTCCTGCAGTGCTGTTTTCGTCTCCAAATCCTTAATCTAGATCTCAGCATAACATGATCAGTGCCACAGTCCGCACCTCTCATTGCTCTGGTGTCCAACACATCCCTTCTGTCTCTCTGCTTGACTATGATGTAGTCTAATAAGTACCAGTGCTTGGATCTTGGGTGCATCCATGTCTTCTTGTGTGTGTCCTTGTGCTTAAATAGAGTGTTGGTTATCACAAGGTTGTACTCTGAACATAGTGCAAGTAGAAGTTCTCCATTAGCATTGCACTCCATGACTGCCTAGCACTCCTTTCCATTTCTCGGTGTCCGAACCAACTCTGGCATTAAAATCTCCAATGAGTATCAGCCTGTCATCAGTCAGAACATGCCTGATAGTCTCACGTAAATCACTGTAGAACTCTTCCTTCACCTCCTCTGTGTTGGTCATTGTTGGGGCATATACACTGATGAGTGTGGCATACATCTTCCGCTGTAGTGGGAGTCTCATAGTCATTATCCTATCGTTGATTGGCACTGGTTCCTCATCAAGCATTGCTGCTATCTCCTTTCTAACTGCAAAGCCCACTCCTGCTTCTCTCCTTTCTTGAGTTGATCTCCCACTCCAAAAGGAGATGTACCCATGGTCTTCCAAGCTGTCATATCCAGGGCCACAAGTGTGGCCTGTCTTTCTGGGCGCTGTGATGTTGTTCTGTCCAACAGAGTGCATACATTCCATTCTGCTACACACAAGGTTGCTGTTTTCCTCTTCTTTTGTCTTCCTGCTCCTAGCTTACTTTTCGCTGCCTGCCGGAGTGTGAACAGATCAGCGCGGACCTTGTAAGCCTGGGCGATGTCCGAGCCGGTATGAGTTGCTTTCTGATTGACCATTTCATGAAACTGCTTGCAAAGCATTTGAGTACTGCTAGCTTTTGCTGGACTAGCAGCACATTCTTGGCAGATAAAGGTATTATCAGTGGCAAGGACAAGCCAAGACAAACTGACTCCAGTATCTGTTGCAGTGATGTGTTTATCTGCCAGGATTTCCATTCTCATCCTGTGTAACTGGGAGTGGTCCACCACAGACCTGTGACAGATACTGTTTTTAGTTCTGCCAGGATGCCGTTTCACCCTCCACACCCTCAGAAGGGCGGGGATGCCGGTTGAGTCGCCAACGGCCAGACCCATGAGACAGGTTGTACCGGTTTTCATGGTTATCCGGTAGCAAGCAAGCCAATGCCTGACCTGACACACACACACACACACACAAAAGGGGGATGCAAGTCTCAGTTAAAAGCTGCCAATTTCTGACCAAAAAAGTGGAATTTTATGGGTAAAAAGCTGCAACTTTAGCAAAAAGACAAAAAAAGTATAAATTTCCAACTGTTTACAACCTAAAAATGCTGCAGATCTAAGATTTGAGTAAAATGCTGCAAGTTTAAGCTTTTTTTTTTTTTTAACACACACATTTATTGAACACAGTTCAGGGCAAACCATACAAATGGCTAGGCTGCTTGGGCTAACAAAGAGTCCACTTGAGAAACTAGGCTGTACAGGCAAAAGCGCAGCGGTTGTGCCACACCCGGAAGTGCTATCAGCGTGGCGGCACAACTGAACAGAAAAACACTAGAGTTACTCACAGCCTAAGCAGTCTGGGTCCTCCAGTAGATCGGCGAGCAAAACCCTTCCGTGACATGACGGTTAGATGGGGAGGCACAGCCATCCAACACGTACAATGATCCAGCGGCGTCTGTACTAAAGCAGCTCTTTGCTGGACAGACGCCGCTGGCATGGCAAATAAGGAACACCTGGGCAAGACGTGGAGGAGATGATTACTGTTGTAGGAAACAGCTGATTGTGTCAAGGGAGAGCGAGGGGGCGTGGCTGGACCGACAGACTGTCAGCAGCGTGAGAGAAAGTGTAGGTCACAGACGCAGACTAACAGCTGCTGGTCAGGCAGTGGCAAGGATAAGGAAGTCAGTACAACAATACACAAAAATGCACATGACCAGTAAAACCAAAAACCCCCAAAGCGATCGAGACCGAGCTGGGGAAAGCCAAGCCGGCTCCGCTCGTGACAGAGGGTGGGCGAAGCTAGTTGATGTCCACCTGCAATCGCCCCCAGCGCCATGTGAGAACAATCATGCCAGTTCCGTGTCATCATATAAGATAAATAGCGGCGGGATAAAAGCAAAATTGAGGTGGAATAATCATAACAGTTTCTGGATGTGAGGGGGAAAAATAAAATGACCGACAGAAGAGAAAATAACGACCAGGATGCCGCAAAAGGATGATGTGAGCAAGCCGCCCGGCCAACGGTAAGCGACAAATGTCTTTGTTTGTTTTACATTGTACTGATTTTCTGGTTCATATACTTTGAAGATAAGATAAAGTGCCCAAAACAGGCAACAGTGACAAAAAGCAAAACCATTCTTTGTGTAAATATGTCCAAAGTCCACTTTTGACTGAAAGTTACGTAATCCGATATGGCTGCCATGGCATTATTCAAATTAGGTGCATTACTTACTCCTATCTCAAACTTTGGATCATATTCTACATCTTTCTAATTGACAGTAAGCTTGTATCTCTTACCACTTTCAAGTTATAGTTTTGGAAATCTCTGACATCTGAACTGATTATTTTCTTGAAAAAAACCTTGACCACTAGGGGCTAATGGCGCTATGAAGCGCCATAGAGGGTCAGTAGGTTAACATATAACTAGGTCCGTTGATATGTTTCTGTAAATATGACCTCCTAATGCTGCAAATTCAACAAATGACCATTTTCAGATCTTTACAACCAATAAAATGTTTTGAAATGCTGTTGTGCATAATAATTTGGAGCAGTGCATTTTGAGTTTTGCAAAAACAAGGACAACTTACAAAGTGATGCGCTCCTGAGCCGTCTAGCTCAGGAGGAGAAGAGAATAACAGTTGTCAAGGGCAAATCCAGAGAATAACCAATATAGCCACGCAGACTAACTGAACAAACAGAGCTTAAGTAGTGGGGAATGGGATGCCACAATGAGCCACAGGGGTGGGGAACAGGAGCAGACTGGTGACCTAATTACAGATTATTTGCAGCTGAGGTGACTAGGAGAGCAGACAGAAGGCAAATAACCAGATGGGGATGTCTGGAATAGGAGGAATAATGGCACTATCACAGGAGAAGACAAAACAGTCTAAAACCACACAAATAGACAATCATCATAACAATATTTAAGTATACATAATAAATAGAATGATAAATCATCAGAAGTCAAAACACAGAAAGACACCACTGTAGCATCATCTCACTTTGGCTCAGCAATAATTATTCTCCTGCTTAAAGACATTTTTGTTTCATCCAGGAATAACGCAAAGAAATGGATTTTCTTCCCCCAGGCCACAGCTGAAATCCCCTTTTGTTAAAACCAGCCTAAGGAATTTCCCCCAATGTCCGGCTTCACTTTATTGCCCCCATAAAACATGCAACAGATCCACACTCAGCTAATTTCCTTAAACTGTGAAAACGCTGGATTTAAACAACTTTAAAGTACATTATTACAAACTCAATTCTAAACCTTCATTCTTTTCAGGACTATGAAAATGCAGATGGACTCTGATGTTTTTTTTGATGTGGAAAATCAATAATATGTGTGAAATGCATTAATCTGTGATTTTATATATATATGCATGGTAATGTTAAATGAATGTTTATTCCTGCATGTTGATTTAGAAGCACTGCTTATAAGATACACTAAGGTTAGTTTAGTTATACATAAGTGTGTAACAGTACATTCCAATGTATTTAAAACTGTGTATTCCTGTGGACTGATATCATGTCACCAGTCTTCATAGAACCCCAGCTTCTTCATCCTATTGGTCCCTCACAGACAAGGCCTGTTATTGGACTAAAGGTTCATCGAGCCCGCCCACGAAGGACTCTCATTGGCTGAGATTCCGGTCAGGCCGGAATCCCGCGAAACTCAACAGAGCTTATAAAAAGGAGAGAGACTCTTTTCCCAAGCTCTTTCTGCTCCGGATTCTCTTTTCGCCTGCTCCCTTCTTTCTGATCTCCTCCATTGTCTACACACAGCAAGGGAGAACAAAGGACCACATGGCGCTTTTCTGAACACAGCAGATAATTTGTTTATGTAACTTTGTATTTTCTTCTTCTCTTAAATGCCTAGGAATTCCTTTTTCTTTGAGCTCAATTCTTAATCGGAGTCAAACTCCAATTCTTAATTTATCACTTTTTGTTAAACTTTCTGTAAACCGCCGTTTGTTTAATTTTAAGGTAAACTTTAATCTTGACTTTATTTTTATAATATTTTTCTTGACCAAGCACCTCCCAAAACTATTTTTATCTAAAGTCCGAAAGTTTCTTTTCTAATTTGAAATCGGATTAGATATCTCTTAATTATTACCGAAGACCTCTTGAAGAAAGACGCAGCTCCCACATAACGTGCAGCTGTAGGATCAACACACAGCTGTCCCACATCACTCTGAAGAGACGTCGGCACCATCTGGCTAAGACCCGTTTCAACTGTGGGTCATGCAGCCCAGAATCCAGCCTCCTTCGACCGCTTGAATCTAAAGGTCGAGCTGTGAACCCTTGAAGTATCTGCTGGCAGATATTTCCCTCACATCCACAAAGTCTTGGGCTGAAAAAGGACGACAGAACTGCCATCACTGAGGATCACGTGAGCTGAAAAAACTTTAATTCATCTGCTGAATTAAACTTGAGGTTCGGTACTAATTTATATATCTAATCAGATGCAAATTAAGAAGCCCTTAACATAACTCTCCTTTTCATTAAAATTCCGTTTTTATTTTCTTAAGATTAATTTAGGACTTTTTCATAATTAGCAAACTTTCTCCATAAATTTGCGTTGTTTTTGATAATCTGTTAACTCAAACTGATAGAAATTCGTTTCTCAGTTTAACCCTGGTTCCGAAAATATTGACATTGTTAATCTATCATTTACAAGATTGATTTTATGATTAATGAAATTATTTTGATGTCTATTAATCATTTCGTTTAATAAATATTTAAAAATGAGAAGTTGTTGGGAATTTATTTCATTCTGAGTCTGTTTCAAGCCCAGGTATCGAATTCACGGAAAAGTTTTGAGACTGATTATTGATTAATTTATTGAGTGATCAAACAGGTATAAAGTGAAATTAAAGATCAAATTGCTTCTTAAAGATAGAAGCTGGTGCCCCTTACGAGTGTTATTAACTTTTCTGATGTATATGAAATGAGATTTGAGCTCAGATTCCAATACATCAATATAAATTAAATAATTCATACCTGATCATATTTATTATTTATTAATATCCATTTTTACGTTACACCACATAGCTAGGAAAACATACAGAAAATATTCATAAATAAATCGAGAGACTGAGCCCAGTACAACCCGTGCTCAGTCCTGTGACAGAGGCCCCCCTTTCAGGGTGGATCTCAGACACCCCAAGGTAACACCAAAAGGAGCCCCCCCCACCCCCCACCCCCAGAAAAAAAAAGTACAGCAAAAAACAAACCAGGGTGGGAGGTGGGGGAAACAGGTAAGGAGGGAGCAAAACTACAGGGCCTGGTCAGGACCCACATCCAAGCTACATCAAGGCCCTGGGACCCCAGACATTTCGGGTGGCCAGCGGAAGTCTGATGCCAGCCGGACAGCCAGGCGGAAGGAGTCGGTGGCCTGCCGGAGAATAAGGATGACCCAACACGGCGGCTCAGTCTTTCAGGCGTCCGGCCCCAGTCCTTAAGCCACCAGGACTGAAGGGGTGACCCAGGAGGTGGCTCCCCCACCTGAAGGCATAACACAGGGAAGCAGGGCTGGAGGGGGGGACCACCACCGTGTCTGGTGGCGGAGGAGAATGGGGAATCCCGACGGCGTCCAGCAGAAGAGGAGAGGCCTCGGCATCCTTGGGCTGGCCGGCAGCACCCTCGGTCATCTCGGATTGAGACAACGTAGCACCTCCAGGCTGGAGCTCTGCAGCACCCTCGGTGACTCCAGAGTGGAGCACTGCAGCACCCTCGGTGGCTCCAAGCTGGAACTTCGCTGCACCCGTGGTGGCTCCGGGCTAGAGCTCTGCAGCACCTGCGGTGGCTCCGGGCTGGAGCATTGCAGCACCCACGGTGGCTCTGGGCTGGAGCATTGTTGCACCCATGGTGGTCCCCGACTGGACCAATGCTGCACCCACGGTGGGCCCCGGGCGGGGGCGCAATGCCCATGGCAGACCCAAACTGGAGCGGAGCACCCACGTTGGTTTCAGGCTGGGGCGCAGCATCCACGAAGACCCCGATAGAGGAAGCGGAACCCAGACGACAGCCTCGGGCAGCGGAGGAGCCGCACCCACGGTGGACCCAGCCTGGGCCAAAGCTGCACCTATGGTGACCTCCACAGCGGGGGAAGCTGGACCCACAGCATCCTCGGGTGGCAAGCCTGGACCCACGGAGACTTCTGGCTGTGCTGGATCATTCCCAGTGACCCTGGCAGAAGACTCAGACACACATAGGGAAGGGGGGTCAGGGTCACTGGCAGCGGCAGAGCCCGGCGAGGCGAGCTCAGGTGCAGCGGGCGACAGCACCTGGCTGTCCTCACCAAGAGCCAGGCAATATTGCTCTAGGACAGAAAGGAGGAAGACAAAAGAGAGCACTTGCCTGAGCTCAAGCTCCACTGCCATCCAGGACTCTGTCGATCAAGGTGATGATGGCAACTTGGGCTCGGTCCTCTGGAGGTCCAACTCGGGTTTGATCTCTGCTGCAGTGGCCTCCACAGCAAGCATGATGGTGGTAGCAGTCCTTGTCTCCCTAGGCAACGTGACCCACGTTGGTGGCTCCTCCAACGTGGCAACTGGGGTACCACTCACCACTGGCACTGGAGTCGGGTCCTCCAGGGCCACAGGCTCCTCCATCATCTGGTGGTTGAGTCTTGGGGCCAAAGAACACTCAGGGGTGAGAGGAGGGGACACGGAGAGGGCAGGTGAAGATTCATTAAGTTTGGCAGGGGGAGAGAGCACAGGGGACTGCTCTTCCTGAGTCTCTCTACCGGGAACCAGGCAATACATATCATCATTTAGTGAAATAAAATGAAAAGGCACTTGCCTGATTTCCCGGGACCTTGTGTTGTCACCTGCCATGGCATCGCCCCTCTCTGTGGCCACAATGGACTTGGGCCCCTCAGTGGATTGTGGAGGAGAGGCCCCTGTAGCCTTGGAGATGGATGGAACTGGGAAGGACGCAGCCGGACCCTCAGCAGTGACAGGAAACACCAAGGAGATGGGGTTTGCAGCAGGAGAAGCGGAGAAGGAGGCTGACGTGACAGCCAGCAATGAAGAACAAGAAGGGTAAACTGCTGCGGGATTAGTCTGGCTTAATGTTTGGGAAGTGGCTGACTGAGTGGTGGAGGTGTTTTTCCGGCGGTCTGGAGCTTGAGCTGGTGGTGACACAGGCAGTGCGAGATGAGAAGGGGACGTTGGCTGTGGAGGGTGCCTCCACCTTGACTCAGCTGGAAATGCTTCAATCCTTAAATCAGGAAACGACTGCTGGAGCGCGCAGACCGTGAACAGCAGTTCTGTGTACTGTGGCTAGCTCCATAGGCAGGGGTGTGCCTCCAGGATTACCACCACTCCATACAAACAGTCCTATGTCTGCTTGGGTCCACGGGCGGTGAGAGCCTCATCCATAAAGTCTTGGATGAAGTCCACCACCCATTTCTTCTCCACCGTTGGAGACCCTGCTGCCAAACCTCCTTTGCTTGAGCGGGGTCAGCACGCTGGGAACATAATTAGGTCCACAAGACAGGTGTGTAAAAAGGAGAAAATGTACAAACACGACAGCTGGATCTTTTAACTGGCAACTATGTTCTGTCATGTGTGAAAAAGACAGACCAAAGCGCCGAATCGTGTTTGTGACATTTATTAACAGAAATAACGTAAAGTCCAGAAAAGTGCAAAAAACACAAAATGGAAAAACAAGGACAACTTACAAAGTGATGCGCTCCTGAGCCGTCTAGCTCAGGAGGAGCAGAGAATAACAGTTGTCAAGGGCAAATCCAGAGAAAAACCAATATAGCCGCCCAGACTAACTGAAAAAACAGAGCTTAAGTAGTGGGGAATGGGATGCCACAGTGAGCCACAGGTGTGGGGAACAGGAGCAGACTGGTGACCTAATTACAGATTATTCACAGCTGAGGTGACTAGGAGAGCAGACAGAGGGCAAATAACCAGATGGGGATGTCTGGGAGAGGAGGAATAGGCACAGAAAAATTTCTGCTGCTTTGAAGGTCCCAATGACCTTGGAGGAAACCAGGCACCTCTCATAACCACGCCAATGGTGGTGGCAGCATCATGCTGTGGGGATGTTTTTCAGTGGCAGGAACCGGGAGACTAGTCAGGATAGAGGGAAAGATGAATGCAACAATGTACAGAGGCATCTTTAGATTAGATTAGATTAGATTAGATTCAACTTTATTGTCATTACACATGTATGAATACAAGGTAACGAAACACAGTTTAGCATCCAATCAGAAGTGCAAAGGACAGCAGTGCAGTATATACGGTAATTAACAGTATGTGCAATTTAAGCAAATATATGCAGCAGTGCAGAAAGTTAAAAGTACTGTTATGTGCAAATAATGTGCAATAAGTTAGATGTAGTTATGTAGTTATGCAGTTATGTACAGGTGAGAATGGTAAAAGATGATGGTAAGAGAGTCAGCGGGGAACTAAGTTCAATAACGTGACGGCTGTTGGAAAGAAACTGTTCCTAAACCTGCTGGTTCTAGTCCGAAGGCTTCTGAAACGTCTTCTGGAGGGGAGAAGCTGGAACAGTCCATGAGCAGGATGGTTGGAGTCCCTAAGAATGCTGCGTGCCCGGCGCAGACATCTTTTCCTGTAGACGTCCTCTATAGCTGGAAGTGGAGTCCCTGTGATGCGTTGGGCGGTTTTCATCACCCGCTGCAGCGCCTTGTGGTCAGCTACAGAGCAGCTCCCATACCAGACTGTGATACAGTTGGTCAGGGTGCTCTCTATCACGCAGCGGTAGAAGTTGCCCAGTTGTTGCCCAGAAGTTGTCCATCTTGGATGGAAACCTGCTCCAGAACGCTCTTGACCTCAGACTGGGGTGACGGTTCATCTTTCAGCAGAACAATGACCCTAAGCACACAGCCAAGATATCAAAGGAGTGGCTTCAGGACAACTCTGTGAATGTCCTTGAGTGGCCCAGCCACAGCCCAGACTTGAATCCAATTGAACATCTTTGGAGAGATCTGAAAATGGCTGTGCACCGATGCTTCCCATCCAACCTGATGGCGCTTGAGAGGTGCTGCAAAGAGGAATGGGCAAAACTGCCCAAGACAGGTGTACCAAGCTTGTGCTGTCATATTCAAAAAGACTTGAGGCTGTAATTGCTGCCAAAGGTGCATCAGCAAAGTATTGAACAAAGGCTGTGAATACTTATGTTATTTCTTAGGTTTTTTTATTTTTAATAAATTTGAAAAAATCTCAAAAAAACTTTTTCACATTGTCATTATGGGGTATTGTGTGTAGAATTTTGAGGAAAAAATAATTTAATCCCTTTTGGAATAAGACTGTAACATAAAATGTGGAAAAAGTGATGCGCTGTGAATATTTTCCAGATGCACCGTAGATAGACAGACAGACAGACAGACAGACAGACAGACAGATAGACAGATAGACAGATAGATAGATAGATAGATAGATAGATAGATAGATAGATAGATAGATAGATAGATAGATAGATAGATAGATAGAAATAAATAAAAAGGGCAGAGGTGTCATGTCTGAAAGGAGATCACTGCTGTATGAGCAACACTGGTCTGGTCAGCTTTATAAAGGTTTCCCCAGGAACCTTCACACAAGGTTCTATATAGAACCAAATTTGAAGGGGTTATACCTAGAACTATGTGTGAAAGGTTTCACCTTGAAGCTTCACTGAGGTTGTAAACTGGAACATTTTTGAATTTTCAAAGGGTTTAATCTAGAGAATCAGCCAAGGAAGGTAAGGGATAAGGACCTGTAATTACAGTATATAGCATTTTTTCTAGTCACAAGAAGACTCAAAACGCTTCACTAGTAGCTCTTAGATGCATGACCAACCAATTCCTACACTCTTCCATGAGTGGGGTCAAAAATGACCCCAATTAGAATGAGTGTGTTTTATGGTGTAAACTTAAGAAATTTCTTTCATTTTGATTAAAGATGATTATTTTTTATTATATTTTGGGTGATTATTAATGTATTGTAAAAAGGTAAACATCCAAAACATCCAAAAATACAACACTGTATAGGTGTGTCGTAATTCTGGTTCATGGGCAGGATCATGAAAATAGATCTGAGCAAAAAGTGGCTTTCGACCCTGTTCAGGAAGGCCCGTGCACGCCCATAAAAACCGAGAAACCTGAGCACCCGGAAAAAATGCTTTTGCTTAGTTTCTTCATCTTGAGCAACAATACGAAGACTACTTGATCTGGCATCTCTGCTCGCGGCAACATAGAATTGGCCATGGCTGCAGAAATCTGTTAGAAAACACAAACGCGCTGTAAAGACTGGCCCTGTGACTTATTCACCTTGCCAATTTTGAGCCATATGACATCATAAAGACACATTAGTCTAGGCATCATGAGTGATGGCCTGTATGACATCATAAAGACACATTTGTCTATGAGCCATATGACATCATAAAGACACATTAGTCTGGGCATCATGAGTGATGGTCTATATAACATCATAAAGGTCTATATAACATAATTTGTCAATGTGCTGTCATATAGACTTCAAATCTTTATGACGGCATTGCGAGTCCTATGATACCTGAGTTCATAGGCCATCTTATGATGTTGTATAAACGTGACAAGACACACAGAGCTAACTAGTGTTAGCTTAGTTAACTACTGTAGCTAACTACAAAGTAGTAATTTGATGATGATAACATAATACTATCACACAAATTTCATGGACGTTGAAAATAAGTTAATAATTTATAACAGCACATATATTATGAGGTATAAAAATGATAATACTTACATGTATGTTGCTGTGTAAAAATAACCTTCAGGGTGGTGAGTAGATGTGTCCAACCGCGCCGAGTCTTCGAAGCATGTGTCGAGTAACCCGGGAAGATTTTTGTGAAGCATGCATCAAGGCTTGTGTTGCTGATGAACGTGGTGACATTCGAAGGGGACAGCGAAGCACAGTGTCCCTCACATTTTGTGGACTTGGGACTTTATTTGCAATCTATTCCAGCTTTTTTTTTTTTTTTTTTTGCGATGGAACCAGCAAGAAAGAGATTTGCTTCATGAAGCTTCATCTCACCATCACTAGTGGTGAGACTGTTGGCATTAGATGTGTGGATTGACAGTAAATGTATATCTGACAGTCACAGTTAATAAAAATCAAAGGTTCCTAGGGTTAACCTTTGAAATTCCATAGAAAATGCTTGGGGTCATTTTTGACCCCACATATGGAAAAGTGTGGTACTGATACAAAAAATACAATTACTTAAAAAATATAACAATTAGATACAAATCCAAATGGCCTCATGTCAGAGACAACCTATTTGAGGAATACATGGAAGATTAAATGATAAAAAATTAAAATTACAAAGATATTGCAAAAAAACAACTACTGAGGTCATTTTTGACCCCACTTATGCATCTAAGAGGTAGCTACACTAACCCTCTATTCTAAGAGCCTACAGTATCAGAGACCTAGGGCCAATTTAGAATCACCAATTAACTTAATATGCATGTCTTTGGATTGTGGGAGGAAACCGGAGCCCCTGGAGGAAACCCACACCGCACAGGGAGAACATGCAAACTCCACACAGAAAGGCTACCACCCCTGTCAGCCTGGGGATTAGAACCTGCATCCTTCTAACTGTGAGGCAACAGTGCTAACCACTGTACAACCGTGCTGTCATGGTGCCACCATGAACCCTTTTATGTTTCAAGGTTTCAGTTTATAACCTAAACTAGAGGGCACTCAGAGAGGCATACCTCTGCTAAGTCTCCGTCCCTCCCTCCCTCTCTTCATCCATCCATCTGTCCTTACTTCTGTCCATTACCTCCAAAATGTAATGGGCTCATCTGTAGCCCAAGGGCCACCTCTGGTGAAAATTCCATCAAAATCCATCCAGTAATTTTTACATAATCCTGCTAACAGAAAGACAGACAAACAAACCTTTGGTGTTTTCAAGGGTTCCACCAAGAACCTGTACAAGGAGCTCCATTAAATTTAGCAGATAAAGAAAAAAAAATGTGTTGTGGTAATTGATCTACTGTGTCTATTGCAGTCTACATTGCAATTACAAGAACCGGATTGCAATTACAAGTACAACTGGAGTAGTGGCCTAGAGGTACAGCATCTGCCCCACAACCGAGAGGTCATGGGTTCAAGCCACCAAAGATGATATAAAAAAATGGTATTTCCCACCTTCTAGCTTGGTGCTCAGCAAAAATGGAATGGGGGAAGAAAAAGGTTGGTTACCCAGCCACGGTGGGGGACACACACCAGTGTACGCCCTGTACTGGTCCAAGCCTGGATAAAAATGGGGAGGGTTGTGTCAGGAAGGGCATCTAGTGAAAAAATCCTTGCCAAATTGACATGTGAATCATTGTGATATAAGATAATGATATGCTGTGACAACCCCGAAAGGGAGCAGTCAAAAGACAAAAAACAAAACATTGCAATTACAAGTGTTTACAGTCAAACAAATTGTGAAGAGAAAATGTTTATGTAGAAATCTTGGGTAAATGGATAAAGAAGAAAGAGCAAGAGAGAATGTAGTGCATGCACGATAAGGTAAAAAGTTAGCATACGAGCAGAAGGCTGAGCAACATGGCTTCTAGTTGTATGCTAGGCAAATCAGGCTGTCCAAAGATGGTCTATCCATGTCATCTACTGCAATAGTGACACTGAGTAGAGAGGAGAAAAGGAAAACACTTATTAGCTTCAATCAAAGGCACACTAACCACATCAGAAGAGGTAGTAGGCCATCAACAAATCAGTATTTATAGTCAAAACATGGAACAGTGGTGACCCTTCCCAGAAGTGGCTGGCCAACAAAAATTACCCCCAGAGTGCAGCGACAACTCATCCAAGAGGTCACAAAAGACCCCATAACAACATCCAAAGAACTGCAGGCCTCGCTTGCCTCAGTTAAGCTCAGTGTTTATGACTCCACCATAAGAAAGAGAGTGGGCAAAAATGGCCTGCATGGCAGAATTCCAAGACGAAAACCATTGCTGAGCAAAAAGAACATAAAAGCTCATCTCAGTTTTGACAGAAAACACCTTGATGATCTCCAAGACTTTTG
Source organism: Pholidichthys leucotaenia (assembly GCA_020510985.1). Taxonomy (NCBI): domain Eukaryota; kingdom Metazoa; phylum Chordata; class Actinopteri; order Cichliformes; family Pholidichthyidae; genus Pholidichthys; species Pholidichthys leucotaenia. The sequence continues at coordinate 320,271,512 of CM035840.1, forward strand.
AGAAAATATTCTGTGGACTGACAAGACAAAAGTTGAACTTTTTGGAAGATGTGTGTCCCATTACATCCGGCATAAAAGAAACACAACATTTCAGAAAAGGAAAATCATACCAACAGTAAAATATGATGGTGGTAGTGTGATGGTCTGGGGCTGTTTTGCTGTTTCAGAACCTGGAAGACTTGCATAAATGGAACCATGAATTCTGCTGTCTCACAAAACATCCTGAAGGAGAATGTCCAGCCATCTGTTCGTGACCTCAAGCTGAATTGTACTTGTGTTCTGTAGCAGAACAATGATCCAAGTCCACCTCTGAATAGCTTAAGAAAAATGAAATGAAGACTTTGGAGTGGCCTTGTCAAAGTCCTGACCTGAATCCAATTGAGATGCTGTGGCATGATCTTGAAAAGGTAGTTCATGCTCGAAAACCCTCCAATGTGGCTGAATTACAACAATTCTGCAAAGATGAGTGGGCCAAAATTCCCCCACAGCGCTGTAAAAGACTCATTGCCAGTTATTGCAAATGCTTGATTGCAGCTGTTGCTGCTAAGGGTGGCCCAACCAGTTATTAGGTTTAGGGGGCAATCACTTTTTCACACATGTAGGTTTGGATTTATTTTTACCCTTAATAATCAACACCTTCATTTAAAAACTGCATTTTGTGTTTACTTGTGTTATCTTTGTCTAATATTTAAATTTGATGATCTGAAACATTTAAGCGTGACAAACATACAAAAACATGAGAAATCAGGAAGGGGGCAAACACTTGTTTCACACCACTATGTTTTTCCCCAAACAGTTGCAAACACTTGTAAACAGTTGTAGTTGTTGTAACGTGCCGATAAAGTTATTTTTTTCTCATCTAGCTGTGAACACTAGCAACTGTTTAAAACCCTTCACAGCAAAACTATTGGCAATCTTGAAAACTGTGTGTGAACTGTTTGGCACCCTTTTACGAACCCTGACAAAACCCAAACAGCACAGCATTTGTGAACGTTCCTCAGCATGCATGAGATACTAGCTGGATTTTTGCCAACATTGGTCCATCCAAAAATTGCCACATTGGTCAACATTTGCCACTCCGTGAGATACTACCCTAAGGATTTCAATAAGAAGGACAAGGAGAGAAGAAACCAGAGGAGGAGAAAAGATGGATTAGGGAGAGGCTTTGAAGAAAAATGAGAGAGGAGACAGGAGAGGAGATAGGAAAAGCAAACGGGGATAATATTAATAATAATTAATAATTTAAAAAAAAACAACAAACTTCACAGTCATTTATGATGGAGTAATTAGCTTTAGAATCCAAACAAATGTTTGGTATCAGGCTGTCAATGTAATTAATATTATGAGTAAAGTTGAATAGTTTGACATCAGTGTCTAGATGAAAGTGAATCAGATTTAACAAACCCTCAAGAGGCTGATAGAGGAACTGTATTAACTGTTTTTTTCATTTTCCAGACTTCCCATAAGAGAAAGTATTAAAGTTTTTCAGTCAAAATCAAAATAATTTGGAATCGTGGCAGTACTGATTAAAAAGAGTTACATGGCCAGGTAAAAAAAAAAAAAACTCACTAAAGTTTAAGTTCAAGTATATTTGAATTCAAACACTTTCACACAGTGTACTTTGTCAACATGAGTCAGGTTAATGCAGGATTAGCCTGGTTTATGAAGCATTACAGCTTCCTGCAGAGTTGGGACAGAGAGAAGATCTTTAAAACGTTTATGAGGAGGGAGTTTGGAAGGATTATCTGCACGGTGGCGCAGTGGTTAGCACTGCGGCAGCACAGTTTACTCTTGGCCGGGGGATTGTGGGGATCGTGGGATTGTGGGTTCGATCCCAGCCCCCGACCAACAGTGATCTGTGTGGAGTTTGCATGTTCTCCCCGTGTTGCGTGGGTTTACTCCGGGATTTCTCCGGTTTCCTCCCACATGCCAAAAACATGCATGTTAGGTTAATTGGCTGTTCTAAATTGTCCCTAGATATCTGTTTCCTATAGGCCCTTAGAATAGAGGGTTAGTATTAATGAAAGCGCTTTGAGTGGTCTTTGTGACTAGAAAAGCGCTATATAAGTGCAGGTTAGTTAGTTAGTAGTTAGTTACACGGCATCTTTTACTGTCTTATCAGACACATTAAAAATTCATTTGGAACTCCTGGAAAGAAATGGATACAAGATGACAATGGTATCGTCCATGAGTAGGGTTAGAGTTCAGTACCTCCTGAGGTGGCAAAGTCTTTTCAGCTGCATTTTTTTTTTTTTATTGAGGAATACATTGAAGTATTACAACAGAAACTATTTTAAGAAGCCATCCCAATGATACATCTGGTTTTCTCTGTATATATTTATTTATGTTAAGGGGGAAATATGACATTTTTACCTTTTAAGTGCTTTTGCACATTTACTAATACAAAAACTTAAAAACAATCCTACCACTTTGTGAGGGTCTTTTCACACCTAAAAGTTCACACCTAGGTCTGGACCAAGGTTTGTTTTTGTTACATTTTCTACATTTGGTCTGGCTAGGTTTGGTTTCACACTTCTCCTTTTCCAGGCGAACTAAACTTTACATGACCACACCTAAATCCTCTTGTCATGACGCCTGTGTTGCTAGCACAGACCGTGCAGTTTGCAAACGTGCTACTCACCCTCCAAGTGTTTTCCGCAGCTCTGGACACATTAGTAGCCACACTTTAAGTTGAAATTGGGGAAGACTCCATCATATGAGTCAGTGAATTTGTTTATTGAGGCTAGAATATTATCCAGGTCTGCATTAAACATTTGTTTTTCTTATCATCCGTGATGATTTTCAGCTGACATTATTTCTCCAATTTTTTTTTTTCAACAGCCCTGTTATATTGTCTCTGAAACAATCTGGTAAGTTTCTGCATTTTTGTGAATTCTGTAACTATTTATGCCACTAATGGCCTTATTTCCTGTCTCCGAGAGCTACCACGGCTCATTTTCCCTTTTCCATTCAGGTTTCACATTAAAAATTTTGATCGGGATCAAACTGTGTGAAAGAACCCCAAGGGCCGTATTACAAGGACATGGTCAGTCATTCAGTTGTCACTAATGCAGAACATGTTTATGGGTGTTTCCAAGTTCATTTTCTTATCACAACAGTGTAGAAACAAATTTATATAGACAGACAGACAGACAGACAGACAGACAGACAGATAGATAGATAGATAGATAGATAGATAGATAGATAGATAGATAGATAGATAGATTGATTTTTGATCCCAAACTGGGAAATTACATTTTCCACCAGGTACAAGGTGCGAAGAGGTGTTTTTTGGATAATCCAGTCCAAAGCACTCCTGCCCATTCCTTTAATACAAAGAGTTGCATTATCTAAATTGAACTTTGATCATGACGTTTAAGATGGGTTTTGCCCTGGCCAAAGCCCGTGTGTGTGAGCAAAAATGCACGCGATAGTAATGCTGCTTGGTAATAAGGAAGACATCAATTGGTTTGAAACTTCAGGAAAAGAGAATGATGCCTGTGTAAACTTTCATAAACTTTCATTAACAATGGCGTGGAAGATGCTCCCAGCCCGTGAGGAGATAGATTGCTCCCTCTGCTGTTGCTTTTGCAGACTGAGGGTCTTCCCCATCTCGTACGGGGGTCTGCTGAGGTTTGCGGCTTTCTATCCCAGTCCCTCCCGGGCACGAGGGAAGGAGGAGATCTGGTCAGCTTCCCGTCCGCTGTTGACCCCCACCACATAGCAAGCTTGCTCTCTCCAACTCCTGCCAAGGGCTGACACGTGGCAGTCGGGAACTTGCTGGGGGAGAACTGTGACCATAGGCGAGGTGCAGGAGGCCTTGGCCTGGCTGGAAACCTGGGGGAGCACGGCCAAGGCAGATGTGGATGCATCTCCTGTCTCTCGAGGGAGTTACAGTGAAAAGTAAAATGCTGCACACTCCTTGTTCATTCTTTTATTCCCCTCAAAAAAATCACACATTAATGCCTAATCTGTAGACTCCAATGTAAGTCTGCAATTATAATGATAGTGTGGATGGAATTTAAAAAAAAAAAACAACACTCTTTAGTGTGTAATGATATTATACTGTAAATAAAATGACATTCAATGATTTTATGACTGTTACAACTCTCTCTATTAAAATAACAGAGGATCCCAGGGCATGCTGTTTTCTCACGAGCTCAGGAGCGGCGCAATTTCAAAACATGCTACTGAAACAGCATTAAACAATGCACTTCTGATGATAGACCTCCTTTTACCTGATCAAAAGTGGACTGTCATGAAACGTCTTATAATAGTGATGCGCATGAGGTTGTGCACTGCCACAGCTCTTTGAAATGTGCCTCCCAGCGCAAAGCGAGTGCATTGTCTGCTGGTAATTAGATGGCGTGACACAAAGTGTAAAAAAACAGACAATGTGCTGACAGAAACTAACAAAAACACTGGCGTACGGCAGAAAGCCTGGCAGGAAAACTCTGCTGAAAACCGTCAAAATAGGCCCCCAAGTCTCATTCTCTGATACTGCCCTCCCAGCTTTATCGCCACCCATTTTAATGATAAACTCCCAAAGGTATACACCAGCAGCACAGCTAGCATTGTTGGCTTAGTGGACTGACCACTTTCATGGTTGCTCTTAAAATATTCTACTCACCCCACTGGGCATTCATGTTCCCAATTGGGTCAATAATCCACAACCTGTTAAATATCTCATCTCCAGGTATTATTCTATTTTATTTCGTTCAATTTTGGCTGGTATGGCCCTGCAATCACACACAGATGTGGTAGTGGAGTTAGCCTAGCTTTGTGTGTGGTGATACAAAAGAGGTGGCACTCCACCCAGGACTTCGGGGTGTTGGGGGGAAGGTACTTAAGAGATGGTAATGGGGGAAGAGGCGAGAGATAAAGATCTTCCTTTTGCCCCCTCTGTGCCAGGTTCACACCTGAGGACGCAGGGGTGCAAATGTATTGTATTAAGCCTTGCTCTGTGATGTGTATGTTAATGTGTATGTTGATGTGTGTACATGCTTGGTAACTGGTATGTTAATGTGTTTACCCTGGGTGCCAGAGGTGGGAAGAAAGTGTATAAAGGAGTTTGCTTTGGCACTCAGAGTTATTCTATTCTGTTTTGGAGGAGAAATAAAGTTCTGTGTCGTCAGCTTGTGTCTCGTCAGCTTTCTTCCTCCACAAGCTACCATTTGTGACTTCCCCCTTACACTTTACCCACCCCATCCAAATTCCATAATCCAAGCCAGACCACATATTTTATTCTAGATGTTAGTTTAACTTATTTGTCTATAGTTTATTGCCCTCTGGCCATGACAGCTTCTAAACCAGCCATTGCTATGTGCAGCTAATAAAGCTAGCCATTCACCCATTCCAGTTCATTTCTGTGCTTATTATAGACCATGACTGGTCCTGTCCCACTGACCACTCAAAACAAAAACTTCTGTTTTCGATGATATTTTGTATAGGCTTTCACATTTTTACATTCAGCTAGTTTTATAATACCTAGCTCAGGCTGTGTCTGACAACCAGATTGTGGCTAAAAGTTGACTGACTTCTGCTTTAGTTCCAGTAATTTTTTGTGGTATTATATATTTAACAAAAAATACAACAGAAATAATAATGGAGTGGCTTGCATGTAAAAAGCCTTTAAAAGGTTTTAATGGTACTCTCCCTGACCATGAATATTAGTTTTTCATATGTGATTAAAATTGTTTTTGTATACTGATGTAAGTTGCTGTTGTGCATTTTGTTTTATAATTCCCATGCTTTAAAGCAGTGACCCCAACCTTTTTGTCTCACAGCCTGGTAGCATTAAAAAAAAAAAAAAAAAAACATTGTTCATGACCCTCTTCGCACCTTTAGTGCAATTGCTGAGCTGGGGTGACTGGAGGGCGTGACACCCAGAGTGTGTTCCTTATGTCCAATCCAGTGTCATATCCGCCCCTTTGGGGCGAGGGAAACAAGTCCACACACAGGAGAATAATTGCAACATTTATTGAGACAAGTAACTAAAGTTCAAAAAATAATGCAAAACACAAAGTGCAAAAACCAGGAAAACTTACAGAGGAGCGCTCCTGAGCTGTAAGCCCAGGAGGAGACGAGGAAATACAATAAATGTCCTGAGGAGCACTCAGATGAAGACATATGATGAAGCTGCAGTGAAGAGTGGGCAAAGCGAGCTTAAATAGCGGATGAGATGGTAACAAAAGTGAACACAATTGTGGGTTGGCCTGAGCAGGATAAAAGTGCAAAAAGTAATCATTGGGTACAGCTGGTGGAAATGACAGGTGAGGGAGGGGCAGAGGGCAGCTTGACAGGTGGCAGGGCATGCCCACACGAGGCTGCACAACCCTGACAGCTGTCAACAGCGAAAGGAACACTGGGTAAACAAAATAAAATAACATTCTCCATAATACATATCAAAAACTGCAGAAATAAACACAACAGGAAAATGGCAAACAGTACCTAAATACATGCAACAGATAATGATCAAAACAGGGAAAATGGAAGGTGGTATGGAACTCACAAGATATAACAATACGGCAGATAAATATGAATACAAAGGAAAGTCATGAAACTGAGTTTGGGGAAAATCCAAACTCAGTTCATTACGGTCCCCCCTACCCCAAGGGGTGAAGTCCAGACACCCCAGGGCAATAGCAACAGAAAAAGAAAAACCTGCCCCCCTTCCCCAGCAGGCACTACAACAATCTACCCAGGGTGAGTGGTGGTGGGGAACAGGCTAGGAGGGAATAAAACAACCCTGCTCAGGGCCCACACCTGCAGACAAAGAATTAAGGCCCCCAGCCCATGGAGCTCTAAAGTTCAGGGGGCCGACCAGAGTCCCAGGCCCAGCGGATGGCAGAATGAGACCAGTCAGGCGGCCTACCGAAGTCCCAGGCCAGCCCAACGGCCAAGTGGAATGAGTCGTGGCCTGCCCGGGAAAATTGGCCACCCAACCCAGCGGCTCAGTTCACCCGGTGGCCGGCCTGAGTTCTTCAGCCACCGGCACAGGAGAGGCAGCCCAGGAGGTGGCTTCCCCACAGGAAGACCCAACGACGGAGGAGTGAGGCGAGGAAGGGGCATCACAACGTCTTCAGGCAGAGGAAGAAGGGGGACCCCGACGGTGTCTGACGGAGGAGGAAGAGGTACCACGACAGCGTCTGGCAGGGAAGGAGAGGGGACCATGACAGTGTCTGGCAGGGAAAGAGAAGGGACCCCAACGGCGTCTGGCGGGGAAGGAGAGGGAACCACAACACCTTTGAATTCAATTCAATTCAACTTTATTTATATAGCGCCATATGACAACAACAGTCATTTCATAGCACTTTCAAATGTAGGGAAAACCCCACTATTGCAGAAAGACCCCAGCAATCAGACGATCCCCTGTGAGCAAGCACTTAGCGACGGTGGAGAGGAAAAACTCCCATTTAACAGGAAGAAACCTCTAGCAGAACCAGGCTCAGGGAGGGGCAGTCATCTGCTGCGACTGGCTGGGGGGTGAGGGGATAGAGAAGGAGAAAAGAACAGACGTAAAGAGAGCAAACATTAACGGAGAGAAGCCAAGTACATTATTGGAGGTTACCCGGCAGTCTAAATCTATTAACAGCAAAACAAAGGGGGGGGGGGGGCGGGTTAAGAGATACAAGATCCCTTGCTAATCATAGGCTATATTGAAGAGGAATGTTTTTACCCTATTCTTAAAAACAGAGATCAAGTCTGACTCCCGAACCCAGATTGGTAACTGGTTCCAAAGGAAAGGAGCTTGGTAGCAGAAGGCTCTGCCTCCCATTGTACTTTTGGAGATTCTAGGTGTTACAAGTAATCCAGCATTTTGGGAGCGTAGTGCTTGGTTAAGATGATAGGGTAATATCAGATCTTTTATATAAAAGGGGGTGTAGAGGAGCTGGAAATGACGAGGCGATTTTGTATTAAAAAACAGAGTCTTTAATGAACAGCTCTCCTATCTTGTCTCATCTGGTGCAGAGCTTGGCAGAAGGCAAAGAGGAAGATTTCTGCCCAGCTCGCTGGTTAAATACAGGCACACATCAAAGACATGCAAAACACAAGCCGACATCCCCCGTTATCTTAATCCCCCCATTGTCCTGTTAACTCCTCCCTTCGTCTTGGGAGGTGATGGGAAAGCCTCTCCTCGCCTTAGGGGGTGAAGGTGTCAAGTCTGTCGCCGCCGCGTCCTGTGACGTCATTGATCTTCACACGGCGGTGAGATTCCTTTGTCCTTTCGGAGGTGTGAAGTTCCTTTGCATATGTTGTCCCAAACATTTCCACATGCTCTAACATATGCAGGTATGGAATATATGAGTAATATATACCACAGGCCCACCAAACAACTAGGAAAGGACACAGAAAGATTCACAGTCTAGGGTAATTACTAAGACATACTATGTGTTACAGCTGTTGCCACAGAAGAAACTTTCAAGCAGCCATGCTCCTAAGAGAGTTCAGTGAGATTCCTTTGTCCTTTCGGAGGTGTGAAGTTCCTTTGCATATGTTGTCCCAAACATTTCCACATGCTCTAACATATGCAGGTATGGAATATATGAGTAATATATACCACAGGGGGCCTGATTATTAAGAGCTTTGTAAGTGAGAAGAAGGATTTTAAACTTAATTCTAAACTCTATGGGAAGCCAATGAAGGGAGATCAGAACCGGAGAGATATGATCTCTTTTTCTAGAACCAATTAAAACTCTTACAGCAGCATTTTGGATCAACTGAAGACTTTTTAAAGATATTTTAGGACAACCTGATAATAAAAAGTTACAATAATCTAATTTTTTTAAAGCTATCAAAAGCGTGGAGCAGTTTCTCAGCATCATTCAGAAACAAGATGCTCCTAATCTTGGCAATATTGCACAGATGATAGAAGGCAGTCTTAGAAACAAATTTAATATGTGAATTAAAAAAACAGATCTTGATCAAAAATAACTCCAAGGTTCCTCACAGAACTATTCAGAGTAAGAGCAGCAGCATCCAAATTAAGAGTTTGATTTGGAAACGTATTTCTAAGGTTTTTTGGACCAACAAGAATGATTTCAGTCTTATCTGGGTTAAATAGCAGAAAATTACAAGTCATCCAAGCTTTGATTTCCTTAAGACAAATTAGCACTATTACTATATTATGATTCTGCTGAAATAGTCTATATTATTTGAACAAACTGCTGTGAGAAACATGATAAGAAAGGTCCTCAGGATGAAGACTGGTTTAATTACTTAATGCAGTTGTAAACAAAGTGGAAACAATTCAGATCTACAAAACTTAATGGAATGGAAGTAATGGAAGTTGTGTTAATGATATGTGTTTAACAGTAAATCAAGAATTGAATGCTAAAACCAATCAAAAATATTCTGGAAACAACTGGCATATTTATAAATGTAAAGTTTTCTCTTGTATCAAATAGCTCACTTGAAATTAATTTTAAAAAATAAATGTAACTGAACTATAAACGTAGAGGAAGAATATCTGTTTTCTTTCTTTTCTAAATTCTTCTATTGTAATCCAGCAAACAGTTAATTTTGACTGTTTACTTTTTATGTATATATAATTTGAATTGTATGAGATGGTACATGAAGATATTTTTTTCCTCATATGAACACATTTAAGAGAAAAATCTAAAGTTTTCCAAATAGTTCTCTAATGCATGCATAAAAACTAAAAATGTGCATGAAAAAGTTACACATTTAATATAAAAATTATTTATAAAAAAGTAATGAGTTATTTTAAAACACTTTTATTTCTTTTTTATTTCAATATAAAAACCATCTCAAAAGTAGCAAATTTATGCAAAAAGGATTCAAATTTAGGAGGAATAAAAAAAGTATTAAAATTAAAAGAGAAAAGGCACAGATTCGTGAGAAAAAACTTCTTCTTTGGGCGAGAATCATCAAGTACTAAGGGACAATGATGTTTTTTTTCCTGTCATTTCTCTGCAGCTGATAGAGGGTTGTTGGAGACTGGAGCTGTGACCATCAGGGCTGGTGGAGTCTTCACTACTATGAGCAGCTGGAACAGTGGAATGATGAAGGAACTGTGGTACGATGATGATTAAAGCTGTCAGAGTAAAATGGAACACAATATTGTGTAGAAATAGTTAAATGACTCTGACACTGAACTAAATTAATTCTAAAGAAATTTTTGAACTCTGAAATGACAGCATGGGTGTGTTAGTGTTACAGGACAGGTCGGTGTGATATATTCATAGAATTCTGATATTTTGGTCATTTTTGTGACTTATATTCATGCCAAACTTATTTTGAGAACAGCACATGTGGTCTCTCATCACATGCAGTGGAGGTTCTGGTGCACACATCACTGGCTCCAGTTACATGGTCACAATAAACCGATTCCTGGGAATAAACTGATAATGGCAATAATCCATTTTGTTGTATTTATATGCACTTATTAAATGGATTATTGGAGTGTTAACCACTTGTGTTAATGACCATAGTTACATGGCCACTTGAATAATTGGATAACTCCAGAAATCCAATTATAACCGGTTTATTCATGTACATGTAACCATGGTCACTGTTGAACTTTTACTCATTCTGTGTTTGGGAGGACAGCATCAGTCCTAGGTCTGGATTTGTCAGTTTTGGTTCTTTTGAGTTATTCCCTCTTAGAATGGAGCTGCACATTGATTCAGTTTAATTTCCTTATAAATATCATTGACCATGTTTACATGCACATGAATAAACCAGTTATGATTGGATTTCTGCAGTTATCTGATTATTCAAGTGGCCATGTAAACAGAATAAGCCGATAAAGGCCATGTAACTAGGGTCAGTAACTCAAGTGGTTTACCCTTCAACAATCCATTTGTTCAGTGCATGTAAACACGAGAAAACTGATTATTGGCATTATCAGTTTATTGCCAGTAATCTGTTTATGTTGACCATGTAACTGGGGTCAGTGTTTTACTTCAACTTAAAAAAATCACAATTTGTGTGCAGTCATAAATGTTTGAGCTTGTAGATGGAAATGTTTTGTGGAAATAAATCTATTGCATAAAGTTTTCTGTTGTACTCTTTCATTAAAGTCATGATGTTTCTGCTAACTTGTGTGAGACATTTTTTCTCCTTTCTGTGTCTGCTGGGAACCCAAATATCTGGATCACATTCTCAGCTTGATTTGTGCATCCATAAGTTGCACAGAAAATCATGCTGAGAACCTGATCTGTGAACATTTTAGTGTTTCATTGTTTTAGGCATCAAAATACAATTTATGAAGTCAAACCCTTGTCTGACATGGAAGGAAAATATTCATTTTCCACAATTATGTGATGTTACAATATGGATGAATAAAAAAAAATAAAAAAGGTGTGCTTTTATTTGAATCACTGGTGCTGTTATTATCTGTTTAAAAAATTCAATTATGTGACCCCAGTTACCACCTGGAAGAGGAGGTAATGGTGCCAACATACTGCTCACTGGTATTAGCTGACAGTAATTTGTCAGGCAGAAGTTCGGAGAGTGAATAATGAGAAAATGACTCTTCACATTTTTATCAAGTGGATAATGGCTCTCACTGTGATTCACTGGAGCCCCAAAGCTTTAGAAATGGCTTTATAACATTTTCCAGACTGATAGATCTCAGTTACTTTGTTTCTCATTTGGTCCTGAATTTCTTTTGATCGCAGCATGATGTCTAGCTTTTGAGGATCTTTTGGTCTACTTCACTTTGTCAGGCAGGTCCTATTTAAGTGATTTCTTGATTGAGAACAGATGTGGCAGTAATCAGGCTGGGGTGTGGCTAGAAAAATTGAACTCAGCTTTCCAAAGATGTGATAAAGCACAGTTAATTTATGTTTTAACGGGGGGGAATCACTTTTTCACACAGGGCCATGTAGGTTTTGTTTTTTTTACCCTTAATAATAAACACCTTCATTTAAAAACTACATTTTGAGTCTACTTTTGTTATCTTTGTGTAATATTTACATTTGTTTGATGATATAAAAAATTTAAGTGTTACAAACAAAAAAAAAAGAAAAATCAGGGAGGGGCAAACACTTTTTCATACCACTGTAGCTAGCTAGCTAGATAGATAGATAGATGTACTTTATTGATCCTAAACTGGGAAATTACAGTGTAACAGCAGCATCACACAGACAACCCAACCAACAGTACACTACAGTGTATTTTATATATGACATGAGTGGGGTTTGGGACTTTTTCCAAACCCTGCTTCATAACGTGGCTGCTTTTCTGTTATTATTTTTGTGTCTGTTATCTGCCAGTTCTGTGTTGTCAGGCAGCTGAGAGCCTTGGGATTTGCCTGCTTCCTGACAGCCGACAGCCACGCCCCCTCCTTCTGTCAGCGTTCAACAGCTACATGTCATTTGTGTTCCACTCAGCACACTCACTCATTTACACACACACTTATGCTCGCACACATGCATTTGCTACACCTGCCCTCACTCAGCCCTATCCATACTCTTTCATGCATGCACATGCACACAATATATGCATCATTCAGCACACGCACACACCCGTGTTCACTTCACTCACACCAACGATCACTTTGCTCATTACATTTGGTATTATTTAAACCCTGTCTATTCTCCTGTTACTCGCCAGTTTATTGGATGTCATCCCCGCTCCAGAGTTGGACCACTCTGTAGAGTCTCCTCCAGTAAGTACTGTTGGCCCACCATTCCACCAGGAGCTTCTCTCTTTATTATTATCGCCCTTTTCAGTCCCGCCTGGGAGCATGTGGGGCCTTTCCTCTATGTCCAATGAACCGAAGAGTAGAGACGATCGTTTATCCTGTGTTCTACTCTGTTTGCTCATTGGAGCCCTGTTTGACTTTCTTGTTATCAGAATCAGAATCAGAATCAGCTTTATTGGCCAAGTATGCACAACACATACAAGGAATTTGACTTTGGCTAAAAACTTGCTCTCGTTGTTCAGGTGTAAGATTTAAATAAGATTTAAATAAGGATTCAATGACAACAGAGTATGTACAGTAAATTACAGTCTGTCCATGTTTCTATAAAAGGATGCAAATATATACAGGAATACATGCAGATATTTACTCAGACTATCCACACTTGCAGAAATATATGAAAAAATATACAGTCATACAGTATTTCATTGTGAACTCAGATTCAGTGATATAATGTGAATGAAGTAAAAAGCAGTGTGAGAGTTATATGCAATGTAAGAATGGATGAAAAGTCATGAGTGCAGCAACAGGTAGGACTAGGTGAATGTTAGGAGTTCATCAGAGTGATGGCTTGAGGAAAGAAACTGTTCCTGTGATGGGTGGTTTTGACCTTCAGTGATCTGTAACGTCGACCAGAAGATAGAAGTTCAAACAGTTCCATCTTATTCCAGTTCCATCTTATTCCAACATACAGACAGAAACTAAAAACTTCCAAGTCTGTTGTAAGGACTGTGAAGAAATGGACTGAGGGATCAAAGCTGGAGTTACAAGCCTGCTTTGACTGCACAGATTGGAGTGTTTTTGAAGATGCAGCCATTAACCTAAATGAACTCACTGACACTGTGACATCATACATCAGTTTCTGTGAGGACATGTGTGTGCAGACCAAGACCTATCACTTATCACTTTTGTGCCAAATAAATTCACACACAACACTCTCCTGCATTGGGTTTTCATCTCCAATTCCTCCATGCATTGTGTAAAAATGCACGCATATGACAGAATGAACTGGCCATATTAAGAAAATCCGCGGAGGTGTTGTGTGCATTATTTTTTTCACCTGTCTGCTTTCTCACCCTCCTGTCTGCTGGAGCCCATCATGGACTTCTGGAGTGACAAGGAGCTGCGCGGACTGGTATTAAATGTATAACTTTTTCATGCACATTTTTAGTTTTTATGCATGCATTAGAGAACTATTTGGAAAACTTTAGATTTTTCTCTTAAATGTGTTCATATGAGGAAAAAAATATCTTCATGTACCGTCTCATACAATTCAAATTATATATACATAAAAAGTAAACAGTCAAAATTAACTGTTTGCTGGATTACAATAGAAGAAATTAGAAAAGAAAGAAAACAGATATTCTTCCTCTACGTTTATAGTTCAGTTACATTTATTTTTTAAAATTAATTTCAAGTGAGCTATTTGATACAAGAGAAAACTTTACATTTACAAATATGCCAGTTGTTTCCAGAATATTTTTGATTGGTTTTAGCATTCAATTCTTGATTTACTGTTAAACACATATCATTAACACAACTTCCATTACTTCCATTCCATTAAGTTTTGTAGATCTGAATTGTTTCCACTTTGTTTACAACTGCATTAAGTAATTAAACCAGTCTTCATCCTGAGGACCTTTCTTATCATGTTTCTCACAGCAGTTTGTTCAAATAATATAGACTATTTCAGCAGAATCATAACATAGTAATAGTGCTAATTTATGGATGTTAAAAATAGCATTGCCATTATCAGGGTTGACACTGGTGATGAAGACGTTGGAGGATGTAAAGAACTGTGTTTGGTAATTTCCTACTTTGTTCCACATTTCCTCCTTGTAGAAAGCAGTTTTGCTGGTAAACATGTCAGTCTCTCGTGGTTTCATGTTTTCCTCTATAAAAAAGTAGAACAATTTCATTTTTGTAAGCCATCTTTTAAATCCACCACCTGTGATGCCTTTTTGTCCTGTGATGCTGCTAATGCTACTACAATACTATGAACAAGATAATAAGTCACATCTGCTTTGTCAATGGTTTTTATGTCATGTTCCATCATATAATGCTAATCCAAAGACATGCATGTTAGGTTAATTGGTTGTTCTAAATTGTCCCTAGATATCTGTCTCCTATAGGCCCTTAGAATAGAGGGTTATTGCTAGTGAAGTGCTTTGAGTGGTCTTTGAGACTAGAAAAGCGTTATATAAGTACAGGTCCTTATCCCTTATCCTTTGTACCCATCTCTAATGCCTCTCAGAAACTGAGCCTTCACCCTATAACTGTACAACAGATTTCTGAAATAACGACTAATCCGGCTGCCTAGTTGAGCTAGCACAGGCCAGTAACAATTACAAGATTATGAGCTTATACTGCACAAGAAAAAAAAGCTGACGAAATAAAACAAGATCAAAGACTACAGAATCTACCTGTTAACTTAAGTGGTAAAATGACCAAAACAACGGCTATTCATTAACTTACCCGGGATTATTAAGCAGACACTCTGTGAAATGAATGGTGATCTATGGAGAAAATTCCATTGTTTGGAACTATTCGCCGCTCCATGACCCATGTGACTTGTGCCTTTCACAGTTTTTATAGAAGTCTATAGGAGTGACGCAACTCTCATATTATACGGTGCTGGTCCAATCTATTGCAGCATTTTATTTTGGTTGCAGTTACTGCAGAAAATCTGCTTCTGTGATCTTGTTCATGTTTTTTTTTTTTTTTTTTCTCTCAAAGACCTCCAAAGGCTGGTCTTTCAATGTGGGGTGATTGGTTTCCATGTGTCAAGGCAGTTTGGAAGGCTTAATGGACTTATTTGCTAGTTTATCATCACATATTATGCACAGCCAATTGGAACATGTACGTTACTTATGCTGATAAAGCCGTAGGACTCCTGGTATTTCCTAGTAAAGGCACCTTTCTTTTTCTTGGCGGTCTTAGGCTGTCTGGTTTTCTTCATTTTGGCAAGCTAGCTTGTGGGTGTAATTCCAAGCATCGTCAGTAGTAATTAGTGACTGAGGCAGGTGTGTCAGGTGGGAAAAGAGAGAATATCCAGTAATATTTTTTCTAAATAAAACACCTGGCAGACTTTTATATTCATTACACAGAGGAGCAGAATATATTTTTTTTCTGCTACTCTCCAGGACCCAGCACCAAGTGAGCCACATCCTAGAACTGGGCCACAACCCGGTGGTTAGGGACCAATGGTTTACGCTATATTTCTCTCTCTCTCTCATTTGCCTCAAGAACAGATAGGGCCATTTCTACCTTTTTTGTGGATTTGTGTTGGCTCCCGTTTTTGTAATGGGGAACAGTTCAAAGCCTTTAAAATGGGGAGAAAAAATCTGTCCCTTCCTTAAAAAAAACTGCACTGAAACAAACTGTTCTGAGGAAGGCTCCAAAAGATAATTCACGATGAAGCTGCAATAATTAAATCTGTGTTTTTCAAAAATTTTTGGTCCATATAACCATTTTTACATTGAAAAAAATCCATCTGAACCCCAAAAAATCTAAAATGCTATAAAACAACACCAGTGTTGGGCAAGTTATTAAAAAATAGTAACTAATTACAGTTACTAGTTACTTTTTTCCAAAAGTAATTGAGTTACTTTACCAATTACTGCATGATTAAAGTAATTAGTTACATGGAAAAGCAACTTTCACGTTACTTTTAAATGCATACTTAAATCATCTTGCACAAATAGCAAGATAATTTAATTAATGGCTTACATTACGAGCTTATTAATGTCACGCTGAAGACTGTTTCAGACAGCACTTTTAGAACATGTTCAGTCTGCTTCATCCTGCCTTGAGAGCTCTTACTGTGGGAAAAATCTGAAGAAAATCAACATGATGTTGCCAGTAATTTCCTCATTTTGGAGTGAGAAATAGGGTTTGTGGAGTGAATGAGAGAAAAAAGCGTGAGACTCACTCCAAAAGAGTGGGAGTTGGAAACACTGCATAAAGCTGTCCATGTTTATCTTACCTTGATGATATAAATTAATCTGATGTGCAGTGATCCAAAGAAAATGTCAGTTATCCACAATCCAAATGTCTGTTGTGACAGAGACATGATCTAGTCCCTCAAATTCCTTTTGGAAATCAAAATCAATTTTTGAATAATCTTTATCCAGGTAGCAAAAAAAATAATTTTAATTTCCCTAGATCACAGTCCAAGGCAGGGGTGTCAAACTCATTCCATTCCAGGCCAAGACCCTGCAGGTTTTACCTCCACCCATTGTCTTCCACAGGTGATTTAAATGATTTTTTTTTCCCATTGATTGCTGATTAGCAAAAACATCTGCTGACCATGGGGGTCCGGTGCTATGTGGATCAGGCGGCGGTCAAAGGTGAAGACCTTGGCAGTCTGATCCCAGGCTTCCTAAACTGGCTTTTGGGACGTGGAATGTCACCTTTCTGGTGGGGAAGGAGCCTGAGCTGGTGCATGAGGTTGAGAGATACCAGCTAGAAATAGTCGGCCTCACTTCAACACACAGTTCCGGTTCCGGAACCAGTCTCCTGGAGATGGGCTGGAGCTTGGCCTACTCTGGAGATGCCCCGGGTGAGAGGCGACAAGCAGGGGTGGGTATTCTTGTATCCCCCCACCTTGATGCCTCTATATTGGAGTTTTCCCCGGTGGACGAAAGGGTTGTTTCCCTGTGCCTTCGGGTTGGGAAATGGGTCCTGACCATCATTTGTGCCTATGCACCAGATGATGGTATGGAGTACCCACCCTTTTTGGAGCCTCTGACTGGGGTGCTGGAGAGTGCTCCTCTTGGAGACTCCATTGTCCTACAGGGGGACTTCAATACGCACGTGGGCAACGACAGGGAAACCTGGAAGGGGGTTACTGGGAGGAACGGCTTGCCCGATCTGAACCCGAGTGGTGTTCAGTTATTGGATTTCTGTGCTAACAACAGTTTGTCCATAACAAACACCATGTTCAAGCATAAGGGTGTCCATACGTGCACCTGGCACCAGGACACCCTCGGTCACAGGTTGATGATCGATTTTGTTATCGTGTCATCAGACCTGCGACTGTATGTCTTGGACACTCAGGTAAAGAGCAACTGATCACCACTTGGTGGTGAGTTAGAGCCAATGACAGTGGAAGATGCCATTCAGACCTGGTAGACCCAAATGTATAGTGAGGATGTGCTGGGAATGTCTGGCTGAGGCCCCTGTCCTTGAGGTCTTCAACTCCCACCTCCAGAAGAACTTCAACCACATTCCGAGGGAGTCTGGAGACATGAAGACTGAATGGGCCATGTTTTCCACAAGGTCGTTGGGGCATCTCTGGTGGCAACCCCCAAACTAAGTGGTGGACACCATTGTGAGGGGGGCCATTAAACTGAAGAAGGAGTCCTATCAAGCTTGGTTGGCTTGTGGGACTTCCAAAGCAGCTGAGGTGTGTTATATCTTCGCCCTTTACACTACTCGATATAACAAATAATGCTCGGACCATCGACGTACCGTTAACGTTTTTATTGGTGAGCAGCAACTCCTAACACACAGCCAACGACAACACACTCAACATACACATACACTACATTTCCCAAAATCCTTTGCAGCAAAGGCACTACGACGGGTGCCGTAGTAAACCAAAATATATGACATCTCCTCCCCTCTTACAATAGATGTCCTAATGGAGATATCAAGTGTCTGCTGCAGTTCTTGTGTCTTTGTTTGTCTCTTTTTTTTTCTTTTAATTATTATGCTGCCTTAGGAGTGAGGGTAGACTACCTCATCCCATAACTGTACCCCTGGGGATTATTCTGCCCCATTAATGTGGGTCAGTTGCTATCTAGTCTAATAACTCAGACGGACAGGAGGTCGTCGCTCCCTGGTAGGGTATCGGCGCTCTGCAGGAACATGAGTCTGTGTTCTTTCTGATGTGGAGGTTGCTTCTGGTGCTGATGCAGAAGAAGATGCCATATCTCCAGCTGGAACTCCGGTCTCTGAAGTGGTTGAGTTCTGCACTGGTGTAGGTGGATCGTTAGGATATCCAAGAGACGGTTCTGCAGGCGCTGGCGGTGTCTGCAGGAGTTGATCCACGTGCCTTTTCCAAACACTGTCAGTGGTTTGAACTGTATATGAGACTGGTCCAGTTTGTGCGATAACAGTTGCAGGAACCCACTTAGGTTCACCTCTGTAGTTCCTGGCCAGCACAGATTCTCCTGACGTGAACGCTCTGTCCTTTGCCCGCTGTTCTCTGTGCATAATTTGTTTCTCTTGTTGCTTTTGCACAGTGTCCTTTAATCCTGAGGGTTTCAAAAGGTCAAAGGTAGTGCGTAGATCTCTCTTGAACATCAGACTAGCAGGGGTTGTCTTTGTGATTGCATGTGGAGTGTTGCGGTAGTTTAGCAGGAACTTGTGCAGCCTCTGATGCAGTGTTCCTTGACCTTGTGATGCTTTCAATGCATGTTTCATTGTCTGCACAAACCTTTCTGCAAGGCCGTTCGTCGCAGGATGGTATGGAGCTGATTTAATGTGCTGCACTCCATTAGCTTGTAGAAAAGCATCCATTTCTTGTGAAACCAACTGAGGTCCATTGTCAGACACTAGTTGTATAGGAGACCCAAAACGACTAAACATTTCTCCTAATGCCTCTGTGGTCTTCTCTGTGGTGGTTGACCTCATAATAGCCACTTCAGGCCATTTACTATGTGCATCCACAGCAACGAGAAACATTCTGTCCTCAAACGGACCTGCAAAGTCAATGTGCACACGATGCCATGGCTCCTGTGGGAACTCCCAGGGATGGAGAGGAGCCAGTGGTGGGTTGTTCCGTACCTTGCGACAAGATGAACAGCTTTTGGCTATTTCTTCAATCTGCTTGTCAATGTTTGGCCACCAAAAATAGCTTCTCGCTATTTCTTTCATTCTCACGATTCCACTATGTCCTGCGTGAAGTTGCTGTAACACTTTTGTTCGACATGACAGGGGAATAATCACTCTCCTCCCCCACAGCAAACAACCCGACTGAACAGACAATTCTGTCCACTTCCCAAGGAAGGGCTTCCAGTTTGCGTCATCACCCGCAGGTTGTCCTTTAATGACCAAGTCCATGACTGCCGACAACACAGGGTCATTTCTAGTCCCCTTTTTCACCTGCACAGCTGAAACAGGTGCGTTTTCTACCTCTGTGAAGTAGAAGATGTCCACAGTGCTTGACTCTGGATTCATGACAGGAAGTGGTAATCTGGATAACCCATCTGCATTACCATGACAGTCTGACTTTCGATACCTGATGTCATAGGAGTGTCCTGACAACAGCAACGCCCACCTCTGCAGTCGGGACGCTGCAAGAGATGGTATTCCTATGTATGGTCCAAGGATGGTTGTGAGAGGTCGGTGGTCAGTAAAAAGTGTAAACTTCCGTCCATACAAGTACTGGTGGAATTTTCTCACACCAAACACAATGCTCAGAGCCTCTCTTTCTAGTTGAGCATAGTTAGCTTCTGCCTTGTTTAATGTCCTTGACGCAAAAGCGATTGGCTTTTCCTCACCGTCTGGCATTACGTGGGAAATCACCGCCCCTACGCCATAAGGAGAGGCGTCGCAGGCAAGCTGGATCGGAAGTGATGGGTTGAAGTGGGTCAGAACCTCTGATGCAGTTAGCGCATCCTTTGCCTTCTGAAAAGCTCCCTGACAGCTTGCTGTCCACCTCCATGCTTCCTCTTTGCGCAGCAGGTTATGCAGTGGTTTTAATAGTGATGCCAAGTTTGGTATGAACCGTCCATAATAGTTCAGCAGTCCTAAGAAAGACTTCAGCTGACTGACATTTTGGGGTGGAGGTGCATACACAATGGCTGTGATTTTCGATGGTGCAGTGTGTAGTCCCTTAGCATCGATCACATGACCTAAGTATTCCACGGATGACTGGAAAAACTCGCATTTATCCTTGCGGATTCTCAATCCATATTCCTCCAGTCTCTTGAGAGTTGCATCCAAGTTGCGCAGATGCTCTTCATCATCTGCTCCTGTACACAGGATATCATCCAGGTAGCACTGCACTCCTGGTAATCCACTCAGGATTTGATCCATAGCTCGCTGAAAAAGTGCTGGAGCAGATGTGATGCCAAAAGGCATTCGCCTGTATCTGAAAAGTCCTTTATGGGTGTTGATAGTCAGCATTTCACGTGACTGCTCGTCTACATGCATTTGTAAGTAAGCCTGGTTGAGATCTATTTTGCTGAACTTTTGTCCCCCACTCAGCCCCGCAAATAAGTCATCAATCAGTGGAAGGGGATACTGCTCTGCTGTTAGTACAGGGTTTACTGTTACCTTAAAGTCTCCACAGGTTCAGATTCCTCCGTCCTTTTTGGGTACTGGAACTATGGGCGTGGCCCACTCACTGGTTGTCACAGGCTCCAGAACTCCATTCTTGACCAGAGCATCCAAGTCAGCCTCCACCTTTGGTCTGATGGCGTACGGCACTGGCCTGGCTTTCATAAACACTGGTTTACTGTCAGGTTTGACATGCAGCTTCACTATAATTTTTTTCATACTGCCTAGTTCATCACGAAAAACCTTTTTGTGCTTTTCCAGTATGGCCTGCAGCTGAGTGGAACTGTGTGACAGCTTCCTTACTTCTTGCCAGTCAAGTTGGATTTTCTTTAGCCACACACGCCCCATTATAGCTGGACAGTTGTTCTTGGTAACATAAACTGGAAGCTCAGCAGTTTGGCCATTGTACTGAACAGTTACCTCTGTCATCCCTTTCATGGGCACTCGGTGTCCAGTATACGCCCTGAAGACGGTGTCTGAAGGCCGGAGTGGACAATGTTTCAGAAACTTCTTGTAAATGCCATGCGACACAAGTGATGCCTTTGACCCGGTGTCTATCTGCATTTTAATAAAATGTCCCTCCACTTTTGGTTTAATCCAAAAGCCTTCTGAGCCTTCATTCACATTCATAATCCAGACAGTATTTATTGCAGTTGACACCTCTTCCTCTGAGGAGTCACTCACTCTGTCCTCGCCATGTTTAACTGTGTGAACATTTCTTTTCTTTTTGTATTTTACCATGTCACTTTTATTCCTTGTCTTTGGGCCTTTGTCTTTGCTCCTTTTGCTTCTACATGCCCGCTCCACGTGGCCTTTTTTTCCACAGTTGTTACAGTCCATCTCTTTGTACCAACAGTCATTAGGAAGGTGTCCTACCTTGCCACAGCGGAAACATGGACCTGTTGCATTGGTTTTACCACTGTTGAGCTTATGTACTCTGCCTGTAGCATGCAGTTGGTGTGCTTCTTTGGAAGCCATCTCCATCATCACACTAATGTTAATGGCTCTTTCAAGCGTCAAATCACTTTCTGTGAGTGACTTCTTCTGTGCTGCTTCATTCCGTAGTCCACACACAAGCCTGTCTCTTAATGTGTCATTTAAAACATCTTTAAATTCACAGTGTTCGGCTAACTTGCGTAGCGCTGCAACAAACATGTTAACAGACTCACCCTCTTCTTGGTTACGTCTGTGAAACCTGTATCTTTCTGCAATCACTAGAGGCTTGGGTGAGAAGTGGTGGGTCAGTGTGTCCACCAGTTCTTTGTAGGTTTTAGAGCCTGGCTTTGCTGGCTGTAGGAGGTTACGTAGTAGGTTAAATGTCTTGGGACCCATCACACTCAGAAAAGTGGGCACTAACTTTTCATCCGTTATTCCATTGGCCACGACGAAATAATCAAAGCGCTCTGTATAGGAGCTCCATTGCTCCGCGCTCTCATCAAAGGGCCCGATAAAGCCAATGACTCCAGCCATTTTAACACTCCTGGTTGAATGTTGCTCTTTCCCTCGCGGCTCCTTTCTGTAACGTCGTTTCTTCCCTCCGGCGTTACTCACAGAGTTTTTTGGTTTTTTTTTTTTTTTTGTCCTTAACGGTTTCCACTGCTCCGCTCCTCCCCGCTTAGCAGACAGCCCGCAGCATTCACCTCAGCACAGTGGCGCGGTGTATCACCCTGTCAGCACGAAGTAGCGGCGGGAAAAAAAAAAACACGACAAAAAACTCTCCTCCGTCGCGGACTGCAGCGTCGGTCCAGACGTCCTCGTCGCCACTTTTTGTTATATCTTCGCCCTTTACACTACTCGATATAACAAATAATGCTCGGACCATCGACGTACCGTTAACGTTTTTATTGGCGAGCAGCAACTCCTAACACACAGCCAACGACAACACACTCAACATACACATACACTACATTTCCCAAAATCCTTTGCAGCAAAGGCACTACGACGGGTGCCGTAGTAAACCAAAATATATGACAAGGTGTACCTGCAGGCCAAGCGGAGTGCAGTTCGGGTGGCTGCTGAAGCAAAAACTCGGGTATGGGAGGAGTTTGGTGAGGCCATGGAACAAAATTTTGGTCGGCCTCGAAGAGATTCTGGCAAACTGTCAGGCAGCTCAGGAGGGGGAAGCAGCTCCCTGTCTACACTGTGTATGGTGCGGATGGGGCACTGCTGACTTCGACTGGGGATATTGTTGGGTGGTGGATGGAATACTTTGAGGATCTTTTCAATCCCACTGACACGCCTTCCACAGAAGAAGCAGGGCTTGTGGACGAGGGGGATGGCTCGCCCACAGCAGGGACTGAGGTTTGGGTAATGACCGAAAGAACGAGATTGCAGATACAAGTGGCTGAAATGAGCTTTTTCGCTAGGATTGCTGGAATCACCCTCAGAAATAGGGTGGGGAGCTCAGTCATCTGGGAGAGGCTCAGAGTAGAACTGCTGCTCCTCCACATTGAAAGGAGCTAATTGAGGTGGTATGGGCATCTGATCAGGATGTCTCCTTGACACCTTCCACTTCAGGTGTTTCGGGTATGTCCCTCTGGGAGGAGACCCCGGAGCAGACCCAGGACTCGCTGGAGACACTATATCTCCCAGCTGGTCTGGGAACACCTTGGTATCCTCTCTGAAGAGCTGGAGCAGGTGGCTGGGGAGAGGGAAGTCTGTACTTCTCTGGTTGAACTGCCGCCTCTGCGACTTGGACCTCTGGAAAAGCAGTAGAAGATGGATGGATGGATGGATGGATGGATGGATGAATGGATCTGCTGAAGAGACTGGGTGGAAGTAAAATGTGCAGGGTCTTGGCCCAGAATGGATCAAGTTTGACATCCTTGGTCCAAGGTCTGGGTCAAAAGTGGTCCAGATGTATACCCGTACTTGAAATCCAGCCGTGGGTGCTGAGACAAGAGCATATCCACTTTATATCCAGCTGTGGATTTTTAGAATACAGTAGATCCACTAACACTGTGTTGTTAGCATAGCATAGCGCTAGCTTTGTCGGAGCTTTGTTTCCGTTTTAAAGCGCTTCTGGACATTGCAGTAGGTTTCAACTGGCACTTACCTTACAACCCATCGATATGTCCGATTTTTCCTTAACCATGACAAAGGAAAAGTAATCTATTTCCACAAAAACAAAGTAGCTTCATCTTTTTCTCTGCTAAGTAGTGAAGATTCGGCTCTTTGCAACTCTTTGCAGTGCTGGGAGTAACATGTTACTTTGTAATACGTTACTCCCAACACTGAACAACATATTGTATCCTACAGCATATCTAATGACGATTTAGTCTTGTAATTTGTTATTCTCAGTGTCAAACATAACACAATTATATAGAGACTTAATGGAAAAATGCAAACACGTGCATTTGCTCTGCACGAGTGCATGCGAGTTTGTGATCAGACGAGTTGGATTTTGTTCAACTCTGGCCAGGAATTTGCTCAATGCTTTCAGTGTTGGTGTTGGAATTAGCTTGAAAATGAGACAGGCAGCCACTTACCTGAGACATCTCTCATCAAATGCACGCTCCCGTGAAAGGGGTTGTTTTCAAATCAAATGTGCTTTTCTTGGTTTAACACCAGCAGACCTCTACATCCACTGCTTGTCCTGGGGACGGCCTGCGCTAAGATGCAGTTTCTGAGGGAGGTGGTGACATTTTCCTCACCTAGATAGGGTTGTGAGCTCAGCAATAGTAAACCTGAGGATCGTGAAACTGCTGCCTCTAGTTGTGCAAGAATCCCCAACTTGGGCTCAGCTTCCCAGACAGGAGGAAGAAGGGGAAGAAGAAGAGGAGGGATTGTGTTCGTGCTGCCGCCCGCTGACATGGAGCAGTTGCTGTAAGTGCTAATGGACAACAGCAAGTTGTTTTGAATTTCTGGACCAAATAAGAAGTGAAATTAGACAATTTCCCTGAACATTCTCTCTCAGGCAAAGAATTAAATGATTAAAGGTAATTTGGCCAAAATTAAGACCTGTGGGAACTGTCAACATGTGGGAAAAGTGCACTAAATGGGGGCTTTAAATGCTGAGTTCTTTTATTTTTGCAGTGTGACATGAATTTCATCAAAAGTTTCGTTTTTCTCCTAACTTTAAAGTGTTTAGTACACTGCATATATTTGGTTCTCTTTGCAGTCTCCTATTCTGTTTTAAACATTAGTAGATGTTGAAGCATCAGGACAGTTTTTCTTGTTCCTTTTTTGGAAAGGTTTAAGTAGCCGTGATATCATTTAAACTTAAAGCAGAACACTCCGGTTGAAACACTTTTATTGAGTTCAGCCTCCAATCCACCCTGTCTAGTCCACGGTCATGTCCAGTTTGTTTAAGCATTGGTTCAATCATCTGCTGTTGTGTTCAAAGAACAGAAATTCAAGGCGATGTGAGCAAAAGCTTTGCAATATCGATCAATACAGCCATAGCAATAAAGAGAGCAATAAACAGAGCAGGCACCGACGAAGGCCGAACAAAAGTGGTGTTTGTGCTACACTAAGTTCAGGAGTCAAGTAGACGATGTGTAGCGGACGTGAGTGATAAAATAAAAGCGATCATCAGCATGAAAAGAAGTGTTTATGAATTATTTACAGGCAGAGGGGATTTACAGTATCTGCCAGCTGACTTAGCTAAGGCCGTGCTTCCTCTCCATCACATTATTTACTCATCCCATCTTCCACTCTGTCTGACCCCCTGTCCCCCCCCCCCCGACACACACACACTCTGCCTGTCTTCTAGATCTATGTACCATTACATTGTGTTCACCTTTTTATGGTCTCTTTATGCATCCCCAATAATTCCTTTGTTTGCCTTGTCTCTGTTGCCTGCTCATCTTTATTAATCTGCCATAGATTTATTTTTATGACCTACTTTTTTCTGACTTGAATCCTTGGTATCTGATATCAAGTTATAAGAAAAGT
This sequence comes from Pholidichthys leucotaenia, assembly GCA_020510985.1. Lineage (NCBI taxonomy): Eukaryota > Metazoa > Chordata > Actinopteri > Cichliformes > Pholidichthyidae > Pholidichthys > Pholidichthys leucotaenia. The sequence continues at coordinate 320,297,367 of CM035840.1, forward strand.
AGATTTAAGACTTTTTAAGCCCACTAGATGAAATCTCAACAGTGCCATTTGGAGTTCTTTTTTTTTTTCTTTTTTTTTTTTCTAAGGGGGGGTGGATTTAGGGTCCCTGTTTTTGTAATGGGGAAGAGTTCAAACCCTTTTAAATGAAGAAAGAAAGAAAGAAAGAAAGAAAGAAAGAAAGAAAGAAAGAAAGAAAGAAAGAAAGAAAGAAAGAAAATTGCTTAGATTAAAAATTTAACCAGCGTCCATATAAACAATGAAAAAAAAATTACGAGAGATAAGTTTCAAATTTACAAGAAAAAAAATGCTAATTTATGTTTGGGGGAAAAGTTGCAAATTTATTAAAAAAAAAAAATCCCAAATTGATGAGGAAAATAGTTGAAAATTTGCAGGAACAAAAGCTGCACATTTAGAAGAATGAAGACAGATTTATGAGAAAAAAATGTTTAAAATTTATGAGGAAAGGATTGCAAGTTTACATGAAAAAAGTCAAATTTATGAGAAGAAAGTTGGAAAAGTTTGGAGAAAAAAGAAGGAAATTTATTAGTAAAAAAGTTGCAAATGTATGGGGGAAAAAGTCACAAATTTATTAGAGAAAAGTTCCAAATTTACAGGGAAAAAATGCTAATTTATGTAGGAAAAAGTTGCATATTTATAAGAAATAGTCAAGTTTATGAGAAAAAATTTGAAATTTTATGAGAGAAAAGTCGCAAGTTTAAAAGAAAAAACTTGTAACTTTATGAGTAAAAAACTTGCCAATGTTTGAAGGAAAAAGTCACAAACTTACATATGAGAGAAAAGTTTCAAATTCACAAGAAAAAAAGGACAATTTATGTGGGGAAAAAGTTACAAATTTATAAGACAAAAATCCCAAATTTATCAGGAAAATACTGTAGTTGAAAATTTGCAGGGAAAAACATTGCAAACATTGTTTACAGTAGGAGTCAGTTGTTAGCACTGGGCTGCTCCATGCTGCTCATGCAGAGACCCAATATCCTATGAGAAATCAGATGAAAACGACGGGGATGTCGAGCTAGAGTGAAGCAACATGTGAGGAAAATAAGGTACAGACCCATCCTAACATCCATTATTATAGGTAATGTGAGATCACTGCTTAACAAGACGGATGAACTTGTGGCTGTGTCCCGGTATGAGAGTGTCTTCAGAGAGATTAGCATCATGTTGTTTACTGAAACATGGCTAACAGAAGTAGCAGCAGATCCTAACATCGGACTGGAGGGTTTTCACTTAATATGGACAGATCAGACACCAGATAGCGGGAAGAACGGGGTGGGGGAGTGGAGGCTGATAATGATTGTGAACAACAGATGTTGTAATCCTGGACACATCACGATAAAAGAACCACACTGCAGCAAGGACTTTGAGTTGCTAGCCATTAGCATGTGACCTGCATATCATTCCAGAGAGTTCTCACTTGTCATCATAATTGTTATTTATGTACCCCCCTCTGAGAGTGCTGAGGCAGTGTGTGACGTCATCCACACAGTCACCAGAAGACTACAGACTCAACACCCCACTGCTCTCCAGCTCATCTCTGGTGATTTTAACCATACTTCCCTGTCCTCCATTCTGCCCACTTTCACCCAGTATATCACGTGGAACACCATAGACAATAAAACACTATTTATTTGATGCAAACACCAAGGAGGCTTATACCTCATCACCACTACCCCCCCCCCCCCCCGGAAGATCTGACCACATCTCCTGGTTAACCTCTTGTCTGTGTACAAACCCCTGGTACACAGACAACCTCCTGTTACCTGCACAGTGAAGATATGGTCTGAGGAGGCAGAGGATACTCTGAAGGACTGTTTTGAATCTACTGCGTGGGAGAAGCTCTGTGAGCCACATGGTGAGGACATCAACGGCCTCACACACACCATCACAGACTACATCAACTTCTGTGCAGAGAACACCATACCCACCAAGACCATACAGTGTTTCTCAAACAACAAACCCTGGATCAACCCTGCGATAAAGTAACTGCTGAAGGAGAAGAAAAGGATCTTCAGGTCGAGAAACAAAGAGGAGCTGACGTCCATACAGAGGGAGCTAAGGAGGCAGATCAGAGAGGGGAAGGACAGCTACAGGAAGAAGATGGAGGACAAGCTGCAGCAGAGTGACATCAGCGGTGTCTGGAGAAGCCTCAAAACCATCTCTGCGCACCAGAATACCTCCTCCAAGGCCACGGGGTGTAGGGAGTGGGTGAACAACCTGAACCTATTCTTTAACAGGTTTGACTAACAGCCTTCTTGTCCCCCTGCCCACCAACCACTGCTGCCTCCACTTTCATCTAGCTCTGATGTCCACGGCCCTCCCCTCAACACCCCTCATACATCCCCTGCTGTTTTCCCCCCACAGACCCAACATATCCCCCTTCCCAGCACACAGCCCCCTTGCCCCAACACGAGTCTCACTAAGAACCAGGTGAGAGCTGAGCCGAAGAAGATCAAGGTGAGGAAGGCTGCAGGTCCGGATGGCATCAGCTTGATGCTCCTCATGTCCTGCGCAGACCAGTTGTGTGGGATTATGGAGCACATCTTCAGTCTGAGCCTGAAGCTGGGGAGGGTACCACAGCTGTGGAAAACATCCTTTGTGGTACCCATACCAAAGACCCCGCACCCCAAGGACCTGAACAGCTACAGACCAGTGGCCCTCACATCACACCTAATGAAGACCTTGTTGAACCCCTTGTGAACCCCTGTTCACCCTCTACACTGTTGACTTTTCACACAACACACCACACTGCCATCTATAGAAGTTCTCTGATGACTCTGCGATCATTGGCCTCATCTCTGATGGGGATGATGCAGAGTACAGAGGACTTATCCAGGAATTCTTGGACTGGTGCCTGTGGAACTGCCTCCAGATCAATGCAAGGAAAGCCAAGGAACTGGTGGTGGACTTCCGCAGGCAAAGACAACCCCCCACAGCACTGGTAAACATCCAGGGAACAGACATTGAGATGGTGCATCTTAAAAGTACCTGGATATTCACCTGAACAATAAACTGGACTGGTCACACAACACCAGCATGCTCTACAAGAAGGTGCAGTGCAGGCTATTAATAGCCTGTGGAAGGAAGGAGGAATTTTGGAGTGCAAGGGGCACTCCTGAAGACCTTCCATCAGCCATCACATTTGGAGTGGTCTGCTGAGGCAGTGGCATCACGGCACCCGACAGGAAGAGACTGAACAGGCTGATCAAAGAAGCCAGCTCTTTTCGGGGCGATGCCTTGACCCAATGGAGGAGATAGGAGAGAGGAGGATGGTGGCTAAGCTGTCATCTTTGCTGGAGTCTGAGTCCCACCCCATGCAGGACACGCTGAAAACACTGAGGATCTCATTTAGCAGTAGGCTGTACCATCCTAGGTTCACGATGGCGAGGTTCTGTCATATGGGTGAGACGCCGTGTTATCCGGCGCTCAGGCCATATTCCTCCTCAGCCCAGCTCTTATTGTGACAGCGTCTCAGCGGGCTCCCAGCTGTCAAGCTCTACGGGACGGCTGGAGCCCAATTACCTCTCATCAGCTGAGGCGCTGTCAACCAGTATAAAAGGGAGCAGCTCCGATCATTCGGGGCTGTGATCTCGCACCATTATCCACACTCTTCTCCGGCGTGGGTAAGGCTGGAACCCCTTCGGCTGGCGCCAGCCATCTGCTCATCATTCAGCATTGTGTGCAAGTGTTTATCCTTGTATGATCATTTGTGTTTTGGCCCCAAGAGGCCCTGTTCCTTTGTTCCTTTTCCCTTATTATAATAAACATCGCAAACTCACTGGTCTGCCCTTGGCTCTCATTGTATGGCTCGCGAGAGCCATACGTAACAGGTTCAGCAGGTCCTTCCTACCAATGGCTGTCAGACTTTATAACCTAACCGGTGCTGCTCGTAGAAGTCGTATTAAATGTATTAAACATAACAACTTTAGAGATCGTCCCCTCCAATACACAACTAAGACAATAACAATCATTATTGAGGGTGGCAATGACACTGTTGTTTAAAATGCAAAATACTGTATACTGTCTGGGTACATATTCATATTCTTTTTATACCATCTAGCTGCAATGCTCCAGCACTGTGTATATAACTGTGTACATATTATATATTCATTTACTACTTTGGCTAACCAGCGCTTATCATATTATCTTATTTACTATTGGTGAGTGCTGCTATCCCTTTCCTGCTGTAATGCTCAAATTTCCCCATTGTGGGACTAATAAAGGCTTATGTTATCTTCCATCCGTCCATCTTCTACAGCTTAATCCTTTTTGGGTCGCTGGGGGGCTGGAGCCTATCCCAACATCTTTGGCCGAAAGGCAGGGTACACCCTGGACAGATCGCCAGTCCATCACAGGGCCAACACAGAGAGACAGACAACCATTCACTCTCACATTCATACCTAAGGACAATTTAGAATCCCTAGTTGATGCCAATTAACCTCTTGCACTCTGGGATACCGCGGGCGGTCACGTCTCTGCGTCCTAAGTGTGCGTTCCTTGCGGAAAATCTGTTTTGTGTAAGCCACTGGGTGACACACACGCGTTTGCCAGTCTTTTTTTTCTTACTACTGTTCTTATTTGTTTTGAAAAATCGTTTGCCAAAACCGCAGTCATGAAAGCGCAAAACCGCAATAATGCAATCATGGTTTGACCGGGTCGCATGACCAGAACCACGTGTCCGTAACAAGCGGACCAGCATCATGTTTGTCTGACAATGAGGAAGAGAAGTTCGCCAGCGACACTGCTGTTGTGGACAGGTAAGTGTTATAAGCTAAATTATTCTTTATCCCTGAAAATTGTAATCAAAATGACTTTTGACCAATCGGTAAATTACAACTGTGCGTCATCGCCACATGACGGACCGTTGACGGACCGGTCCGTGCGCCGCATCCGGACCGTGAACGCTCCCCCCCCACTACTCTTCTGTAGCGGATTGCAGATATTATTGCAGATATTTTAGTACAACTGTGCGTAGTAGACCGCGGCGCATGGCCGCGGTCCGTCATGTAGCAGGGGGGTGGGAGTTGTTATCTTCTACATTACAGACATTTTAGTATTTTAGTGCACTGTAGGTTATTTTTTCTTGTAAAAAAAAGCCACACATTTTTTACGTGGCATGCTTCTTTGTGTGTGGGGGCTTGTTTGTTCATTCATTCTTTCAGTCATGAATAAACAACCCCCCCCCCCACACACACACACACACAGCCCTTCACCTTTCATTAGAGCCCAAGATGAAGCTTCTATATTGAATCATTCAAAAGTTACAGACGTTTTTCCAAACTGTGCCATTTGGCACAATTTGGCACAGTTCAAAGACGCCTGGGAACAACCTAAGAAAAAAGCTGTGTAATATATTCATTTTTTGTGGTATTGTTACAAAATTTTGACCTCAGCTGGATAACACTTGGTTCTACATTTTTGTTGCATTTTCCAGCCCGGATCTGACAGATGTGTGTTATTTGCAAGCATTTGTATCCAAAAAAACACCCAGGCGAAATTTATTTTCTTCAAGTTCAGTATGTTTAGATGACTGTTACTCAGTGGCAGGAGCACTTAGAGAGATTATGACTATTTTGCCAAAAAATTCAAAGTGTTTTCTTTTAAATGAGACCAACCCCATGAAGATGCTGCAAAGGGTTGAAGAACAGCTTTTGACTCACTTTGGGTACGTTATTTTTTGGCGTTTTTAGGGAAATTGACCAGAGTGCAAGAGGTTAACCTAACTTGCATGTCTTTGGCATGTGGGAGGAAACTGGAGTACCCGGAGTAAACCCAATCAGACACGAGGAGAACATACAAACTCCACACAGAAGGGTCCCCGATAGTTTGGGGGTGGGATCGAACCCACGATGGTCAGGGGTGGAATCGATCCCGTAACCTTCTTGCTGTGCTGACACAGTGCTAACCACTGTCCCACCCTTATCTTATCTTATCTTATCTTATTTTACAAGCATAAAGCCAGATTTATGAGAAAAAAGTTTGAAATTATTGAGGAAAAAGTTGAAAATTAGCAAAAATTTACAAATTTACAGTTAAAAAAAGTAATGAATTAACAAAAAAAGTTGCAAATATACAAGAAAAAGTCAGATTTATGAGAAAAAAGTTGAAAATTTATGAAGAAAAGTTGCAAGTTCATAAGAAAAAAAGTCACAAATTTATGAGAAGAAAGTTGGGAAATTTTTGAGGAAAAAAGTGAAATTTATTAGTAAACAGTTGCAAATGTTTTGGAAAATAGACGCATTTATGAGAGTAATGTTGAAAAAAAGCTAATTTATGTTGGAAAAAAGTTGCAAAAGAAAAACTCCCAAATTTCTGAAAAAAAGGTTACAAATTTAAAAGAAAAAAGGAAGATTTATGAGAGAAAATCTGCACAACTTTGAGGAAAAAATTCATAAATTTATGAAATAAAATGTAAGAAAAAGTCAGAGATTCATGAGAAAAAAATGTTCAAAAGAAAAAAGTTGCAAATATACAAGAAAAAGAATTTGAAGGAAATATTAATTTTCCCACCAGAAAATGTTGAGTGTGAACTCGTATCTTGATGTCCTCCTAGTGACTGAGAGGACTCATTGCATTTGCGTACTCTGATTTGTAGCCAGAAACAGTTCTGCTTCACTGGCAGTGAGGTAAAACTTTCCTATCCTTTTTTTGTTTAAAAAATAACAACAAAAAACAACAACAGTACATTCTACATTTGTGTTTTTTTTTTTTTTTTTTTTTTTTTTTTTTTTTTAGCAGCACTTGGAAACTGGCAATGTCTGTCAACCAATTAGAAAAAATGCATCTTTGACTTTGGGGAATTCTTTCCTGGATAGTCGTGATTCCTAGAGGATAAGGGCTTCGGATGCTGCTGATCCCTGGACTTTTCCTCTGGCATAAGGCAGATTTTGAGCTTAATGCCATGACAAATTCACACATATTGCAACTCAGTCTGGTGCAGATATTCAGACTCTCCAGAGGACGTATGTTATGTATGAGATTTGGGTGTCTGGGATGCCGTGCCCACCCACAGGGTGACGTCAGGCGGGCATGGCCCACTCTGTATATAGTTGAGTGTTCTGCTTAATAAAATTCAGTTGGATGTCCCTCAAGAAGCTTTCCATCTCGTGTCATTTCATGATGTAACATTTGGCGATGAGGAGACTAATGGGAGCGTGCTGGTTGCCTCGGCTGTTGGCACCGTTTCTGGAGTGCAAGGGGGAGCCTGTGATCCTCTGGCCGGAGTGGAGAGCATCATTTGAGCAATATATTAGAGCGCTGGGCCTACACAGGCTACACGGGAGACGTCAGCAGGCGCTCCTGGCCCACAATCTCGGCGCGGAGGGCCGAAGGATCCTTGGTGCTCTGGGTGGAGCGGACCTCTATGAGGATGCTGTTGAGCGGCTGGCTAGGCACTTTGATGGTCAGACGAGGGCCATGAAGCTGCATGTGATGGTGCTCTTGGCGCCAGAAACTGATGGGCTAGCTGAGGAGCTAACCGCACCAATAGCAGGCGAGTGAGGCCGGGCAGGAGCAGCAGCCGCAGGACACGGTGACAGTGCAGCAAAGCACCAACAAGAGCAAGATGCAGAGCATGGGATGCAGAGCATGAGCATGGGATGCAGTGGTGAGGAGCCTAGGTTAGTGAGTGGGCCCGGCGAGGGCAATGGTGCGTGTCCCGGAGGTGAGCAGCGGCCGGATACGGAGGCTATGCAGCAAGACACGTGGAGCGAGGGGGCCGAGAGCAGTGAACATGCCCGGGTCAGGAGATGGAGCCAACAGGAGTGTCACAGAGAGCCCCGAGGGACAGCAGCTACAGCCAGACATGGTTGATGGCACAGTTCGGGACACGAGCTGGGTGTTAATTGTGACTGGTGTGACAATAACCCAGCGAGGGTTGACCCCAGTGCCGGTGGCCATGGTAACCTTGGTGTGGGAACCGGACGGCACCACGGGGTCCCTGTGAAGAGGGCTGCCGAGGCTGGAGGTCATGAGAGTGGAGCGGAAAAAATTGGTGCGATTATGCAGAGCGCCAAACACCATCGTTGGGGTAAGAGTTTGGACCGGGTCGGTGGGACAGCACGATGCAGGAAGGAGGTCCTGAGACGACGTGGGGGGCACGGGAGACCGGGTCGGGTTACCCTGCGGGTCGACGGCGGGGTTCGGCCCAGAGAAGAAAGACCAGTTTTGAGGGTTAGAGACATGTTGGCCAGTGAGGGGTGTTTCGATCCTAGCGGGTGGCAGCGGCTGGACTTAAGGATGCCGTGGGGATGCCCAGGCCCTCCGTGGCTGTATAGAAGATTTTGGCGGCATAAAGACATGTTCATCAGGGAGGGGGGTTTCGACCCTGGAGGTGGACAGAGGCCAGGGGCGCATATTTTGTGGGGGTGCCCGTGGCCTCCAAGACAGTTTTCTGGATAGTGGCTACCCAGAGACATTGGGGTTACCTGAAATTTTACTTTTCTAGTGTGAATGCCTGTATATATATGTGAGTGAATGTGTGTAATATGGGATTATTTTATGTATTTTAAGGAGACGTGGTCCATTTTGATTATTGTGGTGTGAATGTGATAGGTTGTTCTATTACAGCGTATTATTCTCCCTGTTCTTAGTGTGTGATTCAGGTTTCTAAATTTGGGTGGTTCAATTGTGTGTGTGGTTTCACAGCTTGTAAGGGGGGGGAGTTATGTATGAGATTTGGGTGACTGGGATGCCGTGCCCACCCACAGGGTGACGTCAGGCGGGCACAGCCTACTGTATATAATTGAGTGTTCTGCTTAACAAAGTTCAGTCGGATGTCCCTCAGGACGCTCTCCATCTCGTGTCATTTTCACGATATAACAACGTATACGCATAACTCTGCTAATCTCCTGACTTTTCTTCTGGAGCCGTCTGGGAGAGAATATGAAATGGTGAAATTGGCCTTCTACCGAGCGTGTGCTGTAATGACGTTAATGATGTTGACTCACAATCAGAAGGTTGTGGGTTTGAACCATTCAGAACAGGGGCCTGTGTATGGAGAGAGATTGCCTGTTTTCCAAATTGACTTTGACAGGAATTAAACTTTTGTGTGGTCTTCTTTTAATAATGCTGATAACATCAGAAAACCCCAGAGTTTACTGATCAATTTTTAATTATCAGCCAGTCTATGGGAAATATAAGACATGTAGAAAAAATAGTGGGAGAAAAAAATGATGTTCTTTGAAATTTATCACACACTGGCATCTGTTTGACTGGACATTCAGCTGCTGCACACATGGATTACCCGCACAAAGACGTCTGCGCTTTAGGCGATACAGCTCCACGACAACTCTGGGTCTCAATCATAGGCGTAAGCCTGAAAATAATAATAAGATAAAGAATTGTCCTACTGCACCCCCCCCCCCGCACCCCAAATATCATCGTAAACCTTTAATAGCATAATACGTAATACTTTGAAGCACCAATGCCAAATGAAAATATAAATAAATAAAAAATGATTGACTTAGGAACATTTCTTGCAAAAGTTAGCATTTTTTTTCTTTTAAATCTGCAACTTTTTTTCTCGTAAATTTGCAACTTTTTCTGCAACTTTTTTGTACATATGCACTTTTTTCTTTTAAATCTGCAACCTTCTCTGTCTTTTTCATAAATTTGCTACTTTTTTGTTGTAAAACTGCAACTTTTAAAAAACATCAAATTCTAACTTTTTCTTGTAAATTTGCTACTTTTTTCATACATTTGCAACTTTTTTTCTGATTTTTTTTTCTTGTTAACATGCAACTTTTTTCCTCATGAATTTTTACTTTTTTCCTTTAATTTTGCAACATTCATGTGAATGCTGGTTAAGTTTTTATTTTATGTAATACCTTAAATTTTTCTCTTCATTTCAACAATGACTTGTTTGTTTTTATAAAGTTTTTCTTTTAAAAGGTTTGAACTCTTCCCTTTTACTAAAATAGGGGCCCCTAAACATAATTTTGCATCAGGCCTGACTACCTAAAGTGTCCCCTCAATCTTTACTTTGGAGAAAATATTCTGTTTATTGTCCCTCACTAACAGTGACATGAAATAAGCATATGGTCTCAATAGCCCTGATTCCACTACAGGAACCATTTAGGATCACATATAAAAGTGGCATTTGAAAAAGTTAACTTTCAAGTCACTTTGTGCTTGTCAGGCTGTCATTAAAAAACACACACATGGGCAATTTCTTTGCAGATTTTGGGTCAATTATGCCTACAGTGTGAATAAAGCCAAAGTTAAACATTTGTAATTTTTAGCAGACTGGTAAAATGTTTATACAGTCCATCCGGAAAGTATTCACAGCACTTCACTTTTTCCACATTGTGTTATGTTACAGCCTTATTCCAAAAATGGGTTAAAGTCATGTTTTTCCTCAAAATTTGGCACACAATACCCCATAATGACAATGTGAAATTTTTTTTTTTTGAGATTTTTGCAAATTTATTAAAAATAAAAAATGAAGAAATCATGTGTACATAAGTATTCACAGCCTTTGCTCAATACTTTGTTGATACACCTTTGGCAGCAATTACAGCCTCAAGTCTTTTTGAATATGATGCCACAAGCTTGGCACACCTATCTTTGGGCAGTTTCTTCCTTTCCTTTTTGCAGCACCTCTCAAGCTCCATCAGGTTGGATGGGAAGCGTCGGTGCACAGCGATTTTCAGATCTCTCCAGAGATGTTCAATTGGTTACAAGTCTGGTCTCTGGCTGGACCACTCAAGGACATTCACAGAGTTGGCCTGAAGCCACTCCTTTGATATCTGGGCTGTGTGCTTAGGGTCATTGTCCTGCTGAAAGATGAACCGTCACCCCAGTTTGAGGTCAAGAGCACTCTGGAGCAGGCTTTAATCCAGAATGTCTCTGTACATTTCTGCATTTATCTTTCCCTCTATCCTGACTAGTCTCCCAGTTCCTGCTGCTGAAAACATCCCCACAGCATGATGCTAACATCACCATGCTCCACTGTAGGGATGGTATTGGCGTCGTGATAAGCGGTGCTTGGCTTCCTCCAAACATGGCACCTGGCATTCATGCCAAAGACTTCAATCTTTGTCTCATCAGGCCAGAGAATTTTGTTTCTCATGGTCTGAGAGTCCTTCAGGTGCCTTTTGGCAAACTCAAGGCGGGCTGTCATTTGTCTTTTAGTAAGGAGTGGCTTCTGTCTGGCCACTCTACCATCCATCCATCCATCCATCCATCCATCCATCCATCCATCCATCCATCCATCCATCTTCTACCGACTTTCAGGAGGTCCAAGTCACGGAGGCAGCAGTTAAAGCAGAGAAGCCCAGACTTCCCTCTCCCCAGCCACCTGCTCCAGCTCTTCAGAGAGGATAACAAGGCGTCCCCAGACCAGCTGGGAGACATAGTCTCTCCAGCGAGTCCTGGGTCTGCCCCAGGGCCTTCTCCAAGAAGGACGTGCCCGACACACCTCAAGTGAGAGGCGTCCAGGAGGCATCCTGATCAGATGCCTATACCACTTCAATTGGCTCCTTTCAACGTGGAGGAGCAGCGGTTCTACTCTGAGCCTCTCCCAGATGACTGAGCTCCTCACCCTATCTCTGAGGGTGAGTCCAGCAGTCCTACGAAAAAAGCTCATTTCAGCCATTTGTATGCGTGATCTCATTCTTTTGGTCATTACCCAAAGCTCATGACCATAGGTGAGGGTAGGAATATAGATAGATTGGTAAATCAACAGCTGTGCCTTAGAGCATAGCTCCCTCTTCACCACAACAGACCGGTACAACGTCCGCATCATGTAGATGCTGCTCCAATCCGTCTGTCAATCTCTCACTCTATTCTCCCCTCACTCGTGAATAAGACCCCAAGATACTTAAACACCTCCACTTGGGGCAGGAGCTTGTCCCCAACCCGGAGAGGACAATCCACCTTTTCTGGCTGAGGACCATGGACTAGGTACTGATTCTCATCCCAGTCGCTTCACACTCAGCGACAAACCATCCTAGTAAGACCTGTAGGTCATTGCTGGATGAAGCCAGCTGCACAATGTCATCTGCAAACAACAGGGATGAGATCCTGTGGTCACCAAACATGACACCCTCCATTCCCTGGCTGCACCTAGAAATCCTGTCCATAAAAATTATGAACAGGATCGGTGAAAAAGGGCAGCACTGGTGGAGTCCAACTCTCACTGGGAATGAGTCCGACCGAGCGTTGGCGATATGAACCAAACTCTCACAACGGTCATACAGAGACCAAATAGCTCCTAACAACAAGCCTGATACCCCATACTCACAAAGCACCCCTCCACACACACAAAAAACCACGAGGGACACAGTCGAATGCCTTCTCCATGTCCACAAAACACATGTAAACTTGTTGGGCAAACTCCTACAAACCCTCGAGGAATCTTGAGAGAGTGAAGAGCTGGTCCGATGTGCCACCACCAGGACAAAAACCACATTGCTCCTTCTGAATCCGAGGTTCATCCAACGGATGGACTCTCTTCTCCAATACCTTGGCATAGACCTTCCCAGGGAAGCTGAGGAGTGTGATCCCTCTAAAGTTGGAGCACACCCTCTGGTCCCCTTTTCTGAAGAGAGGAACCACCACCCCGGTTTGCCATGCCAAAGGCACTGCCCCCGACCCCCACACAATGTTGCAGAGGTGTGTCAACCATGAAAGCCCGACAACATCCAGGGCCTTGAGGTACTCAGGGCAAATCTCGTCCACCCCCGGGGCCCGGCCACCAAAGAGATTTTTAACTCTATGAGTGTGTAGAATTTTTGGCAGGAAAACGCAGAGTTTGACCTCAAATTTTCAAATGACAATAGCTTCAGAATGGTAATAGAGGCAAAGTCCCAATTACAAAAATGTTGCAGAGGAACCCAAGTGTCTGCCAAGTGAACTTGCATCCATGCAGAGTGCATAATTGGACCTAATTTGCATATTCAAACAATCCAAATTTTATTATATTTGGTCATTGTGGTCATTTTGTCAGTAAGTATCTGCCCTCATCTGTCAAGGTTGCCAAAATTACTAAAAATAATTTTAAAAAAAAATTCACACTGTCACCACATGGTCCCTTGTCCATTCATTGCCAAAATTACTGAAAATCATTAAAGAAAAAAACAATTTTTGTTTCACACTATGTCACTATGTCACCACTAAGAATCATTCAAAAAAAACCAAACAATCGCCACTGCCTATTGTTGACCTGCCACTGCGCACACGTCAATACCCACCGGCTGTGCGCTCTTGCCCACCCAAACGTCGCCCACGGGCTGTTCTGGACCTTTTCACTCCGCGACCACGGTTTGGCAAAGCAGAACAATCTGCAGACGACGCTCCTGTGCCATTTTGGGCATGGCTGGACACAGAAAATGCAGCTGCAGCGTCGCACGCAAGATGGCCATCATTCAGTGCCAAAATTACTAAAAATAATCCCCAAAAAACAATTTCATGACACATTTGTGGCACACTATCTAAACTACAATAAAGCAAATGAAACACAGTTTATGCAACAAACATGTACCTGTTTGTTTCGTCGGTCAGAAGCTTCCAGAATTCCTCAGTCCAAAACAGTGACACAAAATCAGTGGTGCAGATGACATGTCCTTCTCTCCACGATATCCAACTGGCTGTTCAAATGCTTTCAGCCACGGCTGATAAACTGGCAAAGCAGAACAATCTGCAGACGGCGCTCCTGTGCCATTTTGGGCATGGCTGGACACAGAAAACGCAGCTGCAGTGTCGCGCGCAAGATGTCCATCTCCACTGTTGCCAGAACTGCTTGCACCATTGTCTGAAGGCACATAGTAAGAGCTGGACTCTTCCTCAGATGATGAACTAGTGCTAAGCTCTTCCTCTGAACCAGGAGCAGCAAACACCAGTGCTAAAACCTCTTCAGCTGAGAGCGTCTTCATTGCCATCCTGTCTCCTCCGTGTCAAGCAGCAGAATGAAAGGGGGCGGGCTTCAAACGCTGGTTTGACTTACTTATTGCATTGGACCATTTCCAGTTCTCACGGTAAGTGAAAAGCCACACCCCTTGGCCACCAAGTGGTGTTAAAAGGTTTGTACATTTCACACTCTATTCAGCTGTACAGGCTTTGTTTGGACTGATCAGCTGACAGTCGCACTTGTGCGACATACACACTCAATGGGTTAACCACCTTGGCGACCTCAGCCCCTGTGATAGGCGAGCCGTCTCCCTCGTCCACAAGCCCTGCTTCCTCTGTGGAAGGCGTGTCAGTGGGATTGAAGAGATCCTTGAGGTATTCGTTCCACCGCCTGACGATATCCCCAGTTAAAGTCAGCAGTGCCCCATCTGCACGATACACAGTGTGGACAGGGAGCTGCTTCCCCCTCCTGAGCCACTGGACAGTTTGCCAGAATCTCTTTGAGGCCGACCGAATGTCTTGTTCCATGGCCTCACCAAACTCCTCCCATACCTGAGCTTTTGCTTCAGCAACCACCCGAGCTGCACTCCACTTGGCCTGTCGGTACACCTCAGCTGCTTCAGGAGTCCTACAAGCCAACCAAGCTTGACAGGACTCCTTCTTCAGCTTAATGGCCCCCCTCACCACTGGTGTCCACCACTTAGTTCAGGGGTTTCCACCACAAGATGCCCCGACGACCTTGCGGCCGCAGCTCTGGGCAGCCGTTTCAACAATGGAGGTGGAGAACATGGTCCATTCAGACTCCATGTCTCCAGTCTCCCTCGGAATGTGGTTGAAATTCTTCCGGTGGTGGGAGTTGAAGACCTCAAGGACAGGGGCCTCAGCCAGACATTCCCAGCACACCCTCACTATACATTTGGGTCTACCAGGTCTGAATAGCACCCTCCACTGCCATCGGATCCAACTCACCACCAGGTGGTGATCAGTTGACAGCTCTGCACCTCTCTTTACCCGAGTGTCTAAGACATACAGTCGCAGGTCTGATGACACAATAACAAAATCGATCATCGACCTATGACCTAGAGTGTCCTGGTGCCAGGTGCACATATGGACACCCTTATGCTTGAACATGGTATTCGTTATGGATAAACTGTGGTTAGCACAGAAGTCCAATAACTGAACACCACTCAGGTTCAGATCAAGCAGGCCGTTCCTCCCAATCACTCCCTTCCAGGTTTCCCTGCCGTTGCCCACGTGCGCATTGAAGTCCCCCATTAGGACAATGGAGTCTCCAAGAGGAGCACTCTCCAGCACCCAAGTCAGAGGCTCCAAAAAGGGTGGGTACTCTGAACCATCATTTGGTGCATAGGCACAAAAGATGGTCAGGACCCATTTCCCAACCCGAAGGTGCAGGGAAAGTACCCTTTCATCCACCGGGGAAAACTCCAATATAGAAGCAGCAAGGTGGGGGGATACAAGGATACCCACCCCTGCTCGTCGCCTCTCGCCTGGGGAAACTCCAGAGTAGGCCATGCTCCAGCCCCTCTCCAGGAGACTGGTTCCAGAACCAGAGATATGTGTTGAGGT
Organism: Pholidichthys leucotaenia; assembly: GCA_020510985.1. Taxonomy (NCBI): domain Eukaryota; kingdom Metazoa; phylum Chordata; class Actinopteri; order Cichliformes; family Pholidichthyidae; genus Pholidichthys; species Pholidichthys leucotaenia. Next base: position 320,312,820 of record CM035840.1, read on the forward strand.
GAGGTCGACTATATCTAACCGGTACCGTTCAAAAGTTTGGGGTCACTTAGAAATTACCTTATTTTTGAAAGAAAAGCACTGTTTTTTTCAATGAAGATAACTTTAAACTAATCAGAAATACACTCTATACATTGCTAATGTGTCTATCCACTCCATCTTGGCTGCTCTCTCTTCTTCACCTCTTTTGTGCACTGGCCATTGCTTTGGATGGTTGATCCCCGGTATTGAAACTCATCTACCTTCATTACCTCTACTCATTGCATCTCCACCATCTTCATACCCACCTCCTCCTCGTTCACACGTGTATTCTCTCTTTCTTCTACTGGCTTTCGTTTCTCTGCTGTCCAACACATACCTCCACTTCTCCAGGTTCTCTTCCACCTGCTCCCTACTCTAACTGCAAATATTATAGTCCACTGAGACTCCTGTCTGACCTCATCTGTCAGCCAAAACAACAAGATGGGACTCAGAGCTGATCCCTGATGTAATCTCACCCCTACCTCGAATCCATCTGTCACCCCTACAGCACACCTTACCTCCATCTCACTGTTTTCATACATGTTCTGGACCACCCTTACATACAGTACTTCTCTTCCTCTCTTGACTTCCTCATACAGTACCACACTTCCTCTCTTGGCACCCTATCATATGCTTTCACAGCATCCACAAAGACACAGTGCAACTCCTTCTGACCTTCTCTATACTTCTCCATCAACATTGTCAGTATTACTGATCATTTTCAGTGTGGAGACTATGGCAGGTTTTGATAATAAATACATTTCTTATTTGAAACTGTCAGGTATAATAGACAGAATAAAATATAATGTATAAATTACTCCATTTCACAGTGTGGCATTGTTCTGTTGGTGCGCTTAAATAAAGCTGTTTTATGAACAACTTCAGTCTCATCTACCTCTGGTGGTAACCAACCCCGAATGCATCAATTTTAGAGACCATTTAATATTTCTCATTTAATTTCTTGCTAACATGGATCATAATCTATTATTACAGGGCAAAACAGTGCAATGAAATGTACTGGTTTTAGGTCCAACACACTGATCTTTCTGCAGGACAAAACGTGTGAGTCCTGTTAGAGAAACCAACTGATATGGCAATTTTGCATCCCAGCAAGCAAACAGAGATGATAAAGTCTTCAGCAGCTCCACCACCACCGTGATCCCTTCATACTGCCTCATGATTTAAGACGGGGCGATAACACACCAGATGCTCTCCTCTGGGGAAAAACACAAGAAAGGAGACGCATCAAAGGAATCAGGGAGGTTTAGATTAAATAATGCATGTCTACATGTAAATTTAAATACACAGAGCATGGCAGTCATTCGAATGCAGAATATAGATTTGGAGGAACTTTTTATTCTACATCATGGCATGGGGAAAGTTAGCTTTTGATGTCACACAAACTCCAGAACTCCAGATGAGGAGGTGAAGAATAGCATGAGGATTACAGAGCTGCTAATAATGTTAATGGGAGTTGGAACAATGGATATTTTCACACTGCCGTGGCCTTGGTTCTTGATATGCTTAATTACGCTTGTTCATTATTTTTGTTACCAAGCAACAAATTAAACTATGGCCACTGAGTTAGAATTCCATTGTACAGCCTTAAGATAAGTTTAGTACACTAATGTAAAGTGATTTTGAACATCCGGAGGTGGTAGAGTTTGTTCACAAATGTGCTGCGCTAACTGCGGATCCAGGCAGTCATATTCACATCAGCCCTCCACCCCTGAGTGAAAAGAACTATTCAACACATAAATGTTTAAGATACAAAAAAAAGTGTTAAAAATAGGACCAATACTAATGCTAAAAGTTTCAAACTCTGCTTATCCAAGTGTTTCAGATATTGCTTTTTTGTCAGGGACCTCATTCAACTCACTGTTACTGTAAGTCATTTATTTGATATTCAAGCTAAGACATTATTGAGAACCGAGAGGAAATAGTTTTTCCACAGAGATCTCAAAGTTCCAGTTAGGTGGTTGTAGAAGTGGAATTGGGTTGGGTTGCAGAATTATCAACTAGCACACCAAAGTTTACATGCCACTGTTTGCGAAAGTGTTTGTGAAAACAGCTGAAGAATATTCGCATCTGTTACCAAATTTTAGCAACAGTTGTGGCTGCCACATCGATTCCAGGAACAAGATCGGTACCACATGCATGCCCAGACTATGTCACATTGGAGGCAGGGTGTAATGTATTTTACATATGTTTGTTAATTATTTTTACAGTTTACTGAGTTGGCAAAGACAACTTTATGTAACTGAGGGTTATTTTTTGCTGGAAATTAGGAAAAAAAAACTTTAATGCCTATAAACAACTTCCTGTTTTCACCCTTCACAATTAAAGCTCTAGACATGTACAATAATTTAACAAGGAATAAATGAAAACGATTTACTAATAAAAGTGGCTATATAAACATAATACATAGAGAAAGTCCCCTAGATGTCAATTCAATTCAAGCTTTATTTGGCCTCAGGGTTCACAAAATAAAAGAAAAAAAAAACACTAAAACTCCACAATACAGACTTGTTATAAAAAAAGAAAAAAAGTCTAACCCCTATCTACACTGCGTAACTTCAAATCAGTCCTGGGTGTCATGAAAATTATCATAATGTGTCATCAAAACATTATGAAAACAGTGATACCAACAATGAATACAATTTACATAAAGTTTGTGAATTCATTATTAACTTTTAGGGTTAGTAGTTAGTCCGCTATTAATACTGAATTATTATAAAAAAAAATGTAAAGAACTTTACTGAACAAACTCATAACAATGCAACATAAAATGGGCTATACCATCTAAAGATTAAAGAAAATAATTACTGAGGCAAATTCCAAACTACAGATGCATCTAAAGTCCTGAAGGTGATATGGTAGGTGCCCGGGCTAAGCAGAGAGCAAGACTCAGTTGCATGGCGAGTGATAAGCAACATTTATTAAACACACAATAAACACAGCTCGTGGGATGGAATTAAAAACAAAAAGCTTGGCACGGCAAGGAAAATTCATAATAAACAATAACACACAAGACTGAATCTACCTTACAAGATGTGGCAGGAAGTGTGTAGTATATACATAATCCAAAATAAAAAAGAGTTTGTTGGAAACCAACCCGAATCCAAGGCCGCAGACCACCTGACACTCCCAGCATCCATGGGCCACCAGACCAGAGTACAGGGTGGATGGGGTGGCCTTCCAGGGTCCCAAAGCCACAGGACCAAAGAACAAGGTGGGTCAAGGGGCCTACCCAAGTTCATGGGCAACCAGACTGAAGGGTGAGGGGGCTCGGGGGTTCAGCCAGTGTCCGTGGACCCCCAGACATGAGAGCAGGGTGAGCCGAATTTGGTGGACAATAACTGAGGCACACCAGCCTCTGGAACCAGAGATGGAAGCACACTGGCTTCAGGAACAGATGGTGAGGTCACCCCGGCCCCAGAAGCAGATGGTGGAGGTGCACCAGCCTCAGGAAGAAATGGCGGGGGTGTGCCGGGCCCTAGATACAATGACTGAGGCACACGGGCCTCTGGAACAGCAGGTGGAGATGCACTGGCTTCTGGAACAACAGGTGGAGGTGCACCAGCTTCAGCAGCAGATGACGGAGGCCCACTGGCCTCGGGAACACATGACGGAGGTGCGCCGGCCTCAAGAACAGAAGGCGAAGGCGCATCAGCTTCAGGAATACACGACAAAAGCGCACCGGCCTCAGGAACAGACAGTGAAGGCGTACCGGCCCCAGGAACAAACGGTGGAGGTGCCCCAGCCTCTGGAACATACTGTATGACAAAAGCACATCGGCCTCTAGAAACAACAGTGGAAGCATACCGGCCTCAGAAATAAACGTGAAGGAACACTGGACTCTGGAACAGACAGCGGAGGCGCACCAGTCTAAGCAGCAGATAACGGCGGCCCACCGGCCTCTGGAACACATGAAAGAGGTGCACCAGCCTTGGGAACACAAGATGGAGGCACACCGGCCTCAGGAACAATGGCAAAGGTGCACCGGCCTCAGAAACAGACGGCGAAGGTGCACCGGCCTCAGGAACAGACGACGAAGGCGCACCGACCCCAGGAACACATGATGGAGGCTCACTGGAATCAGGAACAAGTGATGGAGGCTCACTGGTCTCAGGAACAAGCGAATGAGGCTCACTGGCATCAAGAACAAGTGATGGAAGCTCACTAGCTTCAGGAACAAACGGTGGAGGTGCCCCAGCCTCTGGAACATATGACAAAGGTGCAGCAGCCTCTAGAACCAATGGTGGAAGCACACCAGCCTCAGGGACAAATGGTGGAGGCACACCGGCTTCTGCAACAGACGGCGGAAGCGCACCGCCCTCAGGAACAGATGGTGAAGGTGCACCAGCCTCAGGAACAAATAGTGGCTGGGCAGCACTAGAGACGGTAGCTGAGGTTCACGAGTGTCCGGCCCAGATGCCTGGAGAGCCACCCCCGCTGCAGCCACCTCGGGCGAGGGAGAAAAGCAGGGAGTGGGTGAGGTGACACTGAAATTACCAGGAGCAAGGCAGTTCTCTTCTAATACACAATAGATGTTAAAGATGTAAAGAAAAGAAGTTGCCTTTGCTCCTGGTCCAATGCCACTGGGGTGACCACCTCAGAACAAACTGCAGGAGTGATGGCCTCTGGAAGTAAAGGTGGAGTGGACAGCTCAGACAAACATGGTGGAGTGAACTGCTCAGGCGAACAAGGTGGAGCACACTGCTCGGACAAGCTGTTATTACAAACAAACAAAGGCAGGTCCTGGTGGGTGCTGGAGCAGAGCGATGGGAGGAGCGGTGCCTCCTTGAATCTTCTTTCCACCTGCGGCCCCCGAATGCCAGTGTACTGCTGAGGAACTCTTGCCGCTCCACCGAAGAGAGGATTGGCAGGCAGCAAGCTGCCTCTGGAGAGGAGGAGACAGAGGGAAGCGGTGAAAGCGGAGGAAGAGCGAATTCCAGCACCCGGGGGTGAGTGTGCACTCACCACCTGGCAACCACCAGGTTGGTGACTCTTCCCCACATGTCCATTTCCAGTTCTCTGGATGAGCAGCTCCAAGCGGTGCCCTCTAAATCCTCCACCATCGTGATCACCTCCAGCTCATTCCGACTCCACTTCCTCCTCCTGCCGGTCTCGCCTGCTGAGTCCTTGAATGGCTGTGTCCTTCTGTCATGGTAGGTGCCCGGGCTAGACAGAGAGCAGGACTCAACTGCATGGCGAGTGATAGGCAACATTTATTAAACACAAAATAAACACAGCTCATGGGCTGGAAATAAACACCAAAGGCTTGGCAAGGCAAGGAATATTCACAAGGCTCAGATAAACTTGATAACACACAAGACTAAATGTACCCCACAAGATGTGGCAGGAAGCAAGTAGTACACACCAGTTGACATAAAGATGCAGCGCTGATCTAAGGGGTGCCGTCCATTAAATTCAGCAAAGCGGGCCGGTCTCTGCCCCGGGGGGTGGGGTTGCTGGCCTCCTAGTGCCTGGGGCCTGGGGGCGGACGTTGGCCCCGCTGGGGGTGGTGGAGTTTGGGCGGGTCCGGGGGTGTGGGCTCACCGCAACGGCCGCTGAGCAGCCTGGCCTCCCTTGATCGTCCCTCCGGGGTGGATGCCTGGCTTTCCTGGAGCTTGCTGACCTCGGGGCTGGGGGTTGGTGGCGCTGCCTTGCCTGCTTGGGGTTCCCGGAGGGAGAGCTGCTGCGACTGGCCCTCCGCTCGTATGTTTCCAGACAAACCACTCACATGCACACACTTATTTTGCGCGCGTTCTCATATATATGTACACAGACATACACTCACAAGTGTCTCTCCTTTAACAGGTGCGGAAACCAGACTCGTGTTGAGACATCTTTGGTGGAAGAAGCAGTTTGTCTTTTGTTTGTTTTAGTTGTTGGTTTGTTTGTGTCATGGTCTGTGTACCGATGTCGTCCGCGCTCAGGCCATACATCATCTCAGCTCGGCTTTTGTTATGACAGCGTCTCAGTGGGCTTCCAGCTGTCAAGCTCCATGGGACGGCTGGAGGCCAATTACCTCTCATCAGCTGAGGCGCTGTCAACCACTATATAAGGGAGCGGCCCTGTTTGCTCAGGGCTGCGACCTCACACTATCCACACATATCTCTCGCTGTGGATTAGGCTGGAGTCCCTATGTCCGGCTCCAGCCCTCCTCTCTTCCCTCATCGTTATCCGTAAGTGTATCTCCAGTATTATTTTCTTCCCTCATCGTTATTCGCAAGTTTACCTTTTGTATTATTTGTGTTTTGCCCCACAAGGCTCTTTTCCTTTGTTCTTTTCCCTTATTAATAAACTACGCAAACTCACTGGTTGGCCCTTGGCTCTTATTAATGGCTCACAAGAGCCATTCGTGACAGTAGGTCGCAGCCTGTGAGTTGCCGGCCACCGTGAGTTTTTGCAGAATTGGACTGTTGTTCCTACCTGTCTGGGTACCGTGCTGGAGGCATGTCGTCGCGGAGGGACCGCACTCAGAGTCAGAGCGACGATCTGGCAGTCGCTCTCGAGTGTGTCGATGAAATCCTCATCACCGCCTCCCTCCTCGACTTCAACAGCAATGTGCACCGGTACCTGGACCAAGCTGAGGATGTCGTTAATCATCTCCCCCGCTTCACTAACCACCCTGAGGTCAGCGCGAGGAGATATGATATTGCCGCACAGCGCGAGATACTCCGTGGGCTGGAGGGAAATCCCGGCAGGAAGCCGAAGAGGAGGAATCGTTGCCCCTCGCTTCGGGATCCCGCTCCTGCCTCTGTTCCGGCCCGGAAGTTCACACCATCCGGGGGTCTTCTCCCATCGAACATGACATCAGTCGGGATTCCCCCAGAGAAGCTGCAGCTGACAGCAATTAGCATCTGGGACCGAGTGGCTGCTGCTCTCTCCACTGTTCACCCAACCAAAATCATTAAGCATGTGATGGCGGCAGTCAGACTGGTGGAGAGGAATCCTGGGTTAAGTGACTTTCCTGAGTTCGCCGATCTCCTCGCCTCTGTTTCCACACAGGAATGGCGATTCCCGGATCTCACCTTCACCTCGCCCTCTGCCAGAAACCGTCGTCACTCACACAATCAACCTCAGCGTGAATCCCGTCCGGATCCAGTTCCGGGTCGCCGCAAGGGCTCAATCTCCCACACAGCTGTCACTCCTGCGCCTCGTCAGAGGGGAATCCCCACAGCCTCTCCCTACGGGCTATCCTCTCCTGCTGTCCCGTCAGCACTCTGTGCCCGGCTCGCCCCCTCCTCCTCGACGCCTTTCCTGGCTGCTGTGTGTTCCTGGAGTCCTGTTTCAGCGAGCCCCATCCCGGAACCTCCGCGAGCGGCTCCCCCTCATCCTCCCAGGGGGCCCTCTGTCACCATCCGGCGGGGAAAGGGAGGAGCAATGTCCGCTGCAGCAGGCACCATCCTGCCTCCAGGAGACAGGCAAGTCCCAGTTCATTCATATTCTCTTTATTGTGATTTGCCTTGTCAGACTTCTGGGGGTGGAGTTCGGGGTTCGCAGCCCCCCGAGCTCCCACCACCTGCTGTGGCTTTAATTGTTAATCCCGCATCCTCTGTGCCTCCCTCCGCTGAGCGGTCCTCGGCGCCAGGCAAACGTCGCCGGATAAGGAGGAGGCCTGCGGTTCTGGAGAGCCTGGTTCCGGTCCTGCAGCCACATCGTGGGCGGAGGAGGAAAGCGGACTGCAGCGTGGAAACTGCGCCAACGAGGAAGCGTCCCCGGGTCTCCACGGACGAACGGTCCGGTCCAGCGGGTCGAGGGTCCCCTGCCACCACGCCGTGCGGGCCATCGATGTGGAGGATCCTGAGGCTGCGGACACCACCATGCCAGCTGCGGAGCCCTACATAGGTGAGTGGGAGCCTGATGATGACCTCCCGCCGTCTGAACCCGGATCTTCGGAGTCCTGTACGGCGTCAGAACCCGAGATCAGGCAAGTGTTCTGTGTTGTCTTTCTCCTTTCCATTCTAGAGCACTTTTGCCTGTCTCTTGGGGAGGCGAGCCGGGTGCAACCACCCGCTGCATTCGAGCTTGTCTCACCGGGTTCTGGCGCTGCCGGTGATCCTGATCCCGGTTCTTTTGTCTCTCCTGAGCCTTCTCCCAGGGTCGCCGGCGAGGAGCTGATTTCGCCCGCTGTGCCAGATGTTCCGGGTTCGGGGTTGGAGGTCGGTACTGGTGCAACGCCGACCCAGTCGGGGTCCGATGCGGGTGCAGCCGTGACCCAATCAGGGTCCGACGAGGGTGCAGCACCAGCAGGATCCAAGTTCGGTGAGGGAGCTGCAGATCCCCTGCCACCGGACACTGGACCGGCTCATCTTCCCATCTTCATCACCATCCTCTTCAGCTTCACCCTCATTTTCCTCCCAAGCCTTCTCCACCAGGTGCCGCTTGGACCCCTCACTTTCGGCCCGGCTCACCCTCGCTATTCCCCTCTACAGGGAAGCTGTTGCCTTTCTCTCCCCAGCGGTCCTGGTGGCTGAGCGATGGGATTCGGGTAGGCCGCCTGAACTCTTCCCGTTACCCCTGTTGGCGGTTTGGACGCTGGGTGCGGGGAGACCCCCGGAACTGTCATTCCTGTGCCTTTTGTTTCTTAATTTTGTGAATGTACGGGTATGTTATTATGATTTCATGTATCTCATCGCTGTTAGCGTGTTTTTGTGTTTCATGCACCTTATCGCTGTTAGCATGCCCTTGTTCTTTTTCTAGGCCTCCTCCTGTTGTTGCATCCTTTTTTTTTTCTAGGGTCTGGTCTGTATTTGGTCCGCATTTATGGAGTATTGTGTTGGGGTTTTTTCTCCCTCTTCCGTACTCTGTAATTGCTTTGTTTGTTCCCTGTCAGTGTCATGGTTGTTTTTTTTTTCTCCTTCTCTTTTTCTGACTCACTCCCTCCTGGCCTGCGCCCCATCCACCCACCCTGGGGGGGGGGGGCGCTTGGGTGTTACTGGCTGTTCTGAGCCCGGCCTTGAGGGGGAGGTCCTGTCATGGTCTGTGCGCCGATGTCGTCCGCGCTCAGGCCATACATCATCTCAGCCCGGCTTTTGTTATGACAGCGTCTCAGCGGGCTTCCGGCTGTCAAGCTCCACGGGACGGCTGGAGGCCAATTACCTCTCATCAGCTGAGACGCTGTCAACCACTATATAAGGGAGCGGCCCTGTTTGCTCAGGGCTGCGACCTCACACTATCCACACATATCTCTCGCTGTGGATTAGGCTGGAGCCCCTACGTCCGGCTCCAGCCCTCCTCTCTTCCCCTCATCGTTATCCGTAAGTGTATCTCCTGTATTATTTTCTTCCCTCATCGTTATTCGTAAGTTTACCTTTTGTATTATTTGTGTTTTGCCCCACGAGGCTTTTTTCCTTTGTTCTTTTCCCTTATTAATAAACCGCAAACTCACTGGTTGGCCCTTGGCTCTTATTAATGACTCGCAAGAGCCATTTGTGACAGTTTGTTTGTTTGTTTGTTTGTTTTTTGTCTGTTCCCTTCCCTTTTCTTTTCCCCTTTTACACACTTCCTTTCCCTCTTCCCCATCCTGTTGGGTCTTCCATGGGTAAAACAATTAAAATAAAGTATTAAAAGTTATTACAGGAGGAGTTTACAACAATATACAATACACAGTTAGGTACTGTATAAGCTCCTCTTGGCAAAGTAAATCTGTTTTGGCACAATAAGGGTGACAGATTCCTGTTCTGTTTGCCTAGCTGCCTGACAGGACAAGGGGAAAAAAAATAGGGCAAAGCATTTAACAAAGTCTTAAGCAGCCGTGCATAATCAAGAATTAAACAAGACAAGAAACAGGCTAGGCGAAATGGAAATAAACAAAAGGCGCTATCAAAATAAAAGCCTAAACCAAACTACTGATAATGTCAGGAATAAAACTACAAGATATAATCGTGAAGATAATAATACTAATAAAGGCAAAGAAGAACAAAACTAAGGCAGGAATGATAACAATGCAACACAAAGGCCATGATAAAAATAACCAAGAGTTACACCATAATTAACTCAAAGCAAGACTGTGGGCTGAGCCCATGTCCCGGTACAACAGAATACTAAACCATAAACTATAAAGGACTGTCTTGAAACCACTGCCTGGGAGCAGCTCTGCGATCCACATGGTGAGGACATCGATCGCCTCACTCACACCATCACGGACTACATCAGCTTCTGTGTGGACAACACCGTACCAACCAAGACCATACGGTGTTGCTCGAACAACAAACCCTGGATCAACCCTGAGATAAAAACACTTCTGAGAGAGAAGAAGAGGATCTTCAGGTCGGGGAACAGGGAGATGCTGAAGTCCGTACAGAGGGAGCTGAGGAGGAAGATCAGAGAAGGCAAGGACAGCTTCAGGAAGAAGATGGAGGATAAGCTGCAACAGAGCGACATCGGTGGGGTCTGGAGAAACCTTTAAACCATCTCTGGGCTCCAGAATACCTCCCCGCAGGCCACGGGGGGCAGGGAGTGGGCGAACAATCTGAACCTGTTTTTTAATAGGTTTGACCAACCGTCCCCCACCCCCCGACTGCACAACAACCACTGCTGCCTCTAAAGTCATCGAGACCTGCTATCCACACCCCACTCCACCAACACTCCCCCACTCCTAGCACACAGCCCCCCAACCTGACCCTCACTAAGACCCAGGTGAGGACGGAGCTGAGGAAGATCAAGGCGAGGAAGGCCTCGGGATCGGATGGCATCAGCACAAAGCTCCTCAAGTCCTGTGCAGACCAGCTGTGTGGGATTGTGGAGCACATCTTCAACTTGAGCCTGAAGCTGGGGAGGGTACCACAGTTGTGGAAAACATCTTGTGTGGTATCTGTACCAAAGACTTCCCACCCCAAAGATCTGAACAGCTACAGACCAGTGGCCCTGACGTCTCACATGATGAAGACCCTGGAGAGACTGCTCCTTGCTCACCTCCGCCCCCTGGTGGGACCAGCGATGGATCCACTCCAGTTCGCCTACCAGCATGGCATTGGGGTGGAGGATACAGTGATCTTCCTCCTTCACCGTTCTCTGTCCCACTTGGAGAAGCCCGGGAATGTGGTGAGGATCATGTTCTTTGACTTCTCCAGTGCTTTCAACACCATCCAACTGATGATCCTGAAGGACAAGCTGCTGTGCGCAGGGGTGGACCAGCACCTGTCATCATGGATCCTGGACTACCTCACTAACCGGCCACAGTTTGTGAGAACCCGAGATTGTGTGTCCGACACGATCATCGGTAGCACGGGGGCCCCCCAGGGAACGGTTTTGGCTCCCTTCCTGTTCACCCTTTATACTGTGGACTTCTCACACAACACAGCACATTGCCGTCTACAGAAGTTCTCTGACGACTCTGCGATCGTCGGCCTCATCTCCAATGGAGATGAAGCTGAGTACAGAGGACTTATCCAGGACTTCGTGGACTGGTGCCATCGGAACTGCCTCCAGATCAACGCAAGGAAAACTAAGGAGCTGGTGGTGGACTGCCACAGGCAAGGACAACCCCTCACAGCACCAGTAAACATACAGGGAACAGACATTGAGATGGTGACATCCTACAAGTACCTGGGTGTTCATCTGAACAATAAACTAGACTGGTCACACAATACCGACGCACTCTACAAGAAGGGACAGCGCAGGCTGTTCCTACTGAGGAGGCTCAGGTCTTTTGGTGTACAAGGGGCGTTGCTGAAGACATTCTACGACACGGTGGTGGCATCAGCCATCACTTTTGGAGTGGTCTGCTGGGGCAACAGCATTACAGCAGCCGATAGGAAGAGACTGAACAAACTGATCAAGAAAGCTACGGTGGGGAAAAAAGTATTTAGTCAGCCACCAATTGTGCAAGTTCTCCCACTTAAAAGATGAGAGAGGTCTCCAATTTTAATCATAGGTGTACCTCAACTATGAGAGACAAAATGAGAAAAAAAAAATCCAGAAAAACACACTGAAGGATTTTTAATGAATTAATTGGTAAATTCCTCGGTAAAATAAGTATTTGGTCAATAACAAAAGTTCATCTCAATACTTTGTTATACACCCTTTGTTGGCAGTGACAGAGGTCAAACATTTTCTGTAAGTCTTCACAAGGTTTTCACACACTGTTGCTGGTATTTTGGCCCATTCCTCCATGCAGATCTCCTCTAGAGCAGTGATGTTTTGGGGCTGTCGCTGGGCAACACAGACTTTCAACTCCCTCCAAAGATTTTCTATGGGGTTGAGATCTGGAGACTGGCAAGGCCACTCCAGGACCTTCAAATGCTTCTTACAAAGCCACTCCTTCATTGCCCGGGCAGTGTGTTTGGGATCATTGGCATGCTGAAAGACCCAGCCACATTTCATCTTCAATGCCCTTGCTGATGGAAGGAGGTTTTCATTCAAAATCTCACGATACATGGCCCCATTCATTCTTTCCTTTACACGGATCAGTCGTCCTGGTCCCTTTGCAGAAAAACAGCCCCAAAGTATAATGTTTTCACCCCCATGCTTCACAGTAGGTATGGTGTTCTTTCTCCTCCAAACATGACAAGTTGAGTTTTTACCAAAAAGTTCTATTTTGGTTTCATCTGACCATATGACATTCTCCCAATCCTCTTCTGGATCATCCAAATGTTCTCTAGCAAACTTCAGATGGGCCTGGACATGTACTGGCTTAAGCAGGGGGACACGTCTGGCACTGCAGGATTTGAGTCCCTGGCGGCGTAGTGTGTTACTGACGTAGCCTTTGTTACTTTGGTCCCAGCTCTCTGCAGGTCATTCACTAGGTCCCCCCGTGTGGTTCTGGGATTTTTGCTCACCGTTCTCGTGATCATTTTGACCTCACGAGGTGAGATCTTGCGTGGAGCCCCAGATCGAGGGAGATTATCAGTGGTCTTGTATGTCTTCCATTTTCTAATAATTGCTCCCACAGTTGATTTCTTCACACCAAGCTGCTTACCTATTGCAGATTCAGTCTTCCCAGCCTGGTGCAGGTCTACAATTTTGTTTCTGGTGTCCTTTGACAGCTCTTTGGTCTTGGCCGTAGTGGAGTTTGGAGTCTGACTGTTTGAGGTTGTGGACAGGTGTCTTTTATACTGATAATGAGTTCAAACAGGTGCCATTAATACAGGTAACGAGTGGAGAACAGAGGAGCCTCTTAAAGAAGAAGTTACAGGTCTGTGAGAGCCAGAAATCTTGCTTGTAGGTGACCAAATACTTATTTTACCAAGGAATTTACCAATTAATTCATTAAAAATCCTTCAATGTGATTTTCTGGATTTTTTTTTCTTATTTTGTCTCTCATAGTTGAGGTATACCTATGATGAAAATTTGAGACCTCTCTCATCTTTTATGTGGGAGAACTTGCACAATTGGTGGCTGACTAAATACTTTCTTGCCCCACTGTAGCTCTGTCCTGGGGCAACTCCTTGACCCAGTGGAGGAGATAGGAGAGAGAAGGATGGTGGCTAAACTGTCATCTCTGCTGGAGTCCGAGTCCCACCCTATGCAGGACATACTGAACGCACTGAGGAGCTCGTTTAGCAGTAGACTACATCATCCTAGGTGCGCAACCGAGAGGTTTCGCAGGTCCTTCCTACCTACGGCTGTCAGACTGTATAACCTAAGCAGGGCTGCTCGCAGAGATAGCAAAAAAAACGTGACGACCTAATAGTATTGAATGCAAAAGATGCAACAGACTTACGCAAATGGTCCCCTCCAGTATACAACTAGGACAATATCAGTCGCTACGGAGAGTGACAATATGTATGGGTACATATTCATACTATGTAGATAACTAAGTAGACGGTTATGCTGTTTATTCCATCTTGCTACAATGCTCTGTACTTTGTATATATATTTATATATTTATGTGTACGTATGTATATTCACTGCTCTTATTTTTATTTTCTTATCTTCTTAATTATTGGTCTGAGTGTTGCTATCCCTGTGCTGTTGCAATCCTAGAATTTCCCCATTGTGGGACTAATAAAGGCTTATCTTATCTTTTCTTATCTTACCTTAAACTAAGGTGTGGACATGGGCCCAGCCGACGTTCTGCCAGAGGTTTTTTTTTTTGTCTTTTGTTTTGGTATTGCAGTCCAATTAATATATCTCTTCAGCAAAGACACGTTCTGAACTATCAAAATTATTTTAATTCTTTCTTTCTTTGGTCCATTTGTATTCATTAAAACAGCCACAAGGATTCAATGTGTCATGGCCTGCATAACATTAAAGCAATTAAAAAAAGTTATTAGTTATTTTATAAATACATTTTATTAGGGGTACACGCAAAAAATATTTTTGTTGTCCATCCATAATAACTGCACTGGTGAAATGCAAAAGACGTCATTTTTTATTAACTCTACCAGTTTGAGGTGTTATTTTTTAAACTGCTGTAAAAAGGAAAACACGTCACATGAAGTAAATGCATTGCGCATGCACTAATACCAATTTTGTTACAGGAACTGATGTGGCAGCCACAACAGTGCTAGCGATGATTAGCAACTATTTGGCACTCTTTTGCCACTGTTTGGGGATATTTGGGACCTTTTGCCAACTCCATGTAAAATACCAGGCAAATGTTTTGGACCGAACTGTACAACAAAGGTGAGCAAACCCTCCTCAACATTCAGATTTCTCCTGGTTTTGTAAAGGTTCTTAAACAATTGCTAATGTTCAATTTGGTGAACCAAAAAGACCTTAAGTGACATGTTATAACTGTTTGCAAGCACAACTATTTTGCAAACGTTTGCAACTGTGCAGAGAAATATATTTGCAAATTAATTTTGAACATGTTTAAAATTTAGTTGTGAAATTGTTAATTGCTAATCTTGGCTGGCTAGCTCCAATTGAATCCAGCCTGAGCCAGCTAACGCAAATTTGTTTTAAAGATTGAATTAAATAATACATCACTGGTGGCCAGGAGTGTGTGGTTTGTGTTGTTGACAGGATATGACCGGTCCCTAGAGTACAATAAGCTCAGAAACATCCGCGAGTGGCTAAACTGCTCGCTTCAGCTAGTTGTCCTGGTAGAGATAATACTACAAGAAATTAAGCTAAAATATCATCTAAGAACAATGTATATGGTCGAGTGTTGTAGATGAACATGGATTCCATTGGGGGGGGGGTGAATAGAATTTAAAGAAAATAATTATCAAAATGGCTGGATCAGCAGTTCAGCTAACATCAGGCGGTTTGCAGTTACTGACCGATGATGCTGACTGAGCTAGCCAAGCAAATGCTAACAGCTTGATGTAGCATCATGGAGAAAAGATAATAAGTCAGAATGATATGAGCTATATTATCGACTGTGGAGTTAGTGAATCAGGTGGAAACAGGGATATTTATTATGGTGACTGAAATCTAAATAAAATAAAATAAACCGTGCTTAGTAAGCAAGCTCCCTAGTACCACTGTTAGCTTTTAACTAACGCCTTTGGCTTCCCGCCCATCTACATGACAGACAGCTAGGCTGGCCAATAATGCAGCACCAAGCAGCTTTTAGTAATGTTTCCCATTTTTTGACATACTGTACAAGAAAAAAAACTGTAAGAGGTTGACTTCTTGGAGAGAAAAAAAAAAAAAACATATAAAGGCTGTTTTTCTTTTTTTTTTCTTTTTTTTTTTTTTACAGAGAAGTTCACAGTTCCTTCATTGTCCTCCTTTATGGTCCTTTTGTTTTCTATTAGTACAAAAATTAAAACACAATCCAACATAAGGATCCTCACAAGCAAAATATGAATGCCGACTAACTTTTCTAAAAATACCTAATGGTCTACTAGAATGGCTGTTTATGTGATACCAATGTCATTTTCTGATCTTTGCCTGTTACTGTAATTACTGTATAGTGTAGCAGAAATCAGTCTGTTTCTAATGGCTTCCAAGCTCCCAATTTGATGTTGTGCAGCTGAGTAAAAGCATGACTGCTTTATACTTTGTGGAAGCAGGGGGTCTGTGAGTGCCAGCTGTGTGGGGATCTGCATAATGTCAAGAATTAAAAACAGACTCTCCAGTGTTAAGAAAGCAGTAGCTGTTAGTCTAGGTTAGAGGTCTGCAACCTGCCAGAGCAAAGATTTGTGAGAGAAAAAAAATATATGTAAATTTACTAGAAAAATTTTACTATAAAAATAACAAATTTATGAGAAAAGCTGAAAATTTATGCCAAAAAATCTCACAAATTTAGGGAAAAAAGGGGTTGCAATTTAATGAAGAAAACATCACAACAAATTTGCAAGAAATAGTTACAAAATTTCTGGGAATTTTTTTTATTTTTTTTTATTTTATGCACTTTATTGATCCCCAGAGGGGAAATTCAGGGCATCCACCTGGATGGATGAAGCAGCCACAGTACAGCGCCAACCCCTTCACACACACATTCACACCTAGGGCCACTTCAGAGTCTCCAATTAACCTAACTTGTATGTTTTTGGCCTGTGAGAGGAAACTGGAGAAATTCCAGCGTAAACCCATGCAGACACGGGGGGAACATACAAACTCCACACAGATAGCCGTTGGTCAGGGGGTGGGATCGAACCCTGGATCCCATGGCCAAGGGTGAGTTGCTGTGCTGCCACAGTGCTAACCACTGTTCCACCGCACCGCCAGTTTACTGGAAACGTTGCAATTTTTAAAAAAGAATAATGTTGCGAGCTTACCCCAAAAAAGGTAACAAATTTACAAGGGAGAATAGAAAAATTTCATTAGAAAAGATAAGATAAAATTCTAGGATTGCAACAGCCCAGGGATAGCAACACTCAGAGCAATAATTAAGAAGATAGGAAAATAAGAGCAGTGAATATACATACAGTATGTACACATAAATATATAAATATATGTATATACACAGTAGAGAGCATTGTAGCTAGATGGAATAAACAGCATAACCGTCTATTTAGTTACCCTACATGGTATGAATATGTACCCATACACACAGTGGGGTAAAAAAGTATTTAGTCAGCCACCAATTGTGCAAGTTCTCCCACTTCAAAGATGAGCGAGGTCTCCAATTTTCATCATAGGTATACCTCAACTATGAGAGACAAAACGAGAAAAAAAAATCCAGAAAATCACATTGAAGGATTTTTAATGAATTAATTGGTAAATTCCTCGGTAAAATAAGTATTTGGTCAATAACAAAAGTTCATCTCAGTACTTTGTTATATACCCTTTATTGGCAATGACAGAGGTCAAACGTTTTCTGTAAGTTTTCACAAGGTTTTCACACACTGTTGCTGGTATTTTGGCCCATTCCTCCATGCAGATCTCCTCTAGAGCAGTGATGTTTTGGGCCTGTCGCTGGGCAACACAGACTTTCAACTCCCTCCAAAGATTTTCTATGGGGTTGAGATCTGGAGACTGGCTAGGCCACTCCAGGACCTTGAAATGCTTCTTACAAAGCTACTCCTTCGTTGCCCGGGCAGTGTGTTTGGGATCATTGTCATGCTGAAAGACCCAGCCACGTTTAATCTTCAATGCCCTTGCTGGTGGAAGGAGGTTTTCACTCAAAATCTCACGATACATGGCCCGATTCATTCTTTCCTTTACACGGATCAGTGGTCCTGGTTCCTTTGGAGAAAAACAGCCCCAAAGTATGATGTTTCCACTCCCATGCTTCACAGTAGGTATGGTGTTCTTTCTCCTCCAAACACGACAAGTTGAGTTTTTACCAAAAAGTTTTATTTTGGTTTCATCTGACCATATGACATTCTCCCAATCCTCTTCTGGATCATCCAAATGCTCTCTAGCAAACTTCAAAAGAGCCTGGACATGTACTGGCTTAAGCAGGGGGACACGTCTGGCACTGCAGGATTTGAGTCCCTGGCGGCGTAGTGTGTTTCTGATGTAGCCTTTGTTACTTTGGTTCCAGCTCTCTGCAGGTCATTCACTAGGTCCCCCCATGTGGTTCTGGGATTTTTGCTCACCGTTCTCGTGATAATTTTGACCCCACGGGGTGAGATCTTGCGTGGAGCCCCAGATCGAGGGAGATTATCAGTGGTCTTGTATGTCTTCCATTTTCTAATAATTGCTCCCACAGTTGATTTCTTCACACCAAGCTGCTTACCTACTGCAGATTCAGTCTTCCCAGTCTGGTGCAGGTCTACAATTTTGTTTCTGGTGTCCTTTGACAGCTCTTTGGTCTTGGCCATAGAGGAGTTTGGAGTCTGACTGTTTGAGGTTGTGGACAGGTGTCTTTTATACTGATAACGAGTTCAAACAGGTGCCATTAATACAGATAACGAGTGGACGACAGAGGAGCCTCTTAAAGAAGAAGTTACAGGTCTGTGAGAGCCAGAAATCTTGCTTGTTTGTAGGTGACCAAATACTTATTTTACTGAGGAATTTACCAATTAATTCATTAAAAATCCTTCAATGTGATTTTCTGGATTTTTTTTTCTCATTTTGTCTCTCATAGTTGAGGTATACCTATGATGAAAATTTGAGACCTCTCTCATCTTTTAAGTGGGAGAACTTGCACAATTGGTGGCTGACTAAATACTTTTTTGCCCCACTGTATTGTCACCCTCCGTAGCGACTGATATTGTCATAGTTGTATGCTGGAGGGGACCATTTGTGTAAGTCTGTTGCGTCTTTTGCATTCAATACTATTAGGTCCTCACATTTTTTTTTGCTATATCTGCGAGCAGCCTTGCTTAGGTTATACAGTCTGACAGCCGTAGGTAGGAAGGACCTGCGAAACCTCTCGGTTGCGCACCTAGGATGATGTAGTCTACTGCTAAATGAGCTCCTCAGTGTGTTCAGTATGTCCTGCATAGGGTGGGACTCAGACTCCAGCAGAGATGACAGTTTAGCCACCATCCACCATCCACCAAAAAAAAAAACATGTAGGTTTAGGGCGCTCGCGCACGCAGCGACCAGCAGCCGGTGGCTTGTCACCAGACTGCAAACCAAGTCTACCTACGGGTACAAATAAGTAACAAAAAAAAAAAAAAAAAAAAAAAAAAAAAATCCTTCTCTCTCCTATCTCCTCCACTGGGTCAAGGCGTTGCCCCAGGACAGATCTAGCTTTCTTGATTAGTTTGTTCAGTCTCTTCCTACCTGCTGCTGTAATGCCACTGCCCCAGCAGACCACTCCAAAAGTGATGGCTGATGCCACCACCGTGTCGTAGAATGTCTTCAGCAGCGCCCCTTGTACACCAAAAGACCTGAGTCTCCTCAGTAGGAACAGCCTGCGCTGTCCCTTCTTGTAGAGTGCGTCGGCATTGTGTGACCAGTCTAGTTTATTGTTCAGATGAACACCCAGGTACTTGTAGGATGTCACCATCTCAATGTCTGTTCCCTGTATGTTTACTGGTGCTGTGAGGGGTTGTCCTTGCCTGTGGCAGTCCACCACCAGCTCCTTAGTTTTCCTTGCGTTGATCTGGAGGTAGTTTCGATGGCACCAGTCCACGAAGTCCTGGATAAGTCCTCTTTACTCAGCTTCATCTCCGTTGGAGATGAGGCCGACGATCGCAGAGTCATCAGAGAACTTCTGTAGATGGCAGTGTGTTGTGTTGTGTGAGAAGTCCGCAGTATAAAGGGTGAACAGGAAGGGAGCCAAAACCGTTCCCTGGGGGGCCCCCGTGCTACCGATGATCGTGTCGGACACACAATCCCGGGTTCTCACAAACTGTGGCCGGTTAGTGAGGTAGTTCAGGATCCATGATGACAGGTGCTGGTCCACCCCTGCGCACAGCAGCTTGTCCTTCAGGATCATCAGTTGGATGGTGTTGAAAGCACTGGAGAAGTCAAAGAACATGATCCTCACCGCGTTCCTGGGCTTCTCCAGGTGGGACAGGGAACAGTGAAGGAGGAAGATCACTGCATCCTCCACCCCAATGCCATGCTGGTAGGCGAACTGGAGTGGATCCATCGCTGGTCCCACCAGAGGGCGGAGGTGAGCAAGGAGCAGTCTCTCCAGGGTCTTCATCATGTGAGATGTCAGGGCCACTGGTCTGTAGCTGTTCAGGTCTTTGGTGTGGGAAGTCTTTGGTACAGGTACCACACAAGATGTTGTCCACAACTGTGGTACCCTCCCCAGCTTCAGGCTCAGATTGAAGATATGCTCCACAATCCCACACAGCTGGTCTGCACAGGACTGGAGGAGCTTTGCGCTGATGCCGTCCGGTCCCGAGGCTTTCCTCGCCTTCATCTTCCTCAGCTCCGTCCTCACCTGGGTCTTAGTGAGGGTCAGGTTTGGGAGTTGTGTGCTGGGAGTGGGGGGGGGGGGGGTGTTGGTGGAGTGGGGTGTGGATAGCAGGTCTCGATGACTTTAGAGGCAGCAGTGGTTGTTGTGCAGTCGGGGGGGAGGGCGGTTGGTCAAACCTATTAAAAAACAGAAATATATGCCATAAATCTGACAAATTTTTTGGGAAAATAATAATAACAAACTTATGAGAAAAGATGAAATTTTATGATCAAAAAAATCTCAAATTTTGGAAAAAAGTTCTACTTTTTTGGGGAAAACCCTCTTAATATTGCTAGTGTCAGCCCAGTTTGTACTGGGCTCCAGGCTCCAATGTTTTTTGTGGCTCTGCAGATTTTGCTGGTTAAAAATCTCTCACAGTGGCTCTTTGTGTAATAGAGGTCACGACCCCTGGTTTAGGCAGTCAGAGTCTTTCTGTGTCACAAGGCAGATGGACAGAATGCCTTTGGTAGAAACTCTGACTTTTTCAGATGATAATACACTGTAGTGAGAAGCTGGAAATGATGATATAAAATGGTTTTAAAAGCCAAAAAGCCCATATAAGGAGGTAGGCTGGGGTGGAAGAGCAAGGCATCTTCAATGTAGGAAACTCAAGTTGTCATCCCATTGTTCCCTGTCTTGTGACAAAGACGCACCATTACCAAACGGAAACATATTACATGCCCGGCTTGAGAAGTGTCAGTGGCTAGACTCAGCAGTAGGCATAGAAGGTAACTGTACATATTTTTGGAAGAGTTAGGACTCACTTTCACACTTAGCATAGATTTCTGTAAAAAACAAAACAAAACATGGAAGCTCATTTGAATAGATTTTGTTGGTTCTTGTTAACATATTCACACCACTGTGGAACATTCCATACTGATCAGCACAGACCTTGATAACAGTGGACTTTTGCTGCAGAAATATATGTTGGACTAATGAGATCATTTGTTTCTGGTGATGTCACTTCTAGGTCAAAATGTGAGAAAAACAAAAAATCAGATTTTACATAATAAAGATCACAATGTACAATTGAATATTCAGCTCAAGAACAACATAATGGCTTGTTCAGGTGGGAGTTTGGCCCATTCTTCTGCAGGTACATCTCAAAAAATTAGAATATCATCAAAAAGTTCAATATTTTTTGTCACTCATTTCAAAAAGTGAAACCCATATATTATATAGATTCATTACACATACGAGTGAAATATTTCAAGCCTTTATTTTTTGAAATGTTGATGATTATGGCTTACAGATAATGAAAACCCAAAATTCAGTGTCTCAGAAAATTAGAATATTGTGAAAAAGTTCAATATTGGAAAGTCACCTGCACATGTTTCCTGAGCCTTTAAATGGTCTCTCAGCCTGGGTCAGTAGGCTACACAATCATGGGGAAGACTGCTGACTTGACAAATGTCCAGAAGACAGTTATTGACACCCTCCACAAGGAGGTGTAAGCAACAAAAGGTCATTGCTAAAGAAGATGGTTGTTCAGAATGCTGTAGGCAAGCATATTCGTAGAAAGCTGAGTGGAAGGAAAACTGTGGCAGGAAAAGGTGCACCAGCAAAAGGGATAACCGCAGCCTTGAGAGGATTGTCAAGCAAAATCCATTCAAGAATTTGGGGGAGCTTCACAAGGAGTGGACTGAGTCAGTGCATCAAGAGCCACTACGCACAGACAAATCCTTGACATGGGCTACAAATGTTGCATTCCTCGTGTCAAGCCACTCCTGAACCAGAGACAACGTCAGAAGCGTCTTACCTGGGCTGTGGAGAAAAAGAACTGGACTGTTGCTCAGTGGTCCAAAGTCCTCTTTTCAGATGAAAGTAAATTATGCATGTCATTTGGACATCAAGATTGCAGAGTCTAGAGGAAGACTGGAGAGGGACAGAATCCACGTTGCTTGAAGTCCAGTGTTAAGTTTCCACAGTCAGTGATGATTTGGAGTGCCATGTCATCTGCTGGTGTTGGTCCACTGTGTTTTCTGAAGTCCACAGTCAATGCAGCCATCTACCAGGAAATTTTAGAGCACTTCATGCTTCCTTTTGCTGACAAGCTTTATGGAGATGCTGATTTCATTTTCCAGCAGGACTTGGCACCTGCCCGCACTGCCAAAGGTACCATAAGCTGGTTCAGTGACTATGGTTTTAGTGTGCTTGATTGGCCAGCAAACTTGCATGACCTGAACCCCATAGAGAATCTATGGGGTATTGTCAAGAGGAAGATGAGAGACACCAGACCAAACAATGCAGTTTATCTGAAGGCCGCAAAGCAACCTGGGCTTCCATTACACCTGAGCAGTGCCACAGGCTGATCGCCTCCATGGCCGCATTGATGCAGTAATTCATGCAAAAGGAGGCCCAACCAAGTATTGAGTGCATAGATATGAACATACTTTTCAGAAGCTTGACATTTCTCTTTAAAATATCCTTTTTTATTGATCCTATGTAATATTCTAATTTTCTGAGACACTGAATTTTGGGCTTTCATTATCTGTAAGCCATAATCATCAAAATTTCAAGAAATAAAGGCTTGAAATATTTCACTCTACGTGTAATGAATCTATATTATAGGTTTCACTTTCTGAAATGAGTGACAAAAAATATTGAACTTTTTCATAATATTCTAATTTTTTGAGATGTACCTGTAGTATCTAGCCCATTCTTCCAGTATCTCATAATCTTCTCCATGGGTTGATATTTCATTTCACTGTAGAGGGGATGAATATAGAACATTTTCTCGCAAGTAAATATTGAGGGGGACACTTTAAATATTGTTGCAGTATCATAGTAGTCATAGTATGTAGTATTATTGTATTCAGGTCCATTCCTTTGTTTGTAATAACAGCTTCCAGATGCCTCCTGTATGGAGAAACTTGGCACAGGTATTGCTCAGGAGTGATTTTAGCCCATTCTTCTACACAAACTCTCTTCAAATCTTGAAGGTTCTGTGGGTGTCTTCTATGAACGCTGATCTTCAGTTTGTTTCATCCATCCATCCATACATCCATCCATACATACATACATAATACATACTGTACATACATACATACATACAGCCAGCCAGCCAGCCATCCATCCATCCATCCTCTACCAGCTTTACTTGCAGCGCCACATGAGTCTGACATGTTTTCACGTAAAACCCAAGAGCAGACAACAGATTCAATTAGTATCACAATGATCTTTATTGACTGAGTGAATGTGTGTGAATGTGCATGTGCAGAGAGGGAGTGGTCTGGCAACCCTGCAGAGAGAGAGAGGAGAGAAGAGAATATGAGTTTTCTTGCAACAATTGGCTGAACTGGAAGAATAATTAATAGCCTTACAGCACAATGGGGAGTAGCAGAAGCACAAAGAAGCAGCTCTGTCCTTTCCCAGGTTACCAGGGTCCCGCAGAGGTGAAGAGGTGCCTGTGTAGATAATACCGGTGCTGAGTGCAGGTGAAACCTCCGCTGAGGGGAAAAGAGGAGAGAGTTCATTCTGGGGGCAGAAGCACTTACGGAACTGGAGAGACATTGGAGCATCCAGCTCACAGGCTGAGATCCGGTCTGCCGCCTAGAGCTGGGGAAGGTCTGCCTGGAGGTTGGTCCACCTGTGCATAGGGAAGAGGAACAGGGAAAAGCAGGAGCAGAAGAAGATAACATCCAGTTATAGGTAGCTTACAGTTGAGCTGGGGAGGTGAAACTCCCAGACGATTAGGTACTGATAACTTAGTAGAAAGGGAGGCGAAACTCCCAGCTGAAGAGAAGGGTAGACTCCCGTTGTGGAGTTCTTTCACCCTGTTGGAGTGTTGACGTCTCCGTACAGGAGTGCAGGACTCAACTCCTGATAAAGGCCATCTAAGTGGGAGGCTCAGGTGTGAATGAAACCGCAGCTGTGGAAGATAATTAGTGAGCAAGGAAGACACACAGCACGGATCACCATAGTACCCCCCCTCCCCCTTACAGGACACCTCCCAGCGGCCGAATCAACCTGTCCAGGTGAGCCTGATGAAAATCCCTGATGAGCTGCCGATCAGTGATGAATGAGGATCGAACCTATGATCTCTCCTCCACACTATACCCAGCCCAATCCACCAGGTACTGGAGACCTTACCCCCTGTGTCGTACATCCATAATGCGGTTGACCTTGAAATCTGGACCACCATCGATCATCACCGGAGGGGGAGGCGGCTTGGATGGAGGACACAAAGGACTGGAGGAAAATGGCTTCACCTGGGAGACATGGAAGGTAGGACAGATACAAAGGGTAGGGGGGAAAGACAGGCGGACAGCAACTGGATTGATTATTTGGGAGATGGGGTAAGGGCCAATGAAGCGAGGAGAAAGCTTCTTAGATTCAGTTTTCAGGTTAATGTTTTTGGTAGAAAACCATACCTTTTGTCAAACCAGGTAGGGCGGAGCTGGGGTCCTCCAGTGGTTAGCAATCTCCGAGTTGCGGCCCACAGTGCATTGCAGGGCAGCCCTGGCAGTCTTCCAAACCCAGCAACAGCACTTGATATGGGCCTGCACCGATGGAACAGCGATGTCCACCTCCTCTTCTGGGAACAGGGGAGGGTTGTAACCCAGAGACACCTCGAAGGGGGGGAGACCTGTAGCCACTGAAATGGCAGAGTTGTGCACGTTCTCGATCCAAGGTAGGTACGAGCTCCATGATGCAGGGTTGGAAGTCGTGACACACCTCAGGGCAGCCTCCAATTCTTGATTGGCATGCTCACACTGGCCATTACTCTGAGGATGATACCCCGAAGATAAGCTAACCGTCGCCCCAATGGACTTGCAAAAGGACCGCCAAACCTGAGACACAAACTGAGGACCCCGGTGTGAAACTATGTCCACTGGAATTTCTTCTTTCTTCACTCTCAATGAAATATTTTTTCTTTCGCTGGTCATTAACATCTGTTTGTTCTCTCCCATAGATTGAGTCCCCATCATGCTGTTTGCTCTCTACATGTCTGTTCTTTTCATCTTCTCTGTCCCCTGACCCCCAGCCAGTTGCAGCAGATGACTGCCCCTCCCCGAGCCTGGTTCTGCTGGAGGTTTCTTCCTGTTAAAAGGGAGTTTTTCCTCTCCACCGTCGCCAAGTGCTTGCTCACAGGGAATAGCCTGATTGCTGGGGTCTTTCTGCAACTGTGGGGGTTTCCCCTACAGTTGAAAGTGCTATGAGATGACTGTTGTTGTGAAATGGCGCTATATAAATACAGTTGAATTGAATTCAATTGAATTGAACTGGAATCCCATAAAACCGAACCATGTGCAAGACAAACAGGTCCTCCATCTCCTTGGCTGATGGGAGCTTGTTAAGGGGAATGAAGTGGGCTGCTTTAGAGAACCCATCAATGATGGTGAAAATAACAGTATGTCCAGCGGAAGGGGGAAGCCCGGTCACAAAATCCAAAACCACGTGAGACCAAGGGCTGCTGGGGATGTGTAGGGGATGCAGCAGTCTCGAGGGGTGAGAGGAAGAAGTTTTTCCGGTGGCGTACTGGGGCTAGGACCGAATAAACTCATTGACACCCTTTCTCATAGATGGCCACCAGAAGGTCCTCTGCTGCTGAGACAAGGTGCGAGCCATCCCAGGGTGACACATGACCTTAGATGAATGTAACCAATCGATGACCTGACCACGGCCTGAGGAAGGGATGTAAACCCGCCCTGCCGGATCCCCACCCGGGTCCGGTTCTGCTTCCTGTGTTTTCTTGACCCTCTCCTTGATCTCCCAGGACAGCATGCCAACAATGCACGAAGGAGACACAATAAGGTGCGGTTCAGGCAAAGTCGTGTCCAGGGAGAATTGCCTAGAGAGTGCATCAGGTTTGGTGTTTTTGGACCCCGGCCGATAAGTGATGGTGAAGTTGAACCTGCCAAAGAACAGGGACCACCTGGCTTGTCTGGAGTTTAGTCGTTTAGCTGTTCTGAGGTACTCCAAGTTCTTATGGTCAATTACTAACCTGCACTTACTGTATATAGCGCTTTTCTAGTCACAAAGACCACTCAAAGCGCTTTCACTAGTACTAACCCTCTATTTTAAGGGCCTATAGGAAACAGATATCTAGGGACAATTTAGAACAACCAATTAACCTAACATGCATGTCTTTGGATTGTGGGAGGAAACCGGAGCCCCCGGAGTAAACCCATGCAGCACAGGGAGAACATGCAAACTCCACACAGAAAGGTTCCAACCCCTGCCAGCCTGGGGATTCGAACCAGGAACCTTCTAGCTGTAAGGCAACAGTGCTAACTACTGCACCACTGTGCTGCCCCCAATCAGAATACAATCCAGATGACGAACGGCAGCGAGGTTCCCTCCAGCCAGTGGCGCCACTCCTCCAAGGCCAACTTAACTGCCAGTAACTCCTGATCCCCTACATCATAGGCTGGTGACAGACATTGGGAAAAGAAGGCGTAGGGACAGACCTTGTTGTTGGAGGCTGAGCGCTGTGACAGGACCGCTCCAACCCCAGAGTCTGAGGCATCCACTTCTACCAGGAATTGAAGGGATGGGTCCACCTGGGCAAGGATAGAGGGAGAGGAGAAAAGGGCATTTAGTTTTGAGAATGCTGCCCCCGCCTCCTCGGACCAACGAAAAGGGACTTTAGAGGAGGTGAGGCAGGTGAGCAGCAGAGCCACCACACTATAGTTATGGATGAATCGCAAGTAAAAATTAGCGAACCCCAGAAACTGCTGTAGTTGCCTGAGGGAAGAAGGGACCGGCCACTCCACTACTGCCTTTACCTTACCTGGGTCAGCTCTGATCTCCTTGTGAGCAATGAGAAACCCCAGGAAGGTGGTGGAAGAAATATGAAACTCACATTTCTCCACCTTGATGTAGAGTTGATTCTCCAGTAACCACTGAAGGACCCTCCTCACGTGCACCCGATGCTCCTCTAAAGAACGGGAAAAGATGAGGATGTCATCCAGGTACACAAAAACAAAAGAACCCAAAAAGTCCCTCAGCACGTTGTTGATGAGCTGCTGGAACACTGCTGGCACGTTCGTCAAACCAAACGGCATCACCAAATACTCGAAATGGCCACTAGGAGTGCGCAACCCCGTCTTCCATTCATCCCCCTCCTTAATCCAGACCAAGTTGTAGTCATTACGCAGGTCCAGTTTAGTGAAGACAGTGGCCCCCTGGAGTGAATCAAAAGCGGAGTTGATGAGTGGCAGAGTGTATTTGTCCTTCACCGTGATGTTATTAAGCTCCCTAAAGTCAATGCAAGGATGAAGGGAGCCATCCTTCTTTCCCACAAAAAAAAAAAAATAAAAATCCAGCCCTCACCGCCAATGAAGAAGGCCTGATGATGCCCGAGCTTAAAGACTCCTTAATATAGTTGTCCATCGCCTCCCGTTCTGGGGCAGAGAGACTATAAAGCTGGCTAGATGGCAATGGAGCCCCTGACAGGAGGTTAATGGCGCAGTCATAAGGGCAGTGGGGGGGGGGGGGGTAGAGAACGAGCCATCGCCTTACTGAATACTGGGGCCAAGTCATGGTACTCAGGGGGAACCGAGGAGAGGTTGGGCAAGTAAGTGTGTGGGGGACTAATAGGCACCAAGGGACAACAGACTGCAGACTGTAAACAAGCACTTAAACAAAAAGTACTCCATGAAATGATCTTCCCTGCCTGCCAATCAATAACGGGATTGTGGAGTCTAAGCCAAGTAAGGTAAAATGACAGGGGAGGCAGAAATGGGTAAAACAAAAAACTGAGATGCTCCCGATGGTTACCTGAAACCAAAACTGAAACGGGAGCAGTCTGCTTAGAGACAGTGGTGAGGGGCACATTGGAAAGCGCAATCAACTTCAATGGGGTCTTCAGATTGTGACAGGGAAGCTTTAGCCGGGTTGCCAGACTCTCTGAAATGAAGCTCTGTTCAGTGCCTGAGTCAATGAGAACATTAGTGGAGATTTCAATGTGACCATGTTGAAAACGAATAGGTAAAATCAGTTGTGTAAGGATTTTAGCTTTTCCCGCGTTCGTTAGTCCCCCTACTGCGATGAACAGACACCCCCCCCCCCCCCCCGGCTGCTTGGGACAGGAAGCGACCTCGTGATCGGCACTGGCACAATACATGCATAATTCGAGGTCGCGGCGGCATTGTCGTTCCGCAAGAGGCAACTAAGAACAGCCCACCAGCATAGGCTCCTCGGCCTCAAGAGATTCAGAGGGAGGCCGAGGAGCAGGGAGAGGAGACTGAGGGGGAAAACGAGACTGAGAGCTCGAGCGATTAGAAAAATGGCACTCACTAGACCACTCCCTCAATCGATTATCAATACTGATAGCTAAAGAGATTAATTCATGTAGTGAAGAGGGTTTCTCTAAACGGGCCAATTCATCCCGAAGACTAGGACTGAGACTGCGTGAGAAAATGCTGCAGAGTGAGGCATCCTCCCACCCCACCTCCGCCGCAACAACCCGGAAATCTACCGAGTAGTGTGCTACAGACCTGACCCCCTGCTGAAGGTTAAGGAGGCTTGCTCTGTAAAAAAATAGAAGTGTGCTTATGCTGTAACAGTGTTGTCTGGGGTCCTGATTGTGTAAAAATTCCACAACCTGCATCACCTCCAACAGCTGAATGAGCTACTAACCTGAATATAACTTATCTGTATTCTGTACAGACAGTAAATATGCTTATAGCACATGCCACCTGCATACTGTTACCTTGAATCTGCGGGGGTTTGTCACCTCCACAGAAAAACCAGCAAAACATCGACAGCAATTGTTGCAACTATGTAATGTTCTGATGCTACCATGTTCTGTGGCAGTTATTCACTGCCCTGCCCACACTAATGGCACTGACTTGTCTAGCTGCGATAATCACTTGGCTGATAACGCTACTCACTGTGCTGCTATTGGTCTTTTAGGAACCGTCTGTTTTATTAATAATGTTGATGTTTTAAAAGACTGTCAAAATAATATGGACCTTCCTCCTGTTTCATGTGTAAATAATTAGATATACATTTGGCTTGCCTGATGAAAATTTGCTCTGCCACCCACATTATACAGATGAGCTGTCCTGGCGGCACATGGCCAATCATGTGCCAACAGGAGGAAAATCAATGATGAGGATGTTGGAAAAACTGTCCTAATATTTTGAAAGAAGTAACAAAAACATGCCAAAAGTGCATCATTTGTTTATCAAATAACGCTCAAGGAGCAATGGAAAGCTACAATATTGCTTGATGTTGATTGACACCTTCACAAAGTGGACAGGAATTCATCACACATCCTCAGCAAATGCCGCATCTGTGTGTGTGAAACTCTATTAAATGATGCTCTTTCCGTTTTTGGGGTTCCAGAACTGATTTATGCAGATAATGGAACTCATTTTACAGCACAAACAGTTCAAGACTTAATCCAAGCTGTAAGAAGTAAGATCAAATTTCATAGTATCGGTACAATCAAACAAATGCTTGCAAAAACCACACATGGATAGGGTATTACTTGGCCAGAAGCTCTGACATTAGTCAGACTAACCATTAACTCTATACTAGACCCAAAGACAGGATTATCACCTTTTGAATGTGTTTTTCACCATCCTTATGCATTACCTGACCTCTCACCACTAACCAAACCTAACAAATACACAGATCTTGGTGAACATCTCAGGGAATGTTTTGATTCTGTCAGAAGCTCTCTCTGCTCCACAGAAAGAAATGGATAACCGTTGCAACCTGGAGACTATGTCTTCATAAAGAACCACCACGGACAACACTAGACACTCCCACTCCCACTGCAGTACGTATTGCTGAATGACCATCTCGGATTCACCTTTCACACGCTAAAAGACTACGGGTGCCTGTAAGTGAACTAACTAACTTGTTTCCCTGAGTAAGTCCAGTTACAAAGGGGGCATGTCCTTTTAAGGACAAGGCCGTCTCAACCCTGGTGAAGAAAGAGGCCCGGAGGGGTACTCTCTCAGGTGGAAGCATGGCACCAAAATTATTGATGACTCTGTGTTCAGCACTTCTCCTGACAGTGGGATGGTAATCTCTTTCTGATTCAAGGACAAGGAACCCACGAAGCATGGACAATGAACAATACGCATAACCTATGGTACCAGACAATGGTGGTTTCGGTGAGAGGACTGGGAATCGATACTTCTTGCTATGTGTGTTCATTGCTACCCCATTCACACAAGACTGCAATTGCAATACCCATGATTGACTACAATACCCATGATCCCTGTTCCACTGAGTGAAGAGAAAACGCCCGGAGCGACAATAGTGATGAACTCTCGTCTCAGTCTGTTTAATACAAGCAATAATGTTGGACATTGGTTGGTGGGGAATTTGTCAGAAAGGTATCTTAATAGATTGAATGTCACTATTGCTGATTACACTGGGTCTAAGATTAGAATATTTAATATTATTGGGATTGGAACTTCTTTGCTTGCAGTTAAGAAGCCTTTAATGAAAGTAAATCCTACACTGTTTACTTCACCAATCTGCTTTCACAAAAATTGTAGTAAAAACAGTTTCAACCTGGGTATTTCACAAAGATGCAATGATACTAAGGAAGTGACCTGTGAAGTGTCATATTATGATTCTGTTTGTAGAAATGTATTTCACTTTCCCTATATTGCTGCTGGAAAATTCACCTTAAAGAGGAAAAATTGTACTTTTAACTGCTGTTTTTTGGCCAAATGATGATGGGTATGGATTCTTGGAAAACCATGTTTGGGTTTGTGGATCTAATGCTTACTCATTGCTTCCTCCAGGATGGTGTGCCAGGTGTTACATGGCTATATTGTTCTCACACATCAGCATAAGGTCAAATCTTACACATGAAATGAAAACATCCTACTCCCATTATTATCATCCTGAACAAACTGAAATACACACCAGGGTAAAAAGTAGAAGAAATAGACATGCAGCAGTTGGTGGGTAAATTATCTGGAAAACAGAGAATTAGTGATTTTAAAGGTATTATGAGTACTCTTTTTCCAATGCATGGCAGTGCTCTAGCTATACACCACATAAATGCATTAGCATGGACAATGGAAAATCTGACTGTATTAATGGAGCAAGGATTCACAACTTTAAATGAAGAACAAAAATTAGCCATTTGAATGATATTTTACACTTACAGCATAGGTTAGATGAAGATAAAGGTTGGGGCTCCTGGGATTGGTTTCAAAGTAGAACTTGGTGGCAGATTTTGCTCAAATGGCTGACCCCAGTTATTATAATTTTAGTGCTTTTCTGTGTATTGTTCATGTGTGTCATTCCCTGCATCAGATCAATGATTACACGTGCATTGACTCAACACACTTTCATGCTACAGCAGTCATTCTTGTCCAATCATGTTCAAGGCCCGTATATGCCACTCTCCCAAAAGGATGACACTGTCTATAACCCTGAGAAATATGATGACTGTACTTCTGTTTAAATTTGGACAAGATGCTCTATGAGGTCAATGTAGAAAATCTGTTGAAGTTACATTGTACTGATAATTGCATATGATTAAAAGAGTTAATAAAATAAAAAACAGGAGGGAAATGTTGGAAAAATTGTATATATGTATATAAACAGTTATCATTTTATTAATGATTCATGAAGCTGAGACTGATG
Source organism: Pholidichthys leucotaenia (assembly GCA_020510985.1). Taxonomy (NCBI): domain Eukaryota; kingdom Metazoa; phylum Chordata; class Actinopteri; order Cichliformes; family Pholidichthyidae; genus Pholidichthys; species Pholidichthys leucotaenia. The sequence goes on from CM035840.1 coordinate 320,344,567, forward strand.
TCCCCACATGTGGGTGGGTGTAGCTGGAGCGTTGTGTGCCAAGACTCATCCTTTGCATATCTTGTACTTTTTCTTTATCTTCTCTGCAAAAGACTGTTGTGTACAAACTGTGTGTGCTTTTACTCATCACTCCCCTGTGTGGGGGGAAAGAACGGGTTGTAAAACTGTCACTGTCTTATCTTTGTGTATAAAAGTTACTGTGCGAGACTGCCTCGCCAGCATTCAGCTCATCCTGTATAAGATATGTGTTGATTACTCCTTGTGCAAGTAAAAACTTCAAAGGCTCTGCGTGTCTTAAGTCTGATCTTTGATTCAGTCTAATACCTTTTTGTACTCTGTATTTGTGAGGTTTATATTTCAGACTTCTGACAGGTGGTGAGGACATCTCACCTCATCTCGGTCAGAATGAGCAAAAACCTCAGTAAACTCAGAAATAAATCAATCATAAGTGTAGTTGGAATAATCGGGACGGGCCATTACAGCATAAGCCCAGGCAAAGGCCCGCCCCTCCAGTAAATTCACAACATAACTGATTTGACTATGGTTTGTAGGAAAATCCTCCAGCACCCGCTGAAACACAAGACCACACTGAAGTAACAACCCTCGAGCCTCCCCCAGCTTACCGTTAAAATGGGTTGGTGTGGGAACTCGTGTAAACCAAGTGTGCTGTACAGGAGGAGAGGTGGGAAGCGGCAGCCCGGCCGAATCCCCGGAAGCAGTCCGGGAGGGCAGCGCCAAGGTAAGCTGGTCAAGCTGGGAATTGATTCAAGATCACTTGCTGTTGGTAAGTAAGCTGAACTAATCAAGCCTCCATGGTATTAAGTCTTTGTGCAGTAGCACTGTGCTGGGTTTTCTACACGGTGACATACTGACATGTTTTCACGTAAAACCTAAGAACAGACAAAAGACTCAATTAGTATCACAATGATCTTTATTGACTGAGTGAATGTGTGTGAATGTGTGTGTGCAGAGCGGGAGTGGTCTGGCAACCCTGCAGAGAGAGAGGAGAGAAGAGAATATAAGTTTTCTTGCAATAATTGGCTGAATTGGCAGAATAATTAATAGCCTTACGGAGCAAGGGGGATTAGCAGAAGCACAAAGAAGCAGCTATGTCCTTTACCAGGTTACCAGGGTCCCGCAGAGGTGAAGAGGTGCCTGTGTAGATAATACTGGTACTGAGTGCAGGTGAAAACTCCGCTGAGGGGAAAAGAGGAGAGAGTTCAGTCCGGGGGCAGAAGCACTTACGGAGCTGGAGAGATATTGGAGCCTCCGGCTCATGGGCTGAGATCCGGTCTGCCGCCTAGAGCTGGTGAAGGTCTGCCTGGAGGTTGGTCCACCTGTGCACAGGGAAGAGGAACAGGGAAAAGCAGGAGCAGAAGAAGATAACATCCAGTTATAGGTAGCTTACAGTTGAGCTGGTGAGGTGAAACTCACAGACGATGAGGTGCTGATAACTTAGTAGAAAGGGAGGCGAAACTCCCAGCTGAAGAGAAGGGTAGACTTGCGTTGTGGCGTTCTTTCACCTTGTTGGAGCGTTGACATCTCCGTGCAGAAATGCAGGGCTCCACTCCCAATAAAGACTGTCTAATTGGGAGGCTCAAGTGTGAATAAAACTGCAGCTGTGGAAGATAATTAGTGAGCAAGGAAGACACACAGCACAGATCACTACAGAGTCGGCAGCCTTTTTGTAGCAGTGACTCAGTTCTAAGTTTTTCTTTCTCATTTTTATTTATTTTATCTGTTTTTCCCTGCTGCAGTTTTTCTGATCTTGTTTCCCCATATCCGTCACGGACACCGTGGACACTAATATCGCCATACTGGCATTGATATTTGCCATCTTTCTACTCATAGTATCGCCAGTTACTGCTGTGAGTGGCGGAGCAACTTTTTACAGCAGGAGTCAATTGTTAGCATGGTGAAGCTCTATGGTGCTAACTGAGAGACCCCATATCCCTTGAGAAATCAGATGAAAATGACAGGAATGTTGAGCTGGAGCAAAATGGCGTGTGAGGAAGACAAGATACAAGTCCATTCTACCATCCATTATTATGGGAAATGTGAGATTGATCCTTAACAAGATGGACAAACTGGCGGTTCTGTCCCAGTATGAGAGTGCCTTTAGAGAAGTTTGCATCATGCTATTTACTGAAACGTGGCTAACAGAGCTAACAACAGACGCTAACATGGGACTGGAGGGTTTTCACTTAGTACGAGCAGATCGGGCACTAGATAGTGGCAAGAGTAGAGGCAGGGGCTGGCAGTGTTTGTGAACAACAGATGGTGTGATCCTGGGCACATAACGATTAAAGAACAACACTGCAGCAAGGACATTGAGTTGCTAGCTGTTAGCATGCAACCGGCTTATCTCCCCAGAGAGTTCTCACACGTCATTGTGATTTCTATCTATATACCCCCCTCCGTAAGCGCTGAGGCAGCATGTGATGTCATTCACACAGTCACCAGCAGGCTGCAGACCCAGCATTCAAATGCTCTCCAGCTCATCTCCGGTCATTTAAACCATGCTTCCCTGTCCTCCGCTCTGCCCACTTTCACCCAGTATGTCACGTGCCACACCAGAGACAATAAAACACTGGACTTATTTTATGCAAGCATCAAGGAGGCATACACCTCATCACCCCTTCCCCCCCTTGGAAGATCTGATCATAACCCGGTTCGCCTCCTGCCTGTGTACAAACCCTTGGTCCACAGACAACCTCATGTTACCTGCACAGTGAAGATATGGGCCAAGGCGATAGAGGACGCTCTGAAGGACTGTTTGAATCCACTGCGTAGGAGCAGCTCTGGGATCCACATGGTGAGGACATTGACAGCCTCACACACACCATCAAAGATAAGAACTTCTGTGTAAAGAACACCATACCCACCAAGACCATACGGTGTTTCTCAAACAACAAGCCCTGGATCAACCCTGAGATAAAGTCACTGCTGAAGGAGAAGAAAAGGATCTTCAGGTCGGGAAACAAGGAGGAGCTGAAATCCGTAAAGAAGGAGCTAAGGAGTGAAGATCAGAAAGGGGAAGGACAGGTACAGGAAGAAGATGGAGGACAAGCTGCAGCAGAGTGACATCAGCAGTGTCTGGAGAGGCCTCAAAACTATCTCTGGGCACCAGAATACCTCTTCCAAGGCCGTGGGGTGTAGGGAATGGGTGAAGGACCTGAACCTGTTCTATAACAGGTTTGATCAACAGCCCTCTTCTCCCCTGCCCACCAACCCCTGCTGGCTCCTTCTTCATCTGGTCCCCCCCCCCCCCTTACAACCCCTAACTCTCAGGAACACCCCCTGCTGTTTTTCCCCCTCTCAGACCAAAAAAAAACCCACCTCCCCCAGCACACAGCCGCCCTGCTCCAGTCTGTCCTTCACTAAGACCCAGGTCAGAGATGAGCTGAAGAAGATCAAGGCAAGGAACACTGCATGTTCGAACGGCATCAGCTCAAGGCACCTCAAGCCCTGTGCAGACCAGCTGTGTGGGATCGTGGCACACATCTTCAGTCTGAGTCTGAAATTGGGGGAAGGGGGTACCACAGCTGTGGAAAACATCCTGTGTGGTACCCATGCCAAAGACTCTGCACCCCAAGGACAGAACAGCTACAGACCAGTGGCCATCACATCACAACTAATGAAGACCTTGGAAAGGCTGCTCCTCACTCACCTCCACTCCCTGGTGGGACCAGTCATGGACCCACTTCAGTTTGCCTACCAGCAAGGCATTGGGGTGGAAGATGCAGTGATCTTCCTCCTACACCATTCCCTGTCCCACCTGGAGAAGCTTGGGAGCACGGTGAAGATCATGTTCTATGATTTCTCCAGTGCTTTCAACACAATCCAACCAGTGATCGTGAGAGACAAGCTGCTGTGTGCAGGGGTGGACCTGTCATTGTGGATCCTGGACTATCTCACAGACCGACTACAGTTTGTGAGAACCCAGGACTGTGTGTCTGACACCATCATCTGCAGTACGGAGCCCCCCAGGAAATAGTTCTGACTCCCTTCCTGTTCACCCTCTAAACTGCTGACTTTTCACACAATACACCACACTACCATCTACAGAAGTTCTCTGACGACTCTGCAATCGCCGGCCTCAGCTCCGATGGGGATGACGTGGAGTACAGAGGACTTATCCAGGACTTTGTGGACTGTTGCTTGCAGAACTGCCTCCAGATCAATGCGACAAAAAAACAAGGAACAGTTGGTGGACTGCCGCAGGCATGGACAACCCCCCACAGCACCGGTAAACATTCAGGGAACAGACATTGAAATGGTGACATCTTACAAGTACCTGGATGTTTACTTGAACAATAGACTGGACTGGTGACACAACACCAACGCACTCTACAAGAAGGGGCAGCGCAGGATGCAGGGTGCACTCCTGAATACCTGCTATGATTCTGTGGTAGCATCAGCCATCACGTTTGGAGTGGTCTGCTGGGGCAGCAGCAACAGGCTAATCAAAAAGCTCTGTTCTGGGGCACTGCCTTGACTCAGTGGAGGACATAGGAGAGAGGAGGATGGTGGCTAAGCTGTCATCTCTGCTGGAGTCCAAGTCCCACACCAAGCCAGACATGCTGAATGCACTGAGGAACTCATTTAGCTGTAGGCTTTATCATCTTAAGTGCTCGAGGGAGAGGTTCTGCAGGTCCTTCCTATCTGCTGCTGTCAGACTTTATAATCTAACCTGTGCTTCTCATAGAGGCCGTATTAAACATCACAACTTTGCACATTAGGGATCGTCCCCTCCAATACACAACTTATACAATTACTATTATTATTGAGGGTGGCAACAACACTGTCAATTCAAATGTGAAATATACTGTCTGGTTCCATATTTATATTTTGCCGGGTAATCTACCTAAAGTGCTGTTGGTACCATCTAGCTGCAATGCTCCTGCACTGTGTATATAACTCTGTACATATGCATATTTAATGCTTTGGCTAACCAGTTCTTATCTTGCTATCTTATTTACTGTTGCTCTGAGTGCTGCTGTCCTTGTGCAGCTGCAATCCTGTAATTTCCCCATTGTGGGACTAATAAAGGCTTATCTTATCTTATCTTATCTTATCTCATCTTATCTTAATCCTTTTGGGTCATAGGGAGGGTTGGAGCCTATCCCAGTGTCTTTGGGCGAGAGGCAGGGTACACCCTGGACAGATCGCCAGTCCATCACAGCAGTTTGTTCCATAGATTTTCAATTGGATTCAGGTTAGGTGACTGGCTGGGCCATTCTAGCAACTTTATTTTCCTTCTCTGGAGCAGTTGAGAGTTTTCTTGGCTGTGTGATTGGGATCATTGTCTTGCTGAAATATCCACCCTTGTTTCATCTTCAGCATCTTGGCAGATGGCAACAGGTTCTTATCAAGGATGTCACTATACATTTGTCCATTCATCTTTCCTTCAGTTATGTGAAATCTGCCTGTACCATGTGCTGAAAAACACTCCCATACCATGATGCTCGCACCTCCAAACTTTACTGCTGGTATGGTGTTTTTGGGCTGATGTGCAGTGCCATTTCTCCTCCAAAAATGCTGTGTGTTGTGGCATCTAAAAAGTTGCGGCATCCAAAAAAAATTTTGGTCTCATCTGACTAGACTATATTTTCCCAGTATTTTACTGGCTTGCCCAAATGTTGAGCAGCAAACTTTAAATGAGCTTCAACATGCTTTTTCTTCAGCCAGTGCTAGTGCTATATGCTCAAAAAGTGCTATTTGACTAAAAACTATGTTTCACATATTTTTCTGTTGTCTTTTTCACTGATGTTCCTACCTTGGGCTCCAGGTTTCCCTAGACAGCCCTGGTTAATCTGATCTTGAAAGCTAAGCAGAACTTCCCTTGTTTGGTATTCAGATGGTAGAGCGCCAGGGCATACCAGGTCCTGTGCTGGATGATGCTTGTGTAGGTGCACCATACACACAACCCAAAAGGATCAGATGATGAGTGTTGGTTACTACCGAATGACATTATTTAATAACCTTAAAAGGCTGGTTTTCATCTTTTATCTTCAACCAAATTTAGACAATACAGAGACTCTTATATGACGTCTTTTCAACGACCGTAAGACAGCTTTTCACCTTGTTTTTTTTTTTTTCGACCAAATTTATACCATACAGAGATGTCTACATGAACATCCGAAAAAGGCACCTTTTCATCTTTCACTTTTCAGCCAAATCCTGAGGTTTTTTAGATTGTTGGCAAAGCCATACTTTCAATGTCTTTTCAACCAAATTGTGCTGGGGGGGGGGGGGGGTAGAGCCTATGATAGTGGAGCGCATTGCTTGTTGTTTTCTCTGTCACAATTGTACCTGTTGCCTCAAGTCACCCTAAAACTATTATCCAGGCAGGTGATGCCAACAGATAGTTGGTGAACGACTGCTGGTTGTCAACAGTTGGTCTGTTCAGCAACATCTGATCCATGATAAGCAGTCTTAACATTTTTTTTTTAAGATGAAAGGCTTTGTCTGTTTTTAAGTCTCCATCCATCAGCATGAGGCTGCAGAAATTAAAGTTGCGCTGCAGCTGCGTTTTCACTCCAAATTTGCTTCAGTTGTTTTTGTTGGGAGGGTGGGTGGAAAGATTTTAAGATTGAATGCAAGTAGTTTTAATCAGTTGTTTTTTCTTCTGTGTAGCTAAGATGTTGGGCACGTAGGGAGTCAGTCAACCAAACAGTGTTATTACGTTTTCTGCAATGCTTGAGTTCTTCATAAAACCATAATAAAGGATCTGCTTTATGGATTCTCGTCAGGATGTGAAGCCACATCCATATTACAGTTACAATTCAGCTCATTAATTTTTTTTTTATTTTGGGGGGGGGGCATTATGATAGTTGCTGCTTTGTGTATGCATGTGCATATGCATACCCCTCCTTCTCCTCTCCCGTACAGCTTTTGGTTGTGTTCATTTATGATCAGCTCACAGAGGCTGTACTTTGTATTGTTTGCAGTATCAATATGTAATTAGAAGCTAGGAGCCACTGCAGTCTAGACTATGTGTGTGTAACTTCCTTTATGTGCCGTCATTATACTTATGAGGTACTGACAACAGCCCCACAGCTACCAGCGTGCACAAACACACACATAGACACATGCATGCATCACATGTGCATGTGCACGCCCGCTTTTTCTCACACTGACACTCACAGCCACACACACACACACATATGGACGGTTTGCTGGTTAATGGAGCTCTTCTCTTCTTTAATGAGCGTTGTAGTCGTTCTTCTCTCCGCTGTCCCCCTCATTACCTCTGTCTTCACTCTCTTCTTCTTTTCTGTCCTCTTTCTTACCTGCGCCCTCCCATTTTTTCCCTTCTTCTCCATCCCGTTGTCTCTCTCCCTTCCATCTCTTTATACTCTCATTCCGCTGTTTTGTGTGCAGCAGACCTTTTGTGCCCACTTTCTCCTTCCCTCTTTCCTCTCTCTTAATTGTTCACTTCCACTCTTTTTTCATCCCTCCTCTCCTCCTTTCCTTTGCCTCACTCCATTACTCAATAGAACAAATGGCACGGTGTCAGTGCAACATAATTCCACAGCAGCCACCATGCTGCTTTAATTTATCTCAAACATTACTGATAACTCAGTCATGGGCAACTCTCGGGACAACTTCTTCTTTAGTAAAAAAGCTGGTGATTTTCATTTGCTTGTTGCTAGGGCTCTTGCTAGCTTTTCCGGTGCCCTATGCAAGACTGTGTTTGGGGGGGCCCTACTTTTTAATATAGAACTCCATCCACCCATCCATCCATCCATCCATCAATTTTTTACCACATTTCCAGAGGTCCGGGTCATGGAGGCAGCAGTTCAAACAGAGAAGCCCAGACATCCCTCTCCCCAGCCACCTGCTCCAGCTCTTCATAGAGGATACCAAGGCTTCCCAGGCCAACTGGGAGACACGGCTGTATTACAATGGCGCAGTCAATAATAAGTTGTCACTGATGCAGAACGTGTTTATGGGCTTTTCCAAGTTCATGTCCTTATCACAGAAGTGCAGAAACAAATTTTCCGTCAGGTGCATGGTGCAAAAAATGTCGGTCTGATTATTCAGAGGTGTGTTTTGGATAATCCAATCTAAAGTGCTCTTGTCTATCCCTTTAATGCACAAAGGCACATTATCTAAAGTGAACTCTGATCATGGTGGCTTGTTTAAGCAAAAATGCACATGACAGTAACAGTGCTTGGTAATAAGGAAGACATCAATCACAGTTGATGCCCAGTTAAGTTATTCTGGAGAGAACAAACGGGTAAGAATGGGCTGAAAAATACAGCTGAATGGCTTAATGTAGTGCACACACATACAACACAGACATGAATGGGTCTGAAATTTCAGGAAAAGAGGATGATGACTATGCAAATTTTCATAAACTTTCATTAATAATGGTGTGGGAATCACTCCCAGCTTATGGGGAGATGGAGTTCTCCCTCTCCTGTTGCTTTTGCCAAGAAAGGGTCACCCTGTCTCGGGCGGGGTCTGCTGAGGTTTGTGGCAGAAGGACATCTGGCGTAGCTTCCCATCCACCACCGACCCCCGCCATGAAGCGAGCCTGCTCTCAGCAGCCCCTCCCAGGGGCTCACGGGTGGCATTCGAGGGAGCTTGCTGGGGGAGAACCGCAACCATAGGCACAGTGTGGGTGGCCTTGGCCCAACTGGAAATCGGGGGCATGCGGCTGCAGGCAGATGTGGATGCAGCTCCTGTCTCTCTGGGAAGTTCCAGTGAAAAGTAAAATGCTGCACGCGCCTTGTTCATTCATTTATTCTCCTAAAAATAAACACATTAATGCCTAATAAGTCCGTGAGGAAAACAAAAACATGGATGGAATGAAAATCTTCAGCCAGACATGTCTGTCAATGTCCCACTCTATTCTCCATTCTGGGGGCGGCTGTGGCACAGGTGTAGTGTGGCCGACTACTGATCAAAGGGTCAGTGGTTCGATTCCTGCTCTCTCTGCAGTTTGCATGTTGAAGTGTCCTTGAGCAAGACACTGAACCCCCCAGTTGCTTCTGGTGGGTCAGGCCAGTGCCTTGCATGGCGGCTCCGCCACCATCAGTGTGCAAATGTTTGTGTGAATGGGTGGGTAGCAGGATCTGTAAAGCGCTTGAGTCATCCAGGGATGAGTAAAAAGTGCTATATAAGTGAATGCCATTTACTATTTTTATTTCTCCCCTCACTTGTGAATGAGACCCTGAGATACTTAATCTCCTCCACTTGGGGCAGGAGCCCATCCCTGATCCGTAGAGAACAATCCACCCTTTTCCGGCTGAGGACCATGGGCTCAGACTTGGAGGTGCTGATTCTCATCCCTGCCACTTTACACTCAGTAGCAAATCATCCAAGTAAGACCTGCTCCTACCCATTGATCGATGAAGCCAACAGGACAACATCATATGCAAACAGCAGAGATGAGAGCCTGTTGTCACCAAACACCCTCCAGTCCTTGGATGCCCCTTGATATCCTGTCCATAAAAATTATCAACAGGATTGGTGACAAAGGGCAGCCCTGTCAGAGTCAAACTCTAATTGGAAACAAGTTTGATTGAGTGTTGGCAATATGAACCAAACTCTTGCAACAGTCATACAGAGACCAGAGCTCATAGCAACAATCCTAATTGGCTGATTGCCTGGTTGGGCTAACTCCAGTTAACCCTTGACGATTCTCAAGAGGGTAAAGAGCTGGTCCAATGTGTCATGGCCAAGACAAAAACCACATTGCTCCTCCTAAATCTGAGGTTCGACCAACAGCTGGATTCTCTTGTACATCATCATCATCATCATAGCAGTCTGTCGGGAGCGACAATGACTGTTTCATTTAGGTCTGATCAGATTCCTCCACGCAGCTCTGTCCTTCACCCTTCGCTGCCAGGAACGCCTGGGCGACGTCCGAGCCGGTATGAGTTGCTTTCTGACTGACCACTTCATGAAACTGCTTGCAAAGTATTTGAGTACCGCTAGCTTTTGTTGGACTAGCGGCACATTCTTTGCAGATAGAGGTATTATCAGTGGCAAGGACAGGCCAGGATAAACTGACTCCAGTATCTGTTGCAGTGACTGACCAGATGATAGGTTTGTTTATCTCTGCTCTTTGTGTAGCGCATGTCACGATGCACCAACTGGCAAAAGTTCACCATAGACCTTGCAACAGATGTGCTTATCTGCCAGGATATCCAGTCTCACCCCGTGTAACTGGGAGTGGTCCACTACAGACCTGTGACAGATATTGTTTTTAGTTCTGCCAGGATGCCCAGTTTCATCCTCCACACCCTCAGAAGGGCGGGGCTGCCAGTTGAGTCACCGACAGCTCGACCCATGAGACAGGTAGTACCGGTTTTCATGGTTATCCGGTAGCAAGCAAACCAATGCCTGACCTGGCATGAGGATTCTCTTGTCCAGTGCGCTGGCAAAGACCTTCCCAGAAAGGCTGAGAAGTGTGATCCTCCTAAACCTGGAACACACCATCTGGTCCCCCTTCTTAAAGAGAGGAACATTCCCCAGTTTCCAAACTGGGGAATGCAGAACTCAAACCCTTTAAAATTTGCACCCATGCAAGTTGGATTTCGATCAACTCAGGCCAAAGATTGGCTTGATGCTTGGTTGTGATAGTCAATCAGCACTGATATTCCACCATTTCAAGGAGAAGAATTTGTTTGAAAATGAGCCCACCACTTACTGGAGACCAGCGGTTGTCTGACATTTTGTGTCCACCATTTTTTTAGTGCTGAAAACAGCTGGCATCAAGATGTAGTTTCTGGAGGAGGCAGTGACATTATTCCAGCAGTGTGCCCCTTTGGAAAATGTGAACTCTGACCTTTTTTTTGTGTGTGTGTGTGGGGGGGGGGGGTCCTGCAATTTTCATGGCAGGTACAAAGTGGCTGCAAAAGTTATGAAGGTATGCTTCATCTCCATAGGGTGAATTTTCTATCAAGAAGAAAGATTGCATTCATAGTGCCACCCATTAATATGGAAAAACCACTACAGGCACCATTGCACAACAATGGCAAATTATTTGCAATTTTCTAAACCTGTTTTAGTGAAATAAGACACCCTGAATGAATGTTTTCTCACAGTAACCTATGATGCCATGGCACCCCAGTTGAAAATCTCTGGTCTCGATGGAAAAAAAAAAAGTAAAATAGAACTTTAACCAACATCTACAGCTCTGGAAAAAATGAGACCACTGCAAAATCTTTCCCAAATTAGCATCTCTACATGTATGGAAGCCATTCAGTTTGAATATCAGCTGAATTCCAACACAAGGACACGTCAATCTACTTAAGGAGGCACTGATTAGATGATCATTTAAGCATGGTAAGACTATCATGGGGGGACATGTGTGCAAACATGTCCCACTCTTTAAGTTATGCCTTCTTTCAGTTGCCATTATTGTCACTCTGCCCTCACCTTTAGTTTTCAGTTCTTTCTGTGCATCATTATCACTCTTATTCTGTCATCTTATGTTTACTCATTGCGACGGCGCTCTGTTTATTCTGCCAATCATTACTGGCTCCTTGTTAATTCCTCACGGCTGCACCTGACTGTGTCTCTCTCACTCTCACCCTCTCCTCCTCTCTTAATTAATCCCAGCCATTTGTCATTAGTGTCCATGTATATATGTTCCACTCAGTTTTCAGTTCGCTGTCGCGTTGTAAATACTAATTATCTTCCTCACCCACATTATGTCCAGTTTGTTTTCATGTTACATGTCTGCCAGTGATTATCCAGCTTCAGGTGCTTTATGTTATTAAAACCAGTTGAATCTTATCTCTGCGTGTGGGCCGATCATTTGATTTAAATTAAATCACCCTTTATTGTCATTCAACCATACAACCAATCATGTACAGTAGAACGAAATTGTGCTTTATCCTATCTACAGTGTCAATCACACACATCCCATGTGTAGAATCAGAAGGGCCGCTGCCATGCAAGGCGCCGCCACAGATTTCCCTCCTCCATTCCATTACTGCTGAGCACCAAGCTGGACGGCAGGAAGTTCCGCTTTTATGGTCTTCGGCATGACCCGGCCGGGATTTGAACCCCTCCCTCCCGGGTGTGGGGCGGATGTTCTATCAACTGAGCCAGCACTCCGGTGATGCCTCCCTGGCAGCGGAACATGACAGTACGGTGCGACCAGAAAAGGACCCAGCGAGATCAGATCACAGTCAGTTAAGGGCTCAGCAGGCGAGATCGGCAAGAGGAAGTTGAGAACAGAGCAGCTTTGTGTGATCATTCAGGTACTGGACTGTGCGGCTGCTGCGTGACACTGCTCCAATCCTGAGGACGCTGTAGAGCATAGGGAGGCTGCTGCAGCATTGGTGAAGACAAACACGGACATCCGTTCCCATCCCTGGGTATGGGAGCTCCCTATCCCCACTCTCCCAGGATGACCGGCTGTCTCCTCCTCACCAAAGTCAGCCAACTGTCCACCAATCTTGAATCCGGCAGAACGGAGTGAGTTTCCTGGCAGTGGGGAGAAGGATTCCAGGAAGCGCTGCTCCTCCCAACGCTCCACTCCAGCCACCACCGTTTCCCTTTTTTTTTTTTTGCAGTGTTTGCCTATCCTGGATGGGAACCGAATGCCGAATGATAATGGAGGGGTCTGCTGTTCCAGCTTTTTCCCCTCCTGACTCCACTGCAGCCCCGAGGAACTCAGTCACGCCGGCCCCAGGACTGTTGTTACACTGGCTACCATGGCAGCTGCAGTGCTGGCTTCCTCATTTGCTACGCAGGGACCCATGCCCATTGCCTCATCTGCTTTCACCACAGCTCCAGTACCTGCTTCGCGGTACCTCTCAGTTCCAATGCCTGCACCACGGGGCCTCCTAGCCCCAGTACCTGCTCCAGTACCAGCATCAGCCGACACCGAGGTGCACGCCACAGCTCCAGTTGACCCTGAGGTGCACATTCCGGCTCCTACAACTCGTCCTGAGGTGGTCACCCCTACAGCTGTGGACCACGAGCTCAGGTAAGTGCTTTTCTTTACCTTCATAACTCCAATATTAGTAAAGACTTGCCTAGCTGCTGGTGATGGTAGACACCCCTCACTCACCCCCAGCCTCTCTCCTTTGTCCGAGGTGACTACGTCGGAGAGGGATGCCTGGGCATCTGGACCGGATGTGCCTCAGCCATCTCATCCTGAGATCAGCGCACCCCAGCCATTTCATTCGGAAATCAGCATGCTCAAACCATCAGCACATGAGGATGGCATGCTTCAGTAATCTGATCCAGAGGTCAGCGCTCCCCAGCCATCTCATCCAGAGGTCTGCGCTCCCCAGCCATCTCACCCAGAGGTCAGCACTCCCCAGCCGTCTCATCCAGAGGTCTGCGCTCCCCAGCCATCTCATCCAGAGGTCAGTGCCCCCCAGCCATCTCATCTAGAAGGCAGCACTCCCCAGCCGTCTCGTCCAGAGGTTGGCGGGCCCCAGCTGTCTGCTCCGGAGGCTGGTCCACCACCACAGGGTGTTCCTTGGGTCAGAACTCTGCAGGTGCTGTCCCCGGAGCAAGGAGCAGCTTTATTGTTACCTCCAGAGCAAGAAACTTCAATGTTAATTTCTGTGCAAAGAGCTCCACTGTTACTATCTGCTGAGCTCACAGATTCTATGTTGTCATCTCCAGGGCTTAAAGGTGCTTTATCTTCTCCAGAGGTTAAAGTTTCTGAGGGTAAATTTTTCATGTAACTTTCCCCTGAATATGACACTTTTGTGTTGTTGTCCTCTGTTCAAGGGGTTCTCATGTTGTTACCTTCAGAGCGAAATCCACTCATGGTGTTATTTTCGAAGCAAAGGGCTTGGAGGAAAAGGCCCTTTAAAGGCCTGCCTGGCCCTGGGAGGGTCATTTTGTGTTTGTTTGGGTCGTCTGGATTCTGCCCTTGGGGGGGGGGGATATCATAGCGGTATGTGTGCAAACATGTCCCACTCTTTAAGTTATGTCTTCTTTCAGTTGTCATTATTGTCACTCTGCTCTCACCTTTAATTTTCGGTTCATTCTGGTTATCATTATCACTCTTATTTTGTCATCTTGTGTTTACTCATTGCAACAGTGCTCTCTGTTTATTCTGCTCATCATTATTGGTTTCTTGTTAATTCCTCATGCCTGTACCTGACCGTGTCTCTCTTGCTCTCGCCCTCTCCTCCTCTCCTAATTAATCCCAGCCATTTGTCATTAGTGTCTGCGTATATACAGTATCTCACAAAAGTGAGTACACCCCTCACATTTTTGTAAATATTTTATTATATCTTTTCATGGGACAACACTGAAGATATGACACTTTGATACAATGTAAAGTAGTCAGTGTACAGCTTGTATAACAGTGTAAATTTGCTGTCCCTTCAAAATAACCCAAAACACAGCCATTAATGTCTGAATCACTGGCAACAAAAGTGAGTACGCCCCTAAGTGAAAATGTCCAAATTGTGCCCAAATTGTGCCCAAATTGTGCCCAAGAATGGGGAGCAGGTGTGTTAAATTTGGCGTTATTGCTCTCATACTCTCTCATACTGGTCACTGGAAGTTCAACATGGCACCTATGGCAAAGAACTCTTTGAGGATCTGAAAAAAAGAATTGTTGCTCTACATAAAAATGGCCTAGGCTGTCATGTTTCGCCCTTCGGGCAGGAATGTACGACACTCATGCAGTGCACTGTGAATTAGTGCAGTTTATTAACTCAAAGAGCAACACAAAAGTGAAAACACAGTGCCCCAAAAACAAAGATAACAATGAGAGGGAGATTACTTATAAAGGTAAGTCACCAGAGCTCTGCTTTGCTCTGGTGGAGACGAGGAATGACAATCAAAGCAGCGACAATCAAAATGGAAAACAATCTCCCTTAAATAGGGATCAAACCTATAACAAAGATGAGTGACAGGTGTGAGTGCACATGAGTGGGGAAAGAGGGAATGATAATGGTGATTGGGATCAGTTGGTGATAATGAGAGGGGAGTAGTTGGGCTGGCAGTCTGACAGGCAATGCCCACACAAAGTGCAGATGTGGAAGTGTTGCCTGACAGCTGTCAGTCAGAGAAGCAATATGAGAAATAAACAAATTCAGATACAGACTAGAAATAAATTGCAAATAAAACAAGACATGGCAAAAACAGATAACAAAAACAAGGAAAAATGGAAGACAGTATGATCACTCAAAAGGCATAACAATACAACAGATAAATATGAAAACAGAGAAAAGCCATGAAACTGAGCTTGGGAGAACATCCAAGATCCAAGCCCAGACACCCCAAGGTAACATCAAAAGAAAAAGACACCCCCCCCCCACACACACACACGAACCACAACAATCTACCCAGGGCGGGTGGTGGGGCGGAACAGGTCAGGAGGGAACAAAACAACCCCGCTCAGGACCCACACCAAAAAACACAGAATTAAGGCCCCCGGCCCACGGAGCTTTAAAGTTCAGGGGGCCGCCCAAAGTCCAAGTTCCAGTGGACTGCAAGGTAAACCAAGTAAGGTGGCCTGCTGAAGTCCCAGCCCAGCCGGACGGCCAGGTGGTACGAATCAGGTGGCCTGTCGGAGAACATGGACCACCCGACTCAGCGGCCAGCCCGAGTGCTTAAGCCACTTGAACAGAAGAGGCAGCTGGGGAGGTGACTCCCCCACTGGAAAAAAGGAGAGCTGAGGAGGGGGAACCACGACGTCAGGCAGAGCAGGAAGGGGGACCTCGTCGGCGTCTGGCAGAGGGAGAAGGGGGACCATGACATCATCAGGCAGAGCGGGAAGGGAGACACTGATGGCGTCTGGCAGAGGGAGAAGGGGGACCCCGATATCCTCAGTGGTCTCGGACTGGGGAAAAGTTACACCTGTGGTGGCTCTGAGCTGGAGCTTAGCAGCACCCGCGGTGGCTCCAGGCTGGAGCATAGCAGCACCTGCGGTGGCTCTGGGCTTGAGCTTAGCAGCACCTGCAGTGGCTCTGGGATGTAGCTCTGCAGCACCCGCGGTGGCTCCGGGCTGGGCCAACGCTGCACCCTTGGTGGGCGAGGACCAGGCCAACGCTGCACCCACAGCGAACAGGCTGACCCGCAAGATCACAAGGCTGAGGCAGTCCACCAGTGGCAGACCGAGCGAGGATGACGGGGGTTTGTCCACAACAGCCTTGGCAAGAGAAGCTGCACCCATGGTGGTGACGCTTCGGGCTCAGCCCTCAGGAGGTCCAGCTCAGTTGCTGATTCTGCTGTGGTGGCCTCCGTAGCAGGCATGATGGTCATCGCAGTCATGGTGCCCCCAGGTGAAATAACCCATGCTGGTGGCTCCTCCGGCGTGGTAGCTGGGGGTCGGCTCCGTGCTTGAACTGGACTAGGATCCTCCAGTGCCATGGGCTCCTCCATCATCCGGTGGCTAGGTTCTGGGGCCCGCAGACACTCAGGGATACCAAGAGGAGACACAGAGAGGACAGATAAAAACTGATGGATTGCAGCAGGTGGAGGGAGCTCGGGGAACTGCACACCCAGAACCTTCCTACCAGGGGTCAGGCAAGACATATCATCAGAAATTGAAATTGAATGAAATGTTACTTGCCTGTTCTCCTGGTAAACGATGTTGCCTGCAGCTGCTGAAATTGTGTCATCCCTCTCTGTGTCCATGGCGAGTGTGGACCCCTCTGAGGACTGTGGAGGAGTCGCCTCTGTTTTCACGGAGAAAGACATAGCCGGTGGAATAAAGGAGGACCTCTTATCAGCAGGAGGGTACGCCGAGGTAACAGGAGTTGCAGTGGCGATGGGAGAAGATTAGGCTGGCAAGATAGTTGATGAAAAAGGGAGAGAATGAGGCTCCGCTACTGGAGTTGTCAGGCTTGGTGTCTGGGAAGATGCTGGCAAAGAGGTGGGAGGATTCCTCTGGTGGTCTGTGGCTGGATGATGCTGTCACTGAGGAGCTGGTGGAACAGGAACGGGCACCGGAGATTGACGAGGGCAGGAATATACACAACTCACACGCTGAACTGTGAATTTGTGTGGTTTATTAACTCAAAGAGCAACACAAAAGTGCAAACACGGTGTCCAACAAACAAAGATAACAATGAGAGGAAGATTACGTACAAAGGTAACTCACCAGAGCTCTGATTTTCTCTGGTGGAGACGAGGAATGACAATTAAAGCAGCGACAATCAAAATGGAAAACAATCTCCCTTAAATAGGGATCAAACCTTTAACAAAGATGAGTGACAAGTGTGAGTGCACATGAGTGGGGAAAGAGGGGATGATAATGGTGATTGGGATCAGCTGGTGATAATGAGAGGGGAGTAGTCGGGCTGGCAGTGTGATAGGCAACGCCCACTCAAAGTGCACACCTGGAGGTGTTGCCTGTCAGCTATCAGTCAGCGAAGCAATATGAGAAATAAACAAACTCAGATACAGACTAGAAATAAATTGCAAATAAAACAAGACATGGCAAAAACAGACTGAACAAAAACAAGGAAAAATGGAAGACAGTATGATCACTCAAAAGGCAAAACAATATGACAGATAAATATGAAAACAGAGAAAAGCGTTTGTGACACTAGGCTATAAGAAGATTGCCAACACCCTGAAATTGAGCTGCAGCACGGTGGCCAAGACCATAAAGCAGTTTAACAGGACAGATTCCACTCAGAACAGGCCTCACCATGGTTGACCAAAGGAGTTGAGTGCACATGCTAAGCGTCAAATCCAGAGGTTGTCTTTTGAAAATGGACATATGAGTGCTGCCAGCATTGCTGCAGAGGTTGAATGGGTGGGACTCAGCCTGTCAATGCTCAGACCATACGCTGCACACTGCATCAAATTGGTCTGTATGGCTGTCATCCCAGAAGGAAGCCCCTTTTAAAGAAGATGCACAAGAAAGCCCGCAAACAGTTTGCTGAAAACAAGCAGACTAAGGACATGGATTACTGGAGCCATGTCCTGTGGTCTGATGAGACCAAGATAAACTTATATGGTTCAGATGGTGTCAAGCGTGTGTGGTGATAACCAGGTGAGGATTACAAAGACAAGTGTGTCTTGCCTACAGTCAAGCATGGTTGTGGGAGTGTCATGGTTTGTGGCTGCATGAATGCTGCCGGCACTGGGAAGTTACAGTTCACTGAGGGAACCATGAATGCCAACATGTACTGTGACATACTGAAACAGAGCATGATCCCCTTCCTTCGGAAACTGGGCCACAGGGCAGTACTCCAACATGATAACGACCCCAAACACACCTCCAAGACAACCACTGCCTTGCTAAAGAAACTGAGGGTAAAGGTGATGGACTGGCCAAGCATGTCTCCACACCTAAACCCTATTGAGCATCTTCAAACGGAAGGTGGAGGAGCCTTCAAGGTCTCTAACATCCACCAGCTCCGTGATGTCGTCATGGAGGAGTGGAAGAGGGTTCCAGTGGCAACCTGTGAAGCTCTAATGAACTCCATGCTCAAGAGAGTTAAGGCAGTGCTGGAAAATAATGGTGGCAACACAAAATATTGACACTTGGGCACAATTTTGACATTTTCACTTAGGGGTGTATTCACTTTTGTTGCCAGCGGTTTAGACATTAATGGTTGTGTGCTGAGTTATGTTGAGGGGACAACAAATTTACACTGTTATACAAGCTTTACACTGACTACTTTACATTGTATCAAAGTGTCATATCTTCAGTGTTGTCCCATGAAAAGATATAATAAAATATTTACAAAAATGTGAGGAGTGTATTCACTTTTGTGAGATACTGTATATTCCACTCAGTTTTCAGTTTGTTGTCACGTCGTTAACACTGATTGTATTTGTCACCCACATTATGTCTGGTTTGTTTCCATGTTACATGTCTTCTAGTGATTCTCCAGCTTCAGACTGCACTTTATGTTATTAAAACCAGTTGAATTTCATCTTTGCATGTTGGCCTGTCCTTTGCTGCCTTCCCGGCAGGGGAACATGACAAAGACGCATATTCCACAAATACAAATTTCTGAGTTTGTCCTAAGTTAAAACTTAAGTACTGTAATGTTTAAGAATGAACATGAACTTGTTTTCTTTGCATTTTTTGATTAAAAAGCACATCTAAAAGCAATATCTTTTTTGTTGTTTTGGCCAGTTGTCATCTATATCTATATATATATATAAAAGGGATTCTGTGGTGTGGGTATGTATGTATGTATGTATGTATGTATGTATGTATGTTATGTATGTATGTACGTATGTGGCGAACCTGTCAGGATCGGGACATTGGCTGTGCCATGCACCCATTTTGAGCTATGTGTTGGGGATTTGTTTTGGTTGGGAAATGAGTGCAGTCAGTGTCCTTGCTTTTGTTGTATGAGATAATCTCTTTGTGATTTTTATGGTTATTATGTTTTGTATTGTTATTCCTGTCATGATCTGGGTTTGGGCTTTTGTTTTGACAGCATCTTTTGTTTGTTTCCAGTTTTGCATTGTGAGTTCTTGCTTTGTTGATTTATTATTCACAGCTGTTTTTGATTTCTTGACTGCTGATTGTTCATGGATGTTCTTGATTTTTGTTACCTTATTTATAGAGGTTGTGCGCTGCCTTCAGCACAGCGATCTTCATGCAATTATGTTCACTCTCATGCTTATGGGCTTGCATCGCACTTTTGTTTCTGGTTCACGTTTGGAAGTCTGTTTTTGTTAATAAATCATGCCTCACAATTGCTCTGCACTTGAGTCTGATCCTTTGCACCGGAGGGGCAATCATGACAGAAGATCGCCGTTATTCAAGGACTCAACGGGCAAGCCCAGCAGGAGGAGGAAGTGGAGTTGGAATGAGCTGGAGGTGGTCGTTATTGTGGCGGATTTAGCAGCCACTGCTTGGAGCTGCTCATCCCGACAACTGGAAATGGTTGTCTGGGGAGGAGTCAACAACCTGCTGGTTGCCAGGCCTTAAGTACGCACTCACCCCTGGCTGTTGGAACTCGCTCTCCCTCCGCTTCCACCGCTTCTCGCTGCTTCCTCCTTGCCAGAGCCAGATTGCTGCCTGCCAATCCTCTCTCCAGTGGAGAGAGTTCCTCGGCAGTAAGCTGGCATTCAGGGGCCTCGGATGGAAGAATAACTCCAAGAAGCACCGCTCCTATTGATGTTCTACTCCCACATCCACAGCTCCCAGCCAGACGATCTCCAGAGCTACCCAGAGGGAGTCGTCTGGACCATCAGTGGCAGCAGAGGGAGAACTCAGGCAAGTACCTTTTCATTTTTTACATTCGTTAATGATGGGTCTTGTCTGGTTCACAGTGGGAGGCCTTGGCAGCAGCCATCTGCTGTTGCTGGACCCTTGCCGCCTACTTCTGCCATTCTCTCCGTTGCCGCCTCAGTTCATCCACCCTCACCTACATCTCCTCTCTCTTCTTTTTTTTTTCTTGGAGTGTTTGCCCCAGCTGGGTGGGAACCAGTTGGTCATGGGAGTCTCTGCAGCTTCAGCTTCCCGCTGCCATCCAGCTGCTGCTCCCCAAGGGATCTCCACAACCACCCAGAGGGAAATGCCCGCACTTCCACCAGCATCAGCTGTCCAAGGGTGGGTCCCAAGCAGCCGTAGCCTCGTGGACTGATGATCCATCAGCTGCAGCTGTTGCCACGTCCGAGCTACAAGCTCCACCTTCATCATCACTTGAGCTGGACATTCCACCTGTCATTCCAGAGGCTGGTGTGTCGCCACCAGTTGTTCCAGAGGCCGGTGCACCTCCATCATGTGTCCCAGCATCCCTGGGCGCTGGGAGGCCAACACATCACACTCCCAAGTCTGGTGGTCCAGAAACTCTGGGGGACCGCCCAATGCATCATGCTCTTTGGCATGATGGTGGCCCAGGGATGCTGGAAGGCCACCCGATGCATGATGCTCTCTGGTCTGGTGGCCTAGGGACACGGGGAGGCAACCCGACGAATCACATTCTACGGTCTGGTGGTCTAGGGACTCTGGGAGGCCACTCGACGCATCATGCTCTCTGGTCTGGTGGTCTAAGGATGCTGGGAGGCCACCCAATGTGTCACGCTCTCTGGTCTGGTGGTCCAAGGATGCTGGGAGGCCACCCAATGTGTCACGCTCTCTGGTCTGGTGGCCCAGGGATGTGGGGAGGCTACCCAACGCATTAGACTCTTTGGTCTGGTGGCCCAGGGATACAGGGAGACCTCCCGATGCATTACACTCTCTAGTCTGGTGGTCCAGGGACTCTGGTCAGCCACCTGACTCGCCAAGCTCTCTGGTTTGGTGGTCCATGGACTCTGGTCGGGCTCCCAACACACCACACTCTTTGGTCTGAGGCCATAGACTCTGGTTAGCCCTGACTAACTGTTTTGCTTTGGGTTTTGACTTTGTGGGGAGGGGGAGGTTTTGGCCTGCCTGTCCTAGGTCCCCCACCATCTGCCCTGGACAGGTGATTTTTGTTTGTTTTGGGGTGTCTGGGATCTGTTGCTTAAGACGGGGGTCCTGTCAGGATCGAGACACTGGCTATGCCATGTCCCTGTTTTGAGTTACAGTGATGTGAAAAAGTGTTTTCCCCCTTTCTGAGTTCCCATTTTTTTGTATGTTTGTCACACTTAAATGTTTGAGATCATCAAACAAATTTAAATTAGACAAAGATAACACAAGTAAACACAAAATGCAGTTTTTAAATGGTGTTTATTATTACTTGTGTTATCTTTATCTGATGTTTAAATTTGTTTGATGATCTGAAACATTTAAATGTGACAAACATACAAAAAAATGAGAAATCGGGAAGGGGCCAACCACTTTTTCACACCACTGTATGTTTTGGGAGTTTTTGTTTTAGTTGGGACATGAGTGCAGTCAGTGTCCTCTCCTTTGTTGTATGAGAGACTCTCTTTGTTGTTTTTATGGTTATTATGTTTCGTATTGTTATTCCTATTATGATCTGGGTTTCGGCTTTTGTTTTGACAGCATCTTTTGTTTGTTTCCAGTTTTGCTTTGTGAGTTCTTGCTTTGTTGATTTATTATTCACGGCTGTTTTTGATTTCTTGATTTTAGTTCACGGGTGTTCTTAACTTTTGCTACTTTATTTATAGAGGTCGTGCGCTGCCTGCACAACAATCTATACGCAATGATGTTCACTCTCACGCTTATGGTCTTGCATCTCACTTTTGTTTCTAGTTCATGTTTGGAAGTCTGTTTTTGTTAATAAATCTTGCCTCATTATCTCTCTGCACTTGAGTCTGATCCTTTGCCCCAGAGGGGCAATCATGAAAAAATCATGAATGCACATGTGCACCTGACACGGTAGCTGGAGTTTAACATCCACAAATCTCTCTCTAGAATACAGGCGTTGTGGACTGACAGCCAGACGTAGGTACAGGTTACTATTGGGTGCTGGGACACCAAAACTATACAGTATGTACATTTACCTGTATTCATCAGGTAGTCAGATGGTCCAGTCGTTTGCTTGGTGAGTCACAGCTGAGCCTGACATCCCTGTACACCAGACAAGTACAGAGGATGGCCGACTCGATTTTAAATGATGACTCCCACCCTTTGCACTGCAACTTTCAGCTTCTTCCCTCCAGACGGAGGTTTGCTGTCCCAAAAAGTAGAACCCAGCGCTACAAAAACAGCTTTGTCCCTGCTGCTGTCAAAGAGTTGAACAAGCTATAAAAATTATATTGTACATATTTTATATTTACCTATTTTGTAAGATGTGTGCCTGTGTTTGTGTCTATGTTGAATGTAATTGTGGCTTGTAAATATGGATGTCACCAACTGCAAAACAAATCTACCTACGGGTACAAATAAAGTAACCTGAACCTGAACCTGATTCATTTTCTTTATTAATCCACTCATATAACCCCCTAGAGGTGTACACCATGCGAGGAATCAAGCGCACTCTGGATCCAGTCTCCCACAATCCGCTGCTCTGTCCCTCCTCTCTCCACACCAGTGCTGGAGTTTTGTCAGAAACAAGACAAACTGCGCTGCTCTCTCTCCATAATACACTCACTGTGGAGTAACGTCAGATGGGGAAACCGAGCTGTATGGTGTTGGAGGCGAAGGGGGATGCTTTGCATGGCAGACATGCTTTTCTCCACACAGCAGGTAAAGCCTCATTTATGCTTCTCCGTGGGGTTTCACTGAGCAATAAATGGCACCAAATGAACATAAAAATGCCCAAATAACCAACTGCATGATTTCATTTGTAATGCTACCATTTTTAAACACTGTCCAGTAATACAAATTGATCATTTTACACTCAAAAACTAGTGGTTTTAGCATTATCGCGTTCATCACCTATTAATGCTTTGCCCCCCTGAACGGCAACAAATTTTGTGATCATGGTTAACGGCAGTTAATGGCAGAAAGCGCAAACAGTACTTTTTTGTCACATCTGAGGATGTGGGGGGGAGGGATTCCACCGTGCTCCTTTCTTTCTTTATTTGTAGAATGTTGTACTTTAGAGTTCTAATTCTTGGGTTATTTTATTTGTAGTTGGTTTTCACATTTTCTTTATCGTCTGTTGTTTGGCTTATTTTTCTGTTTACGTTCACTGTAGTTTTGTACTCATATGTTTGGGGGTTACTTGTCCTTATTTACCATTTGTCACATATTTGTATCTTGCCATTTCCTTTTTTCCTTCCTCTTGGGGTTGACAGCTGTCAATGGCCTCATGAGTTTCACTCTGCGGGGTGTGGCCTGTCAGCTGCCAGCTCCCTCATCTCCTCCAGCTGATCTAATTGTCTCCTCACTTTTCTTTGCTTGCTCAGATTGGCCACACCTGTGAATCACTGTGTAATGGGTTTCCATTCCTATTTAAGGGAAACTGTTGTATATTTTCCTTGTTGCGGCCACATCTGACCAGGCTGATTCCCAGCCTCTCTCATCCACGTCAGAGCCCCGTATCTGCTCTAGCATTCTATCCGTGAAAGTTTGCCCTTCTTTGTCACTTGGTTATTTTGAGTATCTTGTTGGAACTTTGTTTGTTGTTTTGTTAATAAACTTCATAAGCTCACAGTTCAGCGTATGGGTTTGTTCTCTCCTCCCCCGAAGGGGCGAACATTACAGTTTGCCACAACCAGTTAAGAACCCAGCTGCTGTGAGCTTGTGAATTCTTTTTTGTTGTTGTTTCCTCTTCTGCTCACCATGGACTTTAGAGTTTTTGGTTTGAGCGCAAGGGAGTGTGCAGTGACGGATCTGGCCGTGGATTTCGCCTCCAAGGCTCAAGCCAACCTCGCTTCTGAGGCAGTTTTTGGCTTCCTGGACAACGCAGTCGGGGTAATTAAGACGTGCCCCAGTCTCTGGCACTACTCAGATTTGACTCCGCTTCTAACCCAGATATCTGACTCTCAACAGCGTCTCGAGGGACTGGTGAAGGAGTCTCCCCCAACACAACCCAGACTGTTAAAGAAACGTTCCTGGAGGCAGAGAATTTCATAAGCTCACAGTTCAGCGTCTGGGTTTGTTCTCTCCACCCTGAAGGGACGAATATTACACTTTTTGGCCTAGCGGCTCTCCGTACCAAAGCCGTTCTGGCCACAGACTCTGTTCACTCCATGCAGACACTGCTAAGTCAAACAACTGGATTACAGCCATGGATATCCCCAAAGTATTTTCATCTTTACAACATTATCTGTCGGAGCTCTCGCCTGGAAAATTTTTACAGCCTCCTCCAAAACTTCACCTGGATGTTGGATTGTTCTTCTTCTGTCGAAGCTAGCTAGCTGGCTAGTAGCTACATGCTAGGTTATAGCTGACCTCCAGCTGCTGACATGGACAGAAATTTGCCAGTTTTCATCCTCATAGCTTTGGGTCCGACTGTTGGTGAGTACCAGTCTAAAAAAAATTTCAAGCTGTGTTCGTAATGTCCATTCACTCCCCCGTCGTTTTTGCAGCACGGTGGGGTGTCATCACGGGTGAGGTAGTTGTTTGTTTATGTTTGCAGTTTTTCTGCTAAAAGGGAAATTGTGTCTGTTATGACACACAAGGTTTTGTGTTGATCTGCTTAAAAGCAGTGGATGTTTGCTATGGGACAAAAAGCAAGCTCCTTTTGTGGCTGCTGGATGGTTGTTTTTCAGTGATGTTATTGAGCCCTGGCATTCTGTTGTTTGCACATGCAGTAATACTTTTGAGAATTTTCTGGATAGTTTTTGTCATTTTGGATATGTTGAGAGCTTTAACCCTTTTAACTGCCCAGATTAAATGGACGGGTCGCGCTACCCCAGTGGCACAGCACAGCAACTGCACATGTCAAATTATTGACTGAGTTATGTAATTTATATAGCTGCTGTGACACTATGCAAATTAGATGTGTAAATTTATTCCTATCTGAAACTTTGGATCATATTGTACATCTTTCTAATTGACAGTAAGCCATTATCTCGTGTAACCTTCAAGTTATAGCCTTTTTTACCACTCTTGACCATGGGGGGGGGGGGGGGCTTGAGTTGCCTTGCATTGCCCCAGGCACCACATGGCACCTAGGGCAGTTAAAGGGTTAATAAACCTGCAGGTGAAGACAGCAAGCATATTTGTCCACTCCCATGTTCATAACAGTATGACAGACTTGAAAAATTACCGATTTAAGGTACACTGTACCTGTATGAAAAACACACGATTAACACATTATTAATCACGATTAACTCATCATTCCAAAAGATTAATTGCGATTAAAAAATTTTATCATCCAACACCACTATCAAAAACACAATAATCTTGAAATTTTGTGTCATGAATTGTCCATCGAGGAAGGAAGGAAGACCCACATGCTGAACTGTGGTTGTGATATTTATTGAAGGGAACAAAAAATCCAGTGTGCAAAACACAAAAATCCCAATAGTACACAAAACAACTTACAGGCAGAGAATGTAACAGAGAAGGTGGGATTAATCAGGAAATTGCACCAGAATGGGGATTGGGTTCTGATGCACAGTGACAGAAAGCAGAGGCTCCAACAATGAATGACAGAAACAAGGAACTTAAATAGGACATGGAATCAATGAACACAACTGGATGCAGGTGTGGATCACATGAGCAGGCAAGGGGTAACAATGTATTACAATAGAGATCAGCTGGGAGTAATGAGAGGGAGAAGACGGGACTGACAGCTGACAGGAGCACCACCCACAACAGAGCAAAAAACCCAGAAGTGCAAGACAGCTGTGTGAAGACAGCTGCAGCCCCGGAGAGGAAGAGAAAAAAACACAACAGGATATAATTATGACATGATTGCAAATAAAGACAACTACCTCAAATATGTAAATAACAAAAATATAATGATCGTAAACAGGAAAATAAATCATACTACGAAACAATACAGAATGTGTGAAAATCAACCAAAGATTAAAAAACAAAACAAAACAGGAATTAGAACTCAAAATACAACACCACGCAAATATAGGAAAAAGGCAAAGAGACAGAGCACGGGGGGTGCTCAGATCGTGACATTTTGGATTCATCCTACAAGTACCTGGGTGTTCATTTGACCAATAAACTAGACTGTTCACACAATACCAACACACTCTACAAGAAGGGACAGCGCAGGCTGTTCCTACTGAGGCGGCTCAGGTCTTTTGGTGTACAATGGGTGCTCCTGAAGACCTTCTACGATTCGGTGGTGGCATCAGCCATCACTTTTGGAGTGGTCTGCTGGGGCAGCAGCATCACAGCAGCCGACAGGAAGAGACTGAACAAACTGATCAAGAAAGCTAGCTCTGTCCTGGGGCAACACCTTGACCCGGTGGAGGAGATAGGAGAGAGAAGGATGGTGGCTAAGCTGCCATCTCTGTTGGAGTCCCACCCTATGCAGGACATACTGAACGCACTGAGGAGCTCATTTAGCAGTAGGCTACATCCTCCTAGGTGCGTGACCGAGAGGTTTTGCAGGTCCTTCCTACCTACAGCTGTCAGACTTTATAACCTAAGCAGGGATGCTCGCAGAGATTGTAAAAAAAACCATTACAACCTAATAGTACTGAATGCAAAAGATGCAACAAACTTACACAAAATGGTTCCCCTCCAGTATACAACTAGGACAATATCAATCGCTATGGAAGGTGACAATATGTATGAGTACATATTCATACTATGTGGGGTAACTAAATAGACTGTCATGCTGCTTATTCCATCTTGCTACAATGATCCGCACTGTGTATATACGTATATTTATATATTTATGTGTACATATGTTTATTTACTGTTCTTATTTTCTTAGCTTCTAAATTATTGCTCTGAGTGTTGCTGTCCCTGTGCTGTTGCAATCCTGAAATTTCTCCATTGTGGGACTAATAAAGGCTTATCTTATCTTTTGCCATGAATGTCCACTGTACCATGTCTCACATGGAGGCGCAGTTCTGCAAGTGAAGCCAAACCGAAGCTTAAATGAACAATTCCCATTCCTCAAAGTGCAAGATACACCACTACTATGAATATAAGTCCTAAAAGATTATTATTTACAGTTTATAACACAGTGAATGACATAACTACAGTTAATGTCCCCTTAGAGACTAAAGCAGGAATGGCACACAAATACTGCCAAATAAATTAAATTACAAGAAACACATTACAATGGGTCTCACATATTTGTAAAAGTGTTCCGTTACTTCACTTGATGTCACTTGGTCCCATTACATATCATTTAATGCATTATTTGCCCATTGTGTGTAACATTACTTAAAACAATGGCCATTTGTTGTTAAATACTAAAATGCAAATGAGTCATGATGGCCTTTTGTTGTACAATAAAAAGGATTTCATTCATTATTTTGGATTATTTTGGGCGGTGCAGTGGTTAGCACTGTTGCCTTACAGCTAGAAGGTTCCTGGTTCGAATCCCCAGGCTGGCAGGGGTTGGAACGTTTCTGTGTGGAGTTTGCATGTTCTCCCTGTGCTGCGTGGGTTTACTCCGGGGGCTCCGGTTTCCTCCCACAATCCAAAGACATGCATGTTAGGTTAATTGGTTGTTCTAAATTGTCCCTAGATATCTGTTTCCAATAGGCCCTTAGAATAGAGGGTTAGTACTAGTGAAAGCGCTTTGAGTGGTCTTTGTGACTAGATAAGTGCAGGTTAGTTAGTTATTTAGACATTTTCTTGGGGTTTGGTGTCCCCTTTGGTGCCGTTTGCTCCCATTCAATGTTTAGTGAAACCACTCTCAGTGGAGCTTATGCTCCGTGTGTTCACAGGGCTATATTCATACCATAATAGGCTGTCCAAACTGTTTTTCCAAAATCATGCACATATTTCAAATTTTTTCACCTTATTCAGCCTCAAATCATGTCCCAAAGTAAAACTGCTGACATTTCTTTCATATAATATTCTCGGAGCTTCATTTTCCGCAGAGATATGTTGTTGCACACAGGTAGGGCGGTGGACGGTGTTTGGAATTGACTCCCACTCCAGATATGTTTAGCTGACTCTGTGGACTCTGAAAAAGCAGCTGAAAACTATTTTGTTTAATGAGGATTTCCGTTTAGTTTCATCTGCTTTTTAATAGTAAGTCTGATATTTTTAAATTATTTTAATCTTGTGTTTTAACTTGTTTTTGTATTTATTTATTTATTTATTTTTGTCTATAAACTTCCTTTTATTCCATTTTATTGTGCAGCACTTTGTGACTACAGTGGTGTGGAAAAAGTGTGTGCCGGCTTCCTGATTTATCTTTTTTTGTCATACTTAAATGTTTAAGCTCATCAAACAAATTTAAATATTAGACAAAGATAACACAAGTAAACACAAAATGCGGTTTTTAAATGAAGGTGTTTATTATTAAGGGAAAAAAAATCCAAACCTATATGGCCATGTGTGAAAAAGTGATTGCCCCCTAAACCTAATAACTGGTTGGGCCACCCTTAGAAGCAACAACTGCAATCAAGTGTTTGCGATAACTAGCAATGAGTCTTTTACAGCACTGTAGAGGAATTTTGGCTCACTCATCTTTGCAGAACTATTGTAATTCAGCAACATTGGAGGGTTTTCGAGCATGAACCACCTTTTTATGGTCATGCCACAGCATCTCAGTCAGATTCAGGTCAGGACTTTGACTAGGCCACTCCAAAGTTTTCATTTTGTTTTTCTTAAGCCATTCAGAGATGGACTTGCTGGTGTGTTTTGGATCATCGTCCTGCAGCAGAACCCAAGTGTGCATCAGCTTTAGGTCATGAACAAATGGCTGGACATTCTCCTTCAGGATTTTTTGGTAGACGCAGAATTCATGGTTCCATTTACCACAGCAAGTCTTCCAGGTCCTCAAGTAACAAAACAGCCCCAGAACATCACACTACCACCACCATATTTTACTGTTGGTATGATGTTCCTTTTCTGAAATGCTGTGTTACTTTTACGCTGGATGTAATGAGACACACACCTTCCAAAAAGTTCAATTTTTGTCTCGTCAATCCACAGAGTATTTTCCAAAAGTCTTGGGGATCATCAAGATGTTTACTGGCAAAAGTGAGACGAGCCTTTATGTTCTTTTTGCTCAGCAGTGGTTTTCGTCTTGGAACTCTGCCATGTAGGCCATTTCTGCCCAACCTCTTACTTATGGTGGAGTCATGAGCACTGACCATAACTGAGGCAAGTGCAGTTTGGATGTTGTTGTGGTGTGTTTTGTGACCTCTTGGATGAGTCGTCTCTGCGTTCTTGGGGTAATTTTGGTCAGCCGGCCACTCCTGGGAAGGTTCACCACTGTTCCATATTTTTGCCATTTGTGGATAATGGCTGTCACTGTGGTTCGCTGGAGTCCCAAAGCTTTAGAAATGGCTTTATAGCCTTTTCCAGACTGGTAGATCTCAGTTACTTTGTTTCTTATTTGTTCCTGAATTTCTTTTTATCGCAGCTAGTGATGTCAAACTTTTGAGGATCTTTTGGTCTACTTCACTTTGTCTACTGAGGTCCTATTTAAGTGATTTCTTGATTGTGAACAGGTGTGGCAGTAATCAGGCATGGGTGTAGCTAGAGAAATTGAACTCAGCTTTCCAATGATGTGATAAACCACAGTTAATTTATGTTTTAACTGGGAGGAAGGTGGTGGGAATCACTTTTTTTCACGCAGGGCCTTGTAGGTTTGGATTTTTTTTATCCTTAATAATTTACACCTTCATTTAAAAACTGCATTTTGTGCTTACTTGTGTTATCTTTGGCTAATATTTAAATTTGATGATGTGAAACATTTAAGTGTGACAAACATACAAAAAAAATGAGAAATCAGGAAGGGGGCAAACACTTTTTCACACCATTGTATATGTCTCTGAAAAACGTTTCATAAATAAACTTTACTTACTTGCCGCTTGGAGAAAAAGTTCCACGCCGGTGTCTCTTTAGCTTAGTTGTCGGTAATGCTGCTCCAAAACGTGTGCTGGCCTGCTGTATTCTGAGTGTTTTTTTTCTTTTTTTTGTGCAGCGTTTCCCGAGGGTTGTGTTTCATGTCGAGGTCTTTCCTTCCATCTTTGTTATAAAATCCAAAAAAGGCCCGACATTTGAGCTAACTTTGAGCTAACTGCTTCCTAACTTTCAAAGCTGGCTGCAAATCACCGAGACAAGCTATGACTTCACTTGACTGGGTGTTTGCTTTATGCCATCTAGTGGACTGAAAACAGCATTGATAACCCTCAAGTATATGTGTGTGCATTTTTAAAAAATAAAAGATCGATTTGTGCGTTTATGAATCAATGCATTGTCGCCAGTGCCAAGTATCATGATTCATCACTAAACTGATCTTTTTTCCCCACCCCTAATGATGACCTTACTGTTGCTCTTTCAGTATCAGAATGTTTAATGCATGCCAACTGCACTGTGTCACTGGTATATCTTTACGTATGTGGACAAAACCTGCTTGGTATTGCTATTGTAGTACCACCATCAAACACTGCATGCAATATTCAGTGGGCATCAATGCTAGTTTTCTATACATAAATTCTCTAAATGGCAATATTTTGACTTGAAATTTGGGCGAGTTGTTTTTATTAGGTTAGAGAACAAAAAAAAATGCTCATTTTACTCAAAAATATCATATTATAATGCAAGGATTTTCTGTGTGATCTGTGTGTGTGTGTGTGTGAGAGAGAGAGAGAGAGAGAGAGAGAGAGAGAGAGAGAGAGAGAGAGAGAGAGAGAGAGAGAGAGAGAGAGAGAGAGAGAGAGAGAGAGAGATTGATTTTTAAAAGATCTTTAATAAACACATTTGTCCATCAGTCAATACAATTTCTATGTCATGCTATATTACACAGAAAATTAATCCCCCAAAAAACGCCCCAAAAAAAGCTGTCCATCATGAACTGAACAGAGGACATTCTCCAGGGACCAGAGGGTCCTGAAACCTTCCACATCCCCATTCCCCATAAAAAACTGAAAGTCCAGCCTGATTCTGGCTTTAAGTAGCCTCACAAATAAAATTTTGACATCAACATCACTCTCAACATTCTCAAGTTTTCTTCTCCGGCTTGCATAGATAGCCAACTTTGCCTGCCCTAAAACAAAGTTCAGTAGTTGACACTTCTGCTTAAAATGACGATTGTACATAAAACCACAAATGAAAACCTGCTTAGAGAAAACTTCCTTAAAAATATGAAAAAGTTCTGTGAGAAGTTCAAAGAGGCCACTCAGGCGCTGACATTCAATAAAACAATGGAAAACAGTCTCCCTAGAGGAACAAAAAACACACTGATCACTGACACTGCTGTTAATCACAGAAACAAAAGCATTGACTGCTATAATACCATGCAAGACCCTCCACTGTAAGTCTCCATGCCTCTTAGGGAGAGGGGCTTTATAAAGAGCCCTCCAGGCAGGCCGATGCCCTTTTCCTAGTTTAAAATAGGCTCTCCAAGGAGTGTCCACACAGGTGTTCAATCTGTCCTTGTTGAGTGCCATCACCACCAGTCTGTAGAGTGCCTTACCACTGGCTCCTCCAAAGTCCACACCAGTGGGAGCACAGAATGCCAGTAAGGAGCAAGGAGCGACGTCAAAGTCCATATAGAGCGTGAGAGAGGGAAAGGGGTCCGTGCTTTCCGGCTGCAGCGTGCCATTGCTAAAGTCCAAGAGTAGGGAGTGCTCAAGTCCATGAAGCTCCTGTTTCCAGTGTGCAAGAAGACCATCGATGAAACGATTCGACCTGACACCAAGATGAGCTGCTAAAGCTGAGGCGTTGTTGAGGCCAGGACCAGCCAGTTCCACCACTTGCTTCAGAGTGAGAACGTTCCTGGAACACAGCCTATCAAGGAAGGTCCTTCCAACTCCCGGCAAGACACCAAGGCGACCACCAAAAACCAGCGGCTCCCTCAACAACCAGTAGAGGGAATCGCATGGCCCTCTTTGTTTTTTAAAAAGAGTCCACACTGAAAAGAGACTGCGGTAAAAACTGGGTAAAGACAGTGCATTAGAGTTCTTAAAATCCATTAAAAACACAGGGAGGTCTAGCCCAAGCCCAAGGACTCTCTGTAAAATAACACAGGCCAAAGGCCTCCATACCAGGTCCTGGGGGCCCGTCAGCAGTCTCTGTATGAAAGTCAGTCTAAAAGCAGCACCTCTACTAGCTAAATGAATCACTCCTTGCCCCCCCTCCTCTTTGGGAAGAAATAACAGGGCTTGAGGAACCCAGTGGAGTCCACCCCCCCAAAAAAAGTCCACCAAAACAGACTGAATTTTGGACAAGAAACCAGCAGGGGGGTCCATGCACATGAGGCGGTGCCACAGGGATGAGGAAACAAGATTATTTAAAATGAGCACTCTTCCTCTAAAAGATATTCTTGGCATTAGCCACTTCCATTTGTTTAGTCTCCCGTTAATTTTCTCTATGACCCCATCCCAATTTTTTTGCTCAAACTGCTGATTTCCAATAAAGACACCAAGATACTTAAAACCTCCTTTTTTCCAAATCAACCCACCAGGCAGCATAAGCTGATTTTCTAGTTTCTCCCCCACCATCAGAGCCTCGCTTTTTCCCCAGTTTATTTTTGCAGAGGAAAGTTGGCCAAAAAGATTGACACTCCTAACCAGAACGTCAATGTCACTCTGCTTATTTAGCAGAATGACTACATCATCTGCATAGGCCGACAGCTTGAATGTGGTGTCACAGCCAGGAAAAGTAACTCCTGATAGATCCCTTCTCAGGCAGTGAAGCAAAGGCTCTATGGCGAGGGAGTACAGCATCCCTGAGAGAGGGCAGCCCTGCCGAACCCCCCTCTGGACTTTTAAAGGGGCAGACAGGCCCCCATTTATCTTCAGCACACTCTCAATGTCACTGTACAAGACCCGTATCCTGGCTATGAAGCCTGGGCTGAACCCAAAAGCTGTTAAAACTGTCCATAAATATTGGTGTTCAACCCGATGAAACGCCTTTTCCTGGTCAATTGAAATCAAACCAGTTTCTACCGCCAATGAACCAGAGACCTCCAAAATATCCCGAATTAAAGTGACGTTGTCACTAATCAGCCTGCCAGGCACACAGTAAGTCTGGTCTACATGAATGAGCTCGCTCATCACCTTTCTCAGTCTTCGGGCCAGAGCTTTTGAGAGAATCTTATAGTCTGTGCAGAGCAGAGAGACTGGCCTCCAGTTCTTTAGGCTCTGGAGGTCCCCCTTTTTCGGCAACAGTGTGATGATGGCCCTCCTGCAGGTCGTGGGTAGGGTCCCCCTTTCCAAGCTATCTTGGAGAACCTCCAGCAGGTCTGGACCAAGCAGGGGCCAGAATTCCTTAAAAAAGTCCACAGAGAGACCATCTATGCCTGGTGATTTTCCATTCTGGAGGCTCATTAGCGCCGTATGCAGCTCAGACAGAGACAGTGGAGCATCCAAGCCGGCAACAAGGTCCTCTGAGAGCACTGGAAGACCATCAAGGAAGACCTGGCCCAGTGACGTGTCCTCCCTCCACTCTGCTCTAAACAATTCACTGTAAAAGCTAGCAGCGTGTTTCCTGATCTCTGCTGCTGTGGAGATTGTTCTCCCGTCATTGTCCAACAAGGAGTGAATGAGTTTTCTCTGTCCATTTTTCCCCTCCAGTCCAAAAAAGTACTGGGAGGGCGAGTCCATCAGAGTTACATCCATGTAGCGTGAGCGGACCAGAGCACCCTGTGCGGTGATCCCTAGCAAGCTAGCCAAGGCTGACCTTTTTGACTTGAGAGCCTCTAAGTGCTCCTGTTTTCCTGTAGAACTGAGCAACTCCTCTAGTTCTACCACCTCAGTCTCCAGAACTTTCAAGGATTGGGTCAAGCTACAAGTGACATTTTGAGTGTACTGTTGGCAGAGTTGTTTTATCTGGGCCTTACCAAAATCCCACCACAATTGGAGAGAACTAAAAGAGGGTTTTTGTTCCCTGTGTGACTTCCAAACATCATGAAAAACCTCTTTAAAAAACACATCATTTAAAAGTGTATTGTTAAAATGCCAAAAAGCACTCTTACACTTTACATTTTCAATAAACACAGAACAAAACAGCAGGCAGTGATCAGTGAAACCAACAGGACAGATACAACTATTTTTAAAAACACTCATTTGATGTTTAAAACCATAAAAACGGTCTAACCTAGCCATAGATAAAAGGTTATCTTTGACATGGCTCCAGGTGTACTGCCTCTGGTCCCCATGATGTGATCTCCACACATCGGCCATTTCATGTGTTTTCACCAGTTCTCTCAGCCTATTGGCAGAAGCAGGGTGAGGCTCCTGATGGTTCCTGTCTAGTCTGTGGTTTAATGTACAGTTAAAATCACCCCCCAGAAATAAAAAACTATTTGGATCACAGGACTTAACCGTATCCGAAAGCACGTCAAAGACCCTGATCCTCTCTGCTCTCTGTGTTGGCACATACACGTTTATAAAAACGAAGTTCACGTTTTCAAACTGTACCTTTAATAAGAGGAAATGACCTCTCACCACCTCTTCTACCTCATAAGAGACAGGCACACAACCCCTAGAGAAAAGTACAGCCACCCCCCCACTGCTACTGGATTTGTGGCTAAAAAAAATGCAGCCATCCCACTCTTTTCTCCAATGGCTCTCAATGTCCACAGTGCTGTGAGTCTCCTGGACCATCAGCACGTCAAGTTTCTTTAAATTAAAAAGCTTGTATAAAGAGGCCCTTTTTACATCATCCCTGGCCCCATTAATATTGAGAGTGCCAATTCTAAGGTGGGGCATTAAAAAGGATAAAAATAGGGTACAGTAAAAAAACACACACATAGCATAAAAGGGAAGAAACAAACTAAGAGTCAACATGACTGTTAGTAATTTGCGATTTCAGTTTAGCAACCAGTTTCTTTAAACGATAAATTTCCTGATCAGTGAAAGTCTCATTCCCATCATTCAGTTTCATAAATTTGCGAGCTGATGCCACGAATAACTCCAGATCTGGAAAGTAATTTTCCACTTTCACAGCTCTGCTCCCCTTAGTCACCTGGAGAAATTGCCTAATTTTAGTAAAACAATAGGAGCTTTGCTCCTCCTGCGTCTGCGTCTGCATCAGTTCAGACTCATCTCCACTTTCGTCAGAAGCGCTCTCATTCAGTAAATCTAAATTCCCAACCCTACTAGATTTAGCAGAGCTCTGCAAGTTTTCAGCACTTTTCCTTTTTTGTGCAGCTTTAAAAGGATCCTCTTCAACAAAACTACATTCCTGCATTTCTTCATGAACTGCAACGTTTGTCATGCAGTGTTTGCTCTGTGTGTCCGCTACAGCCTCAAACCGCTCCTCCCCCGCCTGCAAAGTCTGTTCATTCACGTTCCTTCGTTTAACTGCACTTTTACTTACACCCTCCACCTGTTTACCCCGGGCGACAGGCTCGTCACAATGATCAGAGCTGCCGCCAGACAGAAATTCCCCACCATCACTGTTTGGGGGGGCAACTACCGCGCCCGCCGCGGCCACCCCAGCAGAGGCGGCCGCGGCCACCCCAGCACAAGCGGACGCCGCAGCGGCATCCGCCGCACCACATGTAGCGCTACCCTCCGGACCACCAGAAACAGCGGCGTCACCTTTCTTACCGCCAGTGCTCTTTGTGTTCGCCTTTTCAGGACATGACCTAATAAGATGGCCTTCTGCGCCACACGCAAAACACTTCATGGTTTCAGATGTTGCAAACACCAAGTAGCTAAAGCCGTCAATCCTGAAATTAAAAGACGCGTTCAGTTCAGCAGAGCTGTCTTTCAACACCATGAAACACTGCCTCCTATGACATACAACATGCTTCAGCAGGGGTGATTTACTACCCAGAGAGACCATTCTGATAGGGGACACAACCTGGCCAAAACGGGACAACTCTCTAATCAGCTGATCATTTTTAACGAAAGGAGGAGCGTTTGAGATGGTGATCCTCCTAGACGGGTTCGCCAGCGGTAAAACGGGAGTAAAAGTGTCACCTATGACCACTCCCTGTGCCACCACCTGATCAGCTTTTTCAGTCGAATCCAGAAAGATCACAATTGCGCTGTTCATCCTCGATGCTGATTTTATGCTGCCATGCCCAACCACCTGTCCTACAGCGAGGCTGGCCTCCTCCACAGAACAGGGAACTGTCGGGAGGATTCTCACACCATGACGCCGGGTTAAGCGCTCAAACTCCACACCACCATCAATCACCGGCATGATGCCGGCCGGGAAAAACCGGCAGCAGAAGCTACCGTTCCCCAACACACTCACTCCAACACTCACACCCCAGCACACACACACTCAACCCACTATATTAAACACACACACCTCAAACACACAAGATAGAGAAAAAGTTAGAAAATACAAAGTTTAAAGTACTCACTCGACACCACTCCACACCCCTGCTCCCACAAACGCCCACGCATGCGCACGAGAGAGAGAGAGAGAGAGAGAGAGAGAGAGAGAGAGAGAGAGATTTTGATTTTTAAAGGATCTTTAATAAACACACTTGTCCATCAGTCAATACAATTTCTATATCATGCTATGTTACACAGAAAATTAATCCCCCAAAAAATGCCCAAAAAAAAGCTGTCCATCATGAACTGAACAGAGGACATTCTCCAGGGACCAGAGGGTCCTGAAACCTTCCACAT
Organism: Pholidichthys leucotaenia; assembly: GCA_020510985.1. NCBI lineage: Eukaryota > Metazoa > Chordata > Actinopteri > Cichliformes > Pholidichthyidae > Pholidichthys > Pholidichthys leucotaenia. The sequence goes on from CM035840.1 coordinate 320,381,473, forward strand.
CCCCATTCCCCATAAAAAACTGAAAGTCCAGCCTGATTCTGGCTTTAAGTAGCCTCACAAATAAAATTTTGACATCAACATCACTCTCAACATTCTCAAGTTTTCTTCTCCGGCTTACATAGATAGCCAACTTTGCCTGCCCTAAAACAAAGTTCAGTAGTTGACACTTCTGCTTAAAACGACGATTGTACATAAAACCACAAATGAAAACCTGCTTAGAGAAAACTTCCTTAAAAATATGAAAAAGTTCTGTGAGAAGTTCAAAGAGGCCACTCAGGCGCTGACATTCAATAAAACAATGAAAAACAGTCTCCCTAGAGGAACAAAAAACACACTGATCACTGACACTGCTGTTAATCACAGAAACAAAAGCATTGACTGCTATAATACCATGCAAGACCCTCCACTGTAAGTCTCCATGCCTCTTAGGGAGAGGGGCTTTATAAAGAGCCCTCCAGGCAGGCCGATGCCCTTTTCCTAGCTTAAAATAGGCTCTCCAAGGAGTGTCCACACAGGTGTTCAATCTGTCCTTGTTGAGTGCCATCACAACCAGTCTGTAGAGTGCCTTACCACTGGCTCCTCCAAAGTCCACACCAGTGGGAGCACAGAATGCCAGTAAGGAGCAAGGAGCGACGTCAAAGTCCATATAGAGCGTGAGAGAGGGAAAGGGGTCAGTGCTTTCCGGCTGCAGCGTGCCATTGCTAAAGTCCAAGAGTAGGGAGTGCTCAAGTCCATGAAGCTCCTGTTTCCAGTGTGCAAGAAGACCATCGATGAAACGATTCGACCTGACACCAAGATGAGCTGCTAAAGCTGAAGCGTTGTTGAGGCCAGGACCAGCCAGTTCCACCACTTGCTTCAGAGTGAGAACGTTCCTGGAACACAGCCTATCAAGGAAGGTCCTTCCAACTCCCGGCAGGACACCAAGGCGACCACCAAAAACCAGCGGCTCCCTCAACAACCAGTAGAGGGAATCGCATGGCCCTCTTTGTTTTTTAAAAAGAGTCCACACTGAAAAGAGACTGCGGTAAAAACTGGGTAAAGACAGTGCATTAGAGTTCTTAAAATCCATTAAAAACACAGGGAGGTCTAGCCCAAGCCCAAGGACTCTCTGTAAAATAACACAGGCCAAAGGCCTCCATACCAGGTCCTGGGGGCCCGTCAGCAGTCTCTGTATGAAAGTCAGTCTAAAAGCAGCACCTCTACTAGCTAAATGAATCACTCCTTGCCCCCCCTCCTCTTTGGGAAGAAATAACAGGGCTTGAGGAACCCAGTGGAGTCCACCCCCCCAAAAAAAGTCCACCAAAACAGACTGAATTTTGGACAACAAACCAGCAGGGGGGTCCATGCACATGAGGCGGTGCCACAGGGATGAGGAAACAAGATTATTTAAAATGAGCACTCTTCCTCTAAAAGATATTCTTGGCATTAGCCACTTCCATTTGTTTAGTCTCCCGTTAATTTTCTCTATGACCCCATCCCAATTTTTTTGCTCAAACTGCTGATTTCCAATAAAGACACCAAGATACTTAAAACCTCCTTTTTTCCAAATCAACCCACCAGGCAGCGTAAGCTGATTTTCTAGTTTCTCCCCCACCATCAGAGCCTCGCTTTTTCCCCAGTTTATTTTTGCAGAGGAAAGTTGGCCAAAAAGATTGACACTCCTAACCAGAACGTCAATGTCACTCTGCTTGTTTAGCAGAATGACTACATCATCTGCATAGGCCGACAGCTTGAACGTGGTGTCACAGCCAGGAAAAGTGACTCCTGATAGGTCCCTTCTCAGGCAGTGAAGCAAAGGCTCTATGGCGAGGGAGTACAGCATCCCTGAGAGAGGGCAGCCCTGCCGAACCCCCCTCTGGACTTTTAAAGGGGCAGACAGGCCCCCATTTATCTTCAGTACACTCTCAATGTCACTGTACAAGACCCGTATCCTGGCTATGAAGCCTGGGCTGAACCCAAAAGCTGTTAAAACTGTCCATAAATATTGGTGTTCAACCCGATCAAACGCCTTTTCCTGGTCAATTGAAATCAAACCAGTTTCTACCGCCAATGAACCAGAGACCTCCAAAATATCCCGAATTAAAGTGACGTTGTCACTAATCAGCCTGCCAGGCACACAGTAAGTCTGGTCTACATGAATGAGCTCGCTCATCACCTTTCTCAGTCTTCGGGCCAGAGCTTTTGAGAGAATCTTATAGTCTGTGCAGAGCAGAGAGACCGGCCTCCAGTTCTTTAGGCTCTGGAGGTCCCCCTTTTTCGGCAACAGTGTGATGATGGCCCTCCTGCAGGTCGTGGGTAGGGTCCCCCTTTCCAAGCTATCTTGGAGAACCTCCAGCAGGTCTGGACCAAGCAGGGGCCAGAATTCCTTAAAAAAGTCCACAGAGAGACCATCTATGCCTGGTGATTTTCCATTCTGGAGGCTCATTAGCGCCGTATGCAGCTCAGACAGAGACAGTGGAGCATCCAAGCCGGCAACAAGGTCCTCTGAGAGCACTGGAAGACCATCAAGGAAAACCTGGCCCAGTGACGTGTCCTCCCTCCACTCTGCTCTAAACAATTCACTGTAAAAGCTAGCAGCGTGTTTCCTGATCTCTGCTGCTGTGGAGATTGTTCTCCCGTCATCGCCCAACAAGGAGTGAATGAGCTTTCTCTGTCCATTTTTCCCCTCCAGTCCAAAAAAGTACTGGGAGGGCGAGTCCATCAGAGCTACATCCATGTAGCGTGAGCGGACCAGAGCACCCTGTGCGGTGACCCCTAGCAAGCTAGCCAAGGCTGACCTTTTTGACTTGAGAGCCTCTAAGTGCTCCTGTTTTCCTGTAGAACTGAGCAACTCCTCTAGTTCTACCACCTCAGTCTCCAGAACTTTCAAGGATTGGGTCAAGCTACGAGTGACATTTTGAGTGTACTGTTGGCAGAGTTGTTTTATCTGGGCCTTACCAAAATCCCACCACAATTGGAGAGAACTAAAAGAGGGTTTTTGTTCCCTGTGTGACTTCCATACATCATGAAAAACTCCCTTAAAAAACACATCATTTAAAAGTGTATTATTAAAATGCCAAAAAGCACTCTTACACTTTACATTTTCAATGAAAACAGAACAAATCAGCAGGCAGTGATCAGTGAAACCAACAGGACAGATACAACTATTTTTAAAAACACTCATTTGGTGTTTAAAACCATAGAAACGGTCTAACCTAGCCATAGATAAGAGGTTATCTTTAGCATGGCTCCAGGTGTACTGCCTCTGGTCCCCATGATGTGATCTCCACACATCGGCCAGTTCATGCGCCTTCACTAGTTCCCTCAGCCTATTGGCAGAAGCAGGGTGAGGTTCCTGATGGTTCCTGTCCAGTCTGTGGTTTAATGTACAGTTAAAATCACCCCCCAGAAATAAAAAACTATTTGGATTACAGGATCTAACCGTATCTGATAGCATATTAAAGACCCTGATCCTTTCTGCTCTCTGGGTTGGCACATACACGTTTATAAGAACCAAGTTTACATTTTCAAGCTGTACCTTTAGCAAGAGTACATGTCCTTTCACCACCTCTTCTACCTCATAAGAGACAGGCACACAACCCCGAGAGAAAAGTACAGCCACCCCTCCACTATTATTGGATTTGTGGCTAAAAAAAATGCAGCCATCCCACTCTTTTCTCCACTGGCACTCAATGTCTACAGTGCTGTGAGTCTCCTGGACCATCAGCACGTCAAGTGCCTTTAAATTAAAAAGCTTGTATAAAGAGGCCCTTTTTACATCATCCCTGGCCCCGTTTATATTAAGAGTGCCAATTCTAAGGTGGGGCATTAAAAAGGATAAAAATAAGGTACAGTAAAAAAACACACACATAGCATAAAAGGGAAGAAACAAACTAAGAGTCAACATGACTGTTAGTAATTTGTGATTTCAGTTTGACAACCAGTTTCTTTAAACGAAAAATTTCCTGATCAGTAAAAGTCTCATTCCCATCATTCGGTTTCATCAGCTTGCGAGCTGATGCCACAAATAACTCCAGATCTGGAAAGTAATTTTCCACTTTCACAGCTCTGCTCCCCTTAGTCACCTGGAGAAATTGTCTAATTTTAGCAAAACAATAGGAGCTTTGCTCCTCCTGCGTCTGCGTCTGCATCAGTTCAGACTCATCTCCACTTTCGTCAGAAGCGCTCTCATTCAGTAAATCTAAATTCCCAACCCTACTAGATTTAGCAGAGCTCTGCAAGTTTTCCGCACTTTTCCTTTTTTGTGCAGCTTTAAAAGGATCCTCTTCAACAAAACTACATTCCTGCATTTCTTCATGAAACGCAACGTTTGTCATGCAGTGTTTGCTCTGTGTGTCCGCTACAGCCTCAAACCGCTCCTCCCCCGCCTGCAAAGTCTGTTCATTCACGTTCCTTCGTTTAACTGCACTTTTACTTACACCCTCCACCTGTCTACCCCGGGCGACAGGCTCGTCACAATGATCAGAGCTGCCGCCAGACAGAAATTCCCCACCATCACTGTTTGGGGGGACAACTACCGCGCCCGCCGCGGCCACCCCAGCAGAGGCGGCCGCGGCCGCCCCAGCACAAGCGGACGCGGACGCGGACGCGGACGCCCCCGCAGAAGTAGAAGCGGACGCGGCCACGACCGCCCCAGCAGAAGCGGGCGCCGCAGCGGCATCCGCCGCACCACATGTAGCGCTACCCTCCGGACCACCAGAAACAGCGGCGTCACCTTTCTTACCGCCAGTGCTCTTTGTGTTCGCCTTTTCAGGACATGACCTAATAAGATGGCCTTCTGCGCCACACGCAAAACACTTCATGGTTTCAGATGTTGCAAACACCAAGTAGCTAAAGCCATCAATCCTGAAATTAAAAGACGCGTTCAGTTCAGCAGAGCTGTCTTTCAACACCATGAAACACTGCCTCCTGTGACATACAACATGCTTCAGCAGGGGTGATTTACTACCCAGAGAGACCATTCTGATAGGGGACACAACCTGGCCAAAACGGGACAACTCTCTAATCAGCTGATCATTTTTAACGAAAGGAGGAGCGTTTGAGATGGTGATCCTCCTAGACGGATTCGCCAGCGGTAAAACGGGAGTAAAAGTGTCACCTATGACCACTCCCTGTGCCACCACCTGATCAGCTTTCTCAGTCGAATCCAGAAAGATCACAATTGCGCTGTTCATCCTCGATGCTGATTTTATGCTGCCATGCCCAACCACCTGTCCTACAGCGAGGCTGGCCTCCTCCACAGAACAGGGAACTGTCGGGAGGATTCTCACACCATGACGCCGGGTTAAGCGCTCAAACTCCACACCACCATCAATCACCGGCATGATGCCGGCCGGGAAAAACCGGCAGCAGAAGCTACCGTTCCCCAACACACTCACTCCAACACTCACACCCCAGCACACACACACTCAACCCACTATATTAAACACACACACCTCAAACACACAAGATAGAGAAAAAGTTAGAAAATACAAAGTTTAAAGTACTCACTCGACACCACTCCACACCCCTGCTCCCACAAACGCCCACGCATGCGCACGAGAGAGAGAGAGAGAGAGAGAGAGAGAGAGAGAGAGAGAGAGAGAGAGAGAGAGAGAGAGAGAGAGAGAGAGAGACCTTTGACCTTTAAAATAAGCCTTTATTGCACACTTCAAAAAAAAGTAAGCACACCAACATCATTCCACCAAGTGTGTCACATTGGAAAAAGTGCAAACTGAAATGTTCCTCCCCCACACCACACAGAGCATTCCTTGCAGCCCACCCAGTCAAAGATCCAGTTCTGTGACAGTCAATTACAGTCAATTAAATGTCATATACAAGTCTGTTCAAACAATATCCCAAAAATGTGTGAAACAGGCAGAGGAACGACCGCCATTCATTCCTCCTGTCTGGCGCGCTTGACCGGCGTTCCCCCTGCTGCTTTACGCAGGGCTGTCAGGTGTTTCTTGAGGCGATAACGTTTCCTTTCATCCAGGAGGTCCAGACCAACCTGCCTTCTTAGCACATCCACAGACTTAATGAACTTATCAGTGTCACTGAAGTAGTCGGCGACCCTAATGGCTTTGTTATAGGTTTCATCCAGAAAAGCATTGATTTCGTCCAGTGAGTACAAACTCGTGTTTGTACTGCATTTTGCCTCAATAGACCCAGTATTAGACACAACGTCGTTATCAGATTCCATTTCCTTGGCAGCACAACTCAACTGACTGCTTGGTCCTCCCGGGCCAGTGGATTCATCATGGGCCACATTTTCCTGGACGCCACCCTCAGCAGCTGACTGTCGCTGTTCCATCCCCCGCTGTGTAACGGTAGCAGCCCCCGGAAGCACAGCCACTGATGTCACACAGCGAGATTCTGATGCACCATCAGGTCGGTGCTCCGTCCCCTCCACCGTAGCGGCAGCAGCTGGCGGAGGCACAGCCGCTGACGTCACACAGCGAGATGATTGTGACGCACCATCAGGTCGGTGCTCCGTCCCCTCCTCCGAAGCGGGAGCAGCTGCCGGTGGCCCAGCCGTTGACATCACACAGTGAGATGATTGTGACGCACCATCAGTGACCCTTGTGGCGCCATCGCCATCAACGCTCCCGGCCGCAAGCTGGGCCGCGGGCGGCACAGGAGCAGGGGCAGCGGGAGCAGAGGCCGCGCCGCCGTCCGCAGCTGCGGCGTGAGCGGAGGGCTCGCCGCCGGCACCACCCGCGGCCCCATCAGGGCCCTCCGCCCACTGCCTGTGCGGACAAGCGAACCGTTTATGGCCCACGTCTCCACATTCAAAACACTTCATCTGTCCCGAGCTCACATACACCATATAAGATCCATCCCGTGCTTGACCCTGAAGGAGACTTCCAGAGTCTGAGTGGGCGAGTCGAGAAACATGAACACCTGTCGCCTGAGTGATTTCACATGTTTGAACTTGGTGGCCTTGCATCCCAAAGGCAGAGTTGTAAACGGGCCTGCAAACTACCCAAATCTGCGGAGCTCCGTCGCCAACTGCTCATCAGTGATGAAAGATGGAACACCTGAGACGGTGATTCTCGTTGATGGGACAGATAAGGGGGACACCTGTACATACGTTTCCCCGATAACCACACCGCTTACAATCAGGGTGTGGACATCATCTTCAGCCACCAGAGAGAGAGGGAAAGAGTTTTAAAAAATCCCTTTATTGTACAATTCAAAAATGTAAGATCACCAATACCATCATTCCACCAAGTGTCTCACATTTCAGAAGTGCAAACATAACTCATCCCCCTCTCCCACAGAACACAAAATATTCCCTACAGTCCATCTGTTGGTGAATACCTCCAAATTGTCCACCATTTTATAGTTAGAGTACTCCACCTGGAGTCTGGCTTTTAACAAAGCCTTGAAAACAAACACAGGATCCACATTGCCAGTGTTAGTAGTCCGATTTTTCCTTGATAGTCTGATTTTTCCTTGTCAGCCACATGGCAAGTTTAGCAGTACCAGATAGGAAGTTCATCAAAGTGTGCACAGACCTCTTTGCCACTTTATATTTTGGACCGTAAATGAACAAACCAAAAGAGAAACATTCACCCAAACTGTGAAACCACACTTTCAGAAGATCAAAAAGACCAGATAAATGAAAACATTGAACAAACAAATGCTCCAGGGTCTCAACTTGGGAACAAAACAAACATTCCTCCCCCACATTAGGATCCAGGTGTGCTCTGTATTTATTCGTAGCTATTGCCCCATGTACAATCCTCCACTGGAGATCCGCCGTCCGTTTCTCAATAGGGAGCTTGTACATGGACCGCCAGCTGCCTTTCGGGGAGAATATCGGCCCCCAAAACCCCGCCCACTTCAACTCTTTCACCTCCGTCAGAGAGCGCAGATTCAGAACTTTCACACAAATGTGATACACCGTCTTCTTCCCTACAAACTGGAATTTGCCCAGATGAGGATTTCCGAAGGACAGCAGGTGATCGTCCCCCTCCTGCCACTCTCCCACAGCTGGACTTATGGAAAGGGCAGGAAAGTTGGACACAGTGTCCTCGTCCCATTGAGAGCGGTCGTGGCAGGGCAGCACACACTTCCTTCACCACCCTATGCACCAGTCTGACAGATGTAATGTTGGCACTCTGCCCCAGCGTTTCTATCAACATGGTTGACAACTTCATAAGATGACCAAGCTTGGGTACAGCCTGCCTCTCTTAAACAAGTTCACAGACTAACAGATTGCAGCACTTGAGTGTCCATGAATTGATTGAAAAATAGTGGTTCCTCGAACAGCCACATGCCTGGTGTCTCCTCAGGAATGCGGGCTACGGTGAAGACTTGCCATGCATGCAAGACAGATGTATAAAAAGAAGAAAGTCCAGTAAAGTCCACCTCCCCGGACTTCACGAGGAAAAGCTGCTTATCATAGCCCAAGCGGCCAACTCACCTCAGGAGCAGTTTTGCAGTGCCCATCCAGCAGGGGCCACATCCATAACGGAGCCGTTGCGCAGTCTGAAGCCTAAAACAGGTGATCTTGGACTATATGTCCACCAGGCCCTGTCCTCCCTCGGCAACAGGCAGGTAGAGAACAGCCGCACGAACCCAGTGTCAACCAGACCAAAAGAAATCCACGATGATCTTCTGAACCTCCTCAACCATGCTCCTGGGCGGTGTCAAAGCAATAAGCCTATGCCAAAGAGCCGAAGCGACCGGATTATTGGCGACCAGAACCCTTCCCCTATATGACATTTAGAAAAGCGAGCACACACCTTATCCTTAATTCCCTCCCAGTTCTTGTGTTCAAAGTCCTCAGAACCCAAAAATACCCCCAACACTTTGAGACCAGCTTTCCCCCACAGAAGACCTCCAGGTAGCTGAGGAATGTCCTGATGTGACCACTGCCCCACCAATAAACCCTCACTCTTGGCCCAGTTTACCCATGCAGAAGATGCTCTTTCATAAATAGATAAAGTGTCCACCAGACGCTGTACATCCCTGTGGGATGTGATGAAAATGTTGACGTCATCCGCATAAGCAGACAAGACGATTGGACGACAACTACTGGAAGGCCCCGGCAGAAGTAAACCACCCAGCTGAGTGCGCAACCTGCACAGCAAAGGCTCAATAGCCAAGCTATACAGTTGACTCGAGATTGGACAACACTGCCTTATTCCCCAACGTACAGGGATTGGCCGACTCAGCCCTGCCCCCATCTTTACCAAACACTCAGCTCCAGTATATAACAGATTGACCCACCTCAAAAACATATTGCCAAAACCAAACCCCATCAGTGTGGAAAACAAATAAGAATGGTCAACCCTATCAAAAGCCTTTTCTTGGTCCAAAGACACAATACCAAACTCTAAATCATAACATTTACTGAGATGAAGAAAAATATTGTCCATAATGGTTCGGTCAGGAATACAATATGTTTGATCCCTATCTATGATTAAATCCAATACATTTTTCAGTCTATTTGACAGGGCTTTAGAAAGCACCTTGTAGTCCATGCAAAGAAGAGCCACAGGCCTCCAGTTTTCAAGCAAGGCCAAGTCCCCTTCCTTAGGCAGCAGAGATAGTACTGCACAGGAGACAGGTAAAGTTCCAGTTCTGTAACAGGCAATTAAAACGTCATAAAAGTCTGATCCGATAATATCCCAAAAATGCTTAAAAAGGTCAGAAGAAAGACCGTCAAGTCCAGGTGCACGTCCCAGAGCCATTTGATTA